>SJYV01034348.1:5480-32653 GCA_006410875.1 Neotragus pygmaeus | reverse complement strand
CTGCAGAGAGATGGCCTCCCCAAGCCAAGCTCCCTGATCAACACGCAGCTTCCCACTTGCTGTCTAGCAGTGTGGCTGTGTCAGTCCCAGCCTCCCAGTCTTCCCATCTCCTGCCCCTGACACTTCCACACGTTCTGTTCCCTGCGTTTGCATCTCTGTTCCTGCCCAGCTTTAATCTGCTCAGACTCACAGGTCAGAAGGTGGACAGCCTATTGTCTTGTCAACATAGATGAATGAATTTTTGTGCCTGTAATAAAAGAACCTCTCTGAGGCAGATCTAAATCCCCAGAGACTTCAGCCTTAGGAAGTAGGATAAAGCTGCCAGGTTCCTAAAGTCTCCCCACTGGTGTCATTACCTGAATACCTCCTCTTGGGATGGATGTTCAAGTCTTATCCTGGGTGCTTACTCCCAAGCCTGCAGATCCAGGGGAGGCAGGGAGGTCAGAATCCGGTAGTTTGCACACAGAATGTGGGGTATGTCCTTATCTGGAGGACTACTCCCCAACCTGAAGGCAGCCAGGAACGAGTGAGGCATTTGGGGGATAAATGCCTAAGGAAGACAATACTTGTTTTTGGATTTCAGGCGCCTAGTGTGTGGTTTGCTGTTGCCATTATGAATGCTTAATGAATGACTGGTTACATAATACAGTTGTGATCCCTTCTCTTTTTTTAAAACTATTTCCACCTTATTGCTCATGAGTCAGTTTTTCAACAAGCATTTACCTTCATATCTAAGAAATACGGTTGTCTATGTTTTACAGGTAGAGAGGGCATAGTGATGCCATTTTACTGTACTGTGATTCCACTTACCATAGCTTTTGATGGCTTTGCTGGGATTGTTCAGTCCCTCAGACACGTCTGACTCTTTTAGAACCCCGTGGACTGTAGCCTGCCCACCAGGCTTCTCTGTCCGTGGGATTTCTCAGGCAAGAATACTGGAGTGGGTTGCCATTTCCTTCTCCTGGGGATCAAACTGGCATCTCCTGCATTGGCAGGCAGATTTTTTTTACCACTGAGCCACCTGGTAGCTAAGCTATTGATAAAAGCAAAAAGCATGCCTGGCTGTTGTTCCGCACTATGTATAGAAATTATGTTTACCCCTGTGTACTATTTCTGGGTGGCAATCAGCATGTTTTGTGGTCCTCTCTTTTTTAACCAAGGAATAAAATTTTTTTTCTCTGCGCCTTGCTCTTTTCTAGCGGAAGATAACAGTCTGTCTCAAAAGAAGAAGGTGACTGTGGAAGACCTCTTCAGTGAAGATTTCAAAATCCATGACCCTGAGGCTAAGTGGATAAGTGGTGAGTCCTGAGTGCGTTTGGGGAATCTCTCCTGCTCTCTGCCACTCTTTGAGAGCTTGGGTTTTGTCCTTTGCCTTCCACCTTCTCTCTCTGGCTGTAGAAGTGGGTCCGCAGAGCTCTTGCTGTGGTCGTCATCTCATTATCATCCTAAGAAAATGTGTGTCTGGTCAAATCAGGCTGCTCCTTCGTGAGAAATGGGTCTTCGGTGTCGCCTCCCTGAATCACTGCTTCCCAGACCCAGGCGTGAGATGTTGCTAAGCAACAGGACAGGGAGAGACACAGCTGAGCCTTCCTCCCTTCTCCGCGTTTCTTTATTCCCTTTTGTGTTCCTCTCGCTTTCACTCCCAGCTAGGTCCAGGCACCAAAAGGAACTGAAGGGATTCTTCTAGAATGCTGCCTAGTGAAGGGAACAGTGGAGTCCAGTGCCCACATGCGGATAACTTAATGTTCCTCTCGAATTTCAGTCTCGATGAAATCTTGTTTTCTTGTTTGGGGGATTTTTTTTTTTTTAAACCACAAAGCAACATAGAACTGGAGACGAAAGGCAGTTTGTTTGTAATACATTTGTTGGTTCAAAATAGTCTATTTCCTTTAGTTGGGTCTGAAATAATTCTAGATGCAGTTCTGGGGGGAAAGGATGTAAGTGACTGCTCCCCCATCCTCTGCAGGCTTCTCTGCATCCCTCTTGCACAGTCTGGTCCTAGAACCTCTCCAGTTATCTCCACAGATACTGTTTTCATTTTGTCCCTAGCCTCCATGGGATGCACCTGAAAACTGATCCTTGGGGCAGAGAACCTGGTCTAGTTCACAGCCTGGCTTTTATAGTAAAGGAGACCGAGAGAGGTTAAGGGACTTCTCTGAGGTCACAGAGCCAGTTAGTGACACAGCTGAAGCTGGAAGCCTGTCTCCTAACTTCCTCCCCATTTTGTGCGCTTTCCGCTGATACTTTGTTGAACGACACTGCGTCGTATTTTCTCGCTCTCAGGCTCCTCTGAAATGCCACTTAGGCCTCACGAACTGTCAAAAAGCAACCAGCAATGACTCTTTGCCTTTCGCCTCCCACTGGGCCATAGCTTCTCCTTTGTCCTTCACTGTGGCTTCCGTATTAATTTCTGGTTCTTAGATTTGCTTATTTAAAAATGAAAGGAGTAGCTAAATCTCAGAGGGAATGCGTTTTTATAAGAGGGAATTGGGAAGAAATGAATTGGGAAGCAGCGTACTGTGAATACAAGTAGGAGGCACACGCAGAAATCCAGATCACTGATAGAGCCAAGCTCTTTCTTGTTTGAGGAAATGCTTTTCCCTTTGGTCCTGAGGGACTTGGCATCTGCTTCCTGTTTATGTGTGCCCATCGCAGAGAGAGGGTTGAGCCCTGACCGCATGCTCTGGGCCAGATCTTGGGAATAGAAGATGATGACTATCTTCCTAAGGAGCACAGCATCATTCAGGAGACAAACAGAGCGCCCAATGGGAGTCGTGCCACAAAGTGCAGGAAGGATGTGATTTTCTCGTTCTTCCCGAGAAGAAGTTTCAAAGATCGTGCATACACTCGGTCTCAAAGGTACAGGGTTCAGAGGCAGTCAGAGGGGGGCCCTGCAAAGACCCCATGAGTGCTCAGATAATATAGGCAAGCCTTTAGAATACAGTTTCCATGGCCTCCGGCTTGGCCCGCCTCAGCACTCCACTCCCTATGCAGACAATGTAAAAAGTGTAGGCAAAGATCTGGAGGCTCAAGGGCACACCAGTTTCTACAGGAACCCGTGTTGGTTGCTGTTATAAGGTGTTGGTCTTTCATGAACTAATTTATGCCACAGAGGCATGGAGCTGGTCCTGAGATGTGCTGGCTTTCTGGCCAGAATTTCATTCTATCCGCAAAGTTGGGAGTTAATACAAGCAGTCAGGAAGTGGCCTTGTGCCTGGCAGAAAATGCCCAGCAGGTTAAATCTACTCACAAGATGACCTGTGGTTCAAAGAAACATGCCTTTTTATGTCCAGGAGCTTTTGTAAGAGGAGTATGTCTTTATAATTGTAGGCACAGTGTGAAGTTTTGTTGTGGGGTAACCAAGTGGTCAGGTCTCCCCAGAGACCAGGCACCATCAGAAATCCAAGGGAACATAACTGATTCCTCCCCCCACCCTATTTTCTAGCTGCCCCCTCCTCCTTTCACTGATTCCTCTTCCTGATCAGTCTCTTTCTTCCTGCTCCTTGAAGATGTAGTAGCTTAAAGTGAATGAAGCGACTCTGTGGTGACTAACTGTGCCTTACAGTGTGACTTTTACAAATACCATAAAGAATTCATTCGTTTTTTAACCTTACAAGTCTAAATGTGAAAACCCAGGGAAAGAATCTTACATTTCATAGGATTGTTGATTGTCGTGGAGCTGAGATGAGCTTTAGAAATGGTCAGAACATTAATTCATTTAATTAGTGTTTATTGAGTGTCTACATGGAGAAGGCAATGGCACCCCACTCCAGTACTCTCGCCTGGAAAATCCCATGGATGGAGGAACCTGGTGGGCTGCATTCCATGGGGTCGCGAGGAGTCAGACATGGTTGAGCAACTTCACTTTTACTTTTCACTTTCATGCATTAGAGAAGGAAATGGAAACCCACTCCAGTGTTCTTGCCTGGAGAATCCCAGGGATGGGGAAACCTGGTGGGCTGCCATCTATGGGATTGCACAGAGTCCGACACGGCTGAAGCAACCTAGCAGCAACAGCAGCAGCAGAGTGTCTACAGTGTAACAGGCAAGTTGCTAGACCCCCAAAAAGACATGGTTTTGCCCATGGAACAGTTTCCCTTTGGGTGACTTGGAGTCACCCCCACCACCAACACTGCCACAACCATCTACCACCATCATCACTACAACAGCCTCATTCTTCTCATCTTCTTCCTCCTTTCTCCTCTGTCTGCACTTCCTCTCCTTTTTCTTCCTTGCTGTCATCATCACCACCACCGTCATCATCATCACATCACCATCATTACCATCATCACCACCACCATCATCATCACCATTATTATCATCATCACATCATCATCACCGCCATTGCCATCATCACCACCATCATCATCACCCTCATCTACTGGGGGCTTCCCATATCTTAAGTTCTGGGCTAAGTGCTTTGCACACTTTAAATCAATTAATTCTCACAATCACCATTATTCACTTGGCCTTCTTGGGTGGCGCTAGTGGTAAGGAACCCACATGCCAGTCCAGGAGACATAAGAGACGTGGGTTCAATCCCTGGGTCAGGAAGGTTCCTTGGAGGAGGGCATGGCAGCCCACTCCAGTATTCGTGCCTGGAGAATCCCCTGGACAGAGGAGCCTGGCGGGCTATAGTCCATGGGGTTGCAAACAGTTGGACACAACTAAAGTGACTTGGCACACACACACAGCATTATTCACATTTTACAGATGAGGAAGCTGAGCCAAGGGTGTTTAAATGACTTGGTCACACAGTTAATAAGTAGCAAAATTCAGATTCAAACCTGTAAACAGGTGCACTGGTGTCTATAAATAGCTACATTGTATAGAACCAAAGTCTGCAGCCAGTTTCTTCAACCTTGCTGGCTACATTGTGTGTTTAATCAAGACTGTAGATTTTGAGTATTTCAGGATTATTGCCTTCCTTAGCTTCTCTATTTTAGGACTCCTTATTCCCACGGTGCCTATGTTGAACTAACAGAACACAAGTGATCAAGAAAAATGGTGCAGTTCCCCAAGAATGAGACTTTGACTTTTTTAGTGAATGTTAACCATTAAAGTTAACTAATGTATCTTCAGTTTAATATTGGAGTTAATCNTGTCTTTCTTTATCAAAGAGGGCCAGGGCAATTTTGAAATGGGAGGTGGGAAAGAAGACCAGTACATTAGCCTTCAGATACAAATGCTTTCTCAGGAGAAAATTTTAGAAAAGAATTCATATGAATGTTGAGAGTCTGAAAATTGTTTCCCTTAAAACTCTCCCCAAGAGCATACGACATGGAAAACTTAGAGTACCCCAGAATACCCTGGTTTGTAAACACAGTCTGAATGATCCAATATTCTAAATATTTTCTTAATTATGGGTGAAGCTTTCATGAACTTCCCATGTGACCAATGGTTTTAATAACTGACAAATCAACTGGAATGAGGTTCCTGAAAATGGAGTGGACAGATGAGAAATGTAATCTGATGTCTAAGTGAAGGGAGTTTGATACACAGTGGGAGAAAGGATATTAACTTTTCTGAGGAAGGGTGGTTGGTGAGATGTGGTCCTCCAGTTTCAATATGAAGGAACCCACTTCCTGCATCAACTGAGGACAGGGGAAAAAGGATGGAGTCTAAGCTCTGGTGGCAAGACAGAAGTGTTTCAGCCCACAGCCCTTCATTATAGACAGAGCGAGCTCTCCTGTAGGCAATGTTATCCAATATAGATACCAGCAACAGCAATACAAATGACCTAGTGATGGAGGAGCAACATAGACCTGTTTTAAGCAACCCAAGAGGTTCTTAGTGCAAAAATATTGATGGCTTCCCCATCCCTTACTTCTTAGTTCTACTTTAGTCTGAGAGAAAATTTCCTCCAAGAAGGATAGGAGTTCACTCTCCTTCCAGGAAGCCAACTGGGGACTCTAAGCTGCGGAATCACCATTTGCATCTAGAGTCACTTTTATAACAATACTGTGTCTCCCTCCCCTCAGGTGGGTGGCCTTGGAAACAGCAGTTACAACTGTGATTTTAAAGAAATAGTAAATGCAGATATTCTTCTCTTATAGTGCCTNCTGCGGAATCACCATTTGCATCTAGAGTCACTTTTATAACAATACTGTGTCTCCCTCCCCTCAGGTGGGTGGCCTTGGAAACAGCAGTTACAATTGTGATTTTAAAGAAATAGTAAATGCAGATATTCTTCTCTTATAGTGCCTGTAAAATTTAGAAACAGATAATTGTGAAATTGTTTCTTAAAGATGGGACAGCTGCCTGCATTTTAATTATCTTGATTACTGTAGAATATGCCCTGAGGTTAAAATGTCTTTNTCAACTGAAGATGTATGTGACAAGTTAATGTGCATATAGCTTGCAAAATGATTACCTCAATAAAGTTATTTACCACATCCATCATGTCACATGGGTTGTATACGTATGGGTGCATGTGTATGAGTATGTGTGGTAAAAACACTTAAGATTTCCCTAAGCAACTTTCAAGGACACAACACGATGTTGTTGACTAGAGTCACCGCCCTGTACTGCAGTCCTTAAAGCAGTGCTTCTCAAACTTAAACACACATATGCATCACCTGGGGAGGACAGTTTGTCCTTCATATCCCTGGGTTTAGCATCTTTGGATTCAACCAACCGTGAGGATGCAGAACCCATTCATCAGAGGCCAGCTGTACACAGCACACTTTTATATAAGGGACTTGAGCATCTAGGGATTTTGGTATCTGCAGAGGTCTTGGAATCAATCCTACGGATACTGGGGAACAACTGTAGCAGGGCTTAGAGAGTCTAGATTTGTGATTTTCAAAGTAAGGCTCACAGACAGACATGAGTAGGGAGGGCCACAGTGGGCTGAGGAATAACCCTATGGGGCAAATAAAGTATAATCCCATAGATCTGAATTTTTATATTCTAACAAATGCTGTTTGTTGGTGGAGGTTCCTACTGGGAGATTTGGTTGTCATGCATTGTTATTGTAGTTATGTGAAGTGTATTCATTCACTCAATATTTACTGTTGCCAAGCATTGGTCTAGACTTTGGGAGTACATCTGAACAAAACAAACAACTGGAAACTCCCTGCTCTTCTGAAACTCATATTTAATTAGCAAAATGCTGTAAACAGAACAAGATACAAACATAGTTGGAATTTCTACACTTAAACACACTTTTTTTTTATCTTATATCAATTTTTCTTCAGCTGCTTGCTGTTTGCAATGCTATTCTTGTCTTTTCATTGTAAATTGATGTTAGCTTAGATTAATTATCAATTTAATTGTGGCCTGTTGTGTGAATCCAAGGGAGGTAGTTTGCACACATGTTTGCACCAGTGGTATCTGAGGCCTATATATTTCCATTAGCTGGCCTCTCACACATGCAGGCATTTGAGACTCCATTATGAATCATCCACATTCCAGCTATCAGCTTAGTGTAATTAGAACAGACTAACTGGTGACTAGCAGCAGTGTGATGAAAAGTCACAGGTGACAGACCTGTCCCTCAATTGCATTAAAGAAAAATCAAAAACTTGGAGCAAATCACACGTTTCCAGGAGCATCATCAGCAACAATCCTAAAGCAGATTTACCTAATCTCTTATCACCAAGTCCTCTTTCCTCAGAAGAAATGGATAGGGTAAGAGGACCATAATTCTGCAAGTTCACTGAATCCTTATCAGGGAGAATCATGTGGAGGTTGAAATTCATGAGAATGCCTGCTGTAATCAAGGATTTCTACCACCTGGAGTTTTACAATTATTATTATATATAAGAGTCAAGCAAGAGTTTTCTGTTAGGTTGATAATTTCATTAGCCATGTGCTTCCTTAGTTTCTGCTTCTGTTCTCTCTCTTGCCATCAGAAGAGCACTCACAGACACAGGCAGCTTGATTTCCTTCTCTCAGACAAGAGCAGGGTTTCTTTCCAAGTTTGGACATTGTGAGATGTTCGATGCTCGCCCTCCTTGGGCTTAGTTCAGACAGAAAAGTGAGAGATGCTGTCCTGATAGCAGTTAGGATGTCAGACTGACAAGTGTCACTCGGCTTTTTTCACTTTGAAATGCCCAATCTTTTTCAAATATTCTGGAATAAGTGCATACTATTTTTATTATTTTAAAGTATTTTTAAATAAAATAAATGATTTGTTGAGGATATTTGACTTAGTGTGGTCACTGTGTTAGGAAAAGAAGTGAGGTGAAATTTTAAAAAACTGTTTGTTTCCTTTTGGCTAAAAGAGGAGAAACTAAATTATCTTTTTTGTTACAGAAAGTTGATTAAGTGCCCGTTACCCTAGGACACATGTATAACTGGACCTGGTTTTTCACTTTGTGTGACTTAGAAAAGGTCTCCTCTCTTCTCAGAGTTCGGAGAAGTGTCATTTTAATTTTTATACTTCTGGAAGGGAAAGCCCAACTACAAACCCCTTTCTTAAAATTCTCAGGTATCTTCCAGCTCATAGAGTGGACCAGAGTGGCTTAGACCAAAGTTGGCTGGTAGGAAGGGACAGCACAGCCCCCAAGGGGGCTTCACCTGCAGTACAGGTCGACAGCCACTGGTGGGCGCGCGCGCGCGAGGGCAGTGGCGGCAAGCCCCCACAGGCCACACTGCCAGGGTCTCCTTGTTACAAAGGCAGAACTCACCCGCTGTGAATTGAATTACTCCCACATTTCTAGACCAATCCACAGGGAGAGGAGAACTCAAAAGGAAGTATAGCTAAATACTCCTCAGAAGGCGTATGAGCGACACTCTGCTAAAATTTAACCATTAATAGGGAGAATACAGCCGTATTTGTACCCTATGCTGGTGGAATGAATGTGTTTGTTCTTATTTTTACCAGGCCAGATGAGGAGGCGATATTGCCTCAGCCAAGCTCTACAGAAAGATTAGGAGCCTGGATGTTTGTTGAGAAGATTCGGCAAGTTTTAGCTGTGTGTCCTCTGCACTGTACATCACAGCTGCAAGTCTGAAGGACCTGTTTCCTGGGAGAAGTACTCAGGAGACCCATGGGTGGCGCAGGAAGTGATGACAAAGGAACGTGACAAATGAGCAAACATCCAGATGTGTCCCGGTGTCAGGGACACTCTGAGCTGAGGGGCTTGTTTGGAGGTAGGACAAGGAGCTGCAGCTCTGGTTTGTTTGAAAGCCTTTACTCTGGAGAGAAGTGGTCTTGGTTCTTTCAAAGCTATTGGGAAGTTTCCACTTGCCCCGAAAGCCTTCCCAGACTAGGTGCTGCAGCGTCTGATAGGACCTCAGAGTCCTTCATCCTCTGAAACATGCTTTCCCAGGTACCGCTTAGAGCACTGGAATGAAAAGCCCATCAACAAATACGTAAGCAAGAGTGAGAAGGAGGTTTGCTGGGGACAAAGAAGCCGTCATTCCTCACCCCCAATTTGCTTAAGGGTGCTGGATTAGTTTCCGAGGCTACCACGGGTAGCTGAAAACAACAGAATGTGTTCGCTTACAATTCTCAGGAAACAGTGCTCCATAGAGTTAAAAAAAAAACCCAAAAAACAAAAAAACCTGAAACCATGCCCCATAGTGTTAATAGAATAGAAATTAGTGACTAACAGGGACCCTGAGGCTTCTGAAAGTCTGTTTCCACCCAGTTTTGAACCAGGGACCTCGGGCATGTGAGGTGAACGTGATAACCACTACACTACAGAAACAAGGTCCATATGGTTTGTCTTTACAGAACAGCAGATAAGGGAACAGTTTATTGGAAAAAAAAAACCATCTGCCTGTAACACAACAAAACTGGTCGATAGAACAAGCAGGGCTGACCTGCGTCCACACAGTATAGACTTGGTTGCCAATAGGTAACCTTTTGATGTCAAAGCCCCAAATTTCCCCACATTTTACACTAACTTCCTTGGATTTGCATGTGTCCCATGAGGAAGCATGTAGTTCAGTTGTGCCTGTGCAGGAAGATGGTTATGTCACCTTTTCCCCCTGGCAGTCACTTTCCTCTCCACCTCTGACCATCCTATACTCCTCGCCCATCAATGTCCCAAGTGCCCCATCTTCAGGGAGGTGGGCCTGAGATTGCTCTCCTATCTCCTCAGTTGGCTGCCTCATGAAAAAACTCTCTGCTGCAAACATTGATGTCTTGGTGTTTGGCTTGCTACCTGTTGGGCCAAGGAACCTGGTTTGGTAACACTGGAGGCTAGAAGTTCAAAGCCAAGGTGTGAACAGGACTGTGCTCTCAAAATTTTAGGGAAGAATCCTTCCTTGCCTCTTCCTTGCCTCTGGTGGTCATCAGCAGCCCTTGGTCCTCCTTGGCCTGGAGATACCCCACTCCAATCTCTAGTCCTGTTTTACACAGTATTCTTCCCTCTCGGCATTTCAGATCTTTCTCCTTATAGGGACACTAATCATTGGAGTAGCGCCCTTCCTAATCGAATATGATCTAATTTTAACTAATTACATCTGCAAGACCATACTTCTGGAGGGTGGACTTNGATTGCACAGAGTCCGACACGGCTGAAGCAACCTAGCAGCAACAGCAGCAGCAGAGTGTCTACAGTGTAACAGGCAAGTTGCTAGACCCCCAAAAAGACATGGTTTTGCCCATGGAACAGTTTCCCTTTGGGTGACTTGGAGTCACCCCCACCACCAACACTGCCACAACCATCTACCACCATCATCACTACAACAGCCTCATTCTTCTCATCTTCTTCCTCCTTTCTCCTCTGTCTGCACTTCCTCTCCTTTTTCTTCCTTGCTGTCATCATCACCACCACCGTCATCATCATCACATCACCATCATTACCATCATCACCACCACCATCATCATCACCATTATTATCATCATCACATCATCATCACCGCCATTGCCATCATCACCACCATCATCATCACCCTCATCTACTGGGGGCTTCCCATATCTTAAGTTCTGGGCTAAGTGCTTTGCACACTTTAAATCAATTAATTCTCACAATCACCATTATTCACTTGGCCTTCTTGGGTGGCGCTAGTGGTAAGGAACCCACATGCCAGTCCAGGAGACATAAGAGACGTGGGTTCAATCCCTGGGTCAGGAAGGTTCCTTGGAGGAGGGCATGGCAGCCCACTCCAGTATTCGTGCCTGGAGAATCCCCTGGACAGAGGAGCCTGGCGGGCTATAGTCCATGGGGTTGCAAACAGTTGGACACAACTAAAGTGACTTGGCACACACACACAGCATTATTCACATTTTACAGATGAGGAAGCTGAGCCAAGGGTGTTTAAATGACTTGGTCACACAGTTAATAAGTAGCAAAATTCAGATTCAAACCTGTAAACAGGTGCACTGGTGTCTATAAATAGCTACATTGTATAGAACCAAAGTCTGCAGCCAGTTTCTTCAACCTTGCTGGCTACATTGTGTGTTTAATCAAGACTGTAGATTTTGAGTATTTCAGGATTATTGCCTTCCTTAGCTTCTCTATTTTAGGACTCCTTATTCCCACGGTGCCTATGTTGAACTAACAGAACACAAGTGATCAAGAAAAATGGTGCAGTTCCCCAAGAATGAGACTTTGACTTTTTTAGTGAATGTTAACCATTAAAGTTAACTAATGTATCTTCAGTTTAATATTGGAGTTAATCGTGTAGAACTAATACATTTTATTTATCAGGAAAAAAATGAATTGGAGTTACATTTCTCCTTACCCACGTTCATCCTGGGGACACTTTTTTGATCTGCCTTTTCTGAAAATGATTGGTGTAACAGCCTTCTAATTCTCTCATGTCCTAAAGCCCTTGTAGTCTTCCCTCAGGTATCGGTTGCAGCTAGCCGATTGAGATGCATAGAACAGTATAACTGGCAACATCTGAGTTCACTCAACCTCCCACCTGCAAAGGAAGAGGCCTGTGCTTCTTGAAATTACCCAGCGTGTGGTCTCACCCCATATTTGCTTAGTTGAATAAACTCTTCTGTCTTTTGTAAGTGACCACATTGGACTTCTCAACCTTTTGTATCTCTTAGTGTGCTGGGCTGGGATGCTGTGATATGAGGTGGCCTCTGTGATACGGTCTCAGGTTACTTCAGACATTTAAGTCTATTTACTTCCGTGGATCCATCTTCCTGGACTCTCCTTATCTACTCGTTCTTTCCAGGTCCCAGATGATAAATCGTTTTAGACCTTCTCCTCTTTCCTTAACCCTCAAAACCTTCTTCCCATTCTACTTCCCATCCAAACCTACCGGGAGGAAGGAAAAGAATACTCCCACCACCTCATCTCCTTACCTGCCAGCGTCTGTACCTACCATTCACCCTGCGCCTCCTGCAGCCTGAAACTGCAGTGTGACCTGTCTGTGCTCAGCCTCCAGATGTTAGGGGTGAATGTGCCTCACTGACTTGAGGAATAATGGCAGCACATGTCTCCTTTCTTCTCCCAGTGTCAATGTCTCATCTCTGTGTTAGATTATTCCCATCATCAAGCAGATATGCTGTTGCTTGGGTCTCCAAAAACACGTGGAAGGCTCAGCTGGGCTCCACCTTCCCCGCCAGGCACTGCCCGATTTCTTGCTCCTCTTCGCAGGAAAAGACTTTGATGCTGGGAGGGATTGGGGGCAGGAGGAGAAGGGGATGATCGAGGATGAGATGGCTGGATGGCATCACTGACTCGATGGACGCGAGTTTGAGTGAACTCCGGGAGTTGGTGATGGACAGGGAGGCCTGGGGTGCTGCGATTCATGGGGATGCAGAGAGTCGGACACGACTGAGCGACTGAACTGAACTTCGCATCTTAACGGGCGCCCCTGTACCATCTCCAGGTGCTTCTGCAGCTCTTGCTAAGCCCACCCTGGTTAGGCTTTCACCTGTAGGACTCCCTGACTCTTCTCTTGTAGAGGTCGCCAGGAACCTCCAGGTGCTAACTTCCACCATCGCATCCCAGACCTCTGCTTCGTCTGCCCGTCAGCAGCCTTTGACACCACCCAGCCCTCCCCTGCCTGCGCCAGCTTTCTCACTTGACCTCCGTGTCCTCACATTCTCCGGGATTTGTCTCCGCCTGCTCAGCTGCTGGCTCTGACTTCCAATGTCGCTGGGCCTGGCTCTCAGTCTTCCCCTTCGCTTTCGGTGTCTACACTCCCTCCCTCCGAGTTTTCATCTAGTCTCATGACTTTAAATATTCTCCGCCTACTGATGACCCCTAACTTATTCTCCAGACCGGACCTCTCCCCTGAAGTTCTCAGATGTCTCACAGACATACAACCCGAACTTTACTATCACCAAATGTGAGTTTACCCCGTCCTCACCAGAAAAAAAAAAAAAAAAAAAAGCACCCACATGCTAAATTGCTTCGTCTTGTCCAGCTCTGTGCAGCACCATGGATTGTAGCCCACCGGGCTCCTCTATGTCTCCAGGCCAGAATGCTGGAGTGGGTAGCCTTTCCCTTCTCCAGGGGATCTTCCCGACCCAGGGATGGAACCCACGTCTCTTATGTCTCCTGCATTGGCAGCCAGCTTCTTTACCTCTAGCACCACCTGGGAAGTCCCATCCACAGCCACCCCCAAATCAGTTGATGAGAAATTTGTTCTTCTGGCAGAACAGGCTGAAAGACTTGGAGCCATCGTTGTCTCCACTCTTTTTCTTGTACTTCATATCTAATCCATCAAGAACTTCTGCCAGCCCTGCCTTCAGGATACGCTGCTGCTGCTAAGTCGCTTCAGTCGTGTCTGACTCTGTGCAACCCCGTCTAAGCCTCAGTCAGACACTCCTGGCTGACATAGGCCTTTTTGTCTCAGTCCATGCAAAGGATGCAGAACTGGAGATAGGCGTGGCAGCAGGCGGGACCAGGCGCTGTGCTCCCCGTGGCCGCTCAGGCCTTGGCTCCAGTTCAAGGCGGGAATGATTACACAGCTGGGTGGAGTGCTTTCGTTTCTACCTTTCGGTGTCTGGAATCTTTAGCAAAGTACCCAGTCTGTGACCATCTGCTGCCCCTTCTGGAACACTTTCCGGTTTGCGACTTAAACAACTGACTTTTAAAGATAAGGAAACTTAACGGATCTGCTACTTTATGTGGAATGGTTGGAAGTTCTTTCTGATGAAGCTGGTTTAAGCAGACATCTGACTGTGAGAACCCTTTGAGTAAGCTCTCTGCGGGAGAGGGTCCCACATGTCCCGTGTGGAGCAGAAGCAACAGAGGCCCCGAGGCAGAACCCTACCTGGGATGCCCGTCAACAGTGTGCAGCCACAGGGAAGACCCATCCAGGAGCCCAGAAGGGGGCAATGTCGGACCAGGTGACGCAGGCTCTTGGGAGAGGATGATGGCCAGTGAGAAAGGGCTCCATTCAGAGAAACAGAGGGCTCGAGTGTGATCTGTTGGAACTAAAGGGTAGAGAGTAGTGAAACGGCACCGTGAGAGCTTAGGTGTGTGTGTTGTATGAAATTTTTTATTATACCTGAATTACATACTTATTGCACTAAAGTAGAAAACAGAGAATGCTATTTTAAAGGATAAAAATAAATCCCCTGTAATAAAATTATATTTTAATATTTATCCTCTTAGATATAATTGGTGGGAAAATGCTGGCCATGTTTATTACTTGGGGGGAAGTTTATAACACATTATCATAAACATATTTCAATGTAAATAAATGTCTGTTTCCATGATCGTGTTAATGTCTCAACTTGTGTTGATGTCTCAGTACATCAGTTCAGTTCAGTCACTCAGTTGTGTCTGACTCTGCGACCCCATGGACTGCAGCACGCCAGGCCTCCTTGTCCATCACCAACTCTCGGAGCTTGCTCAAACCCATGTCCGTCAAGTCGGTGATGCCATCCAACCATCTCATCCTCTATCTACCCCTTCTCCTCCCGCCTTCAATCTTTCCCAGCATCAAGGTCTTTTCTAGTGAGTCAGCTCTTAGAATCAGGTGACCAAAATACTGGAGTTTCAGCTTCAGCATCAGCCCTTCCAGTGAATATAAGGTGACTTAATTCGGTCAGTCTTCAGAGAGTGGAAGTTTCAGCTATGAGTGGAGACGGAGTGACAGATGTCAAAATTCACGGTGAGCCGTGCATGAATAAGATGTTCTGGGGCGCAGACGTGGGGTTGGGAAGATACGCACGGGATGCCTCGAGGTGGCCCCTTGGTTAGCGAGCGCAGTCTCTGCCTAGTTGGAATCAGCTCCTGTGGTTAGATGAGGAGTGCAGAGCAGAAGCTGATGAGCGAGAACTCTGTGGGATGTGCTCTAAGTGCTGAGAACAAGGCGTGAAGCTCCATGAGGAGTGGGAGCCACTTGGAGACGTGGGAAGTATGCATCTCATGGGAGCTGCTTACGCTCTCCCGGGCAGGAGGGGCCCGAGGAGGCGGCATCAGAGAAGACCTGGGAGAAGAGGGTGCCGAAGAGCTGGTGCTCAGCCGACTTTGCGATGGCAGGTGGAGGGCACGGGGGTGAGAAACGGCCCCTCGGCGGCCGCATACCCACACTTGCCCCTGGAAGTCTCTCATACAATGGGTTGGGATTTGTTGCCTTCTTTAGACTGCTTTATGTGGCTGATCAGTTCAGTTCAGTCACTCAGTCGTGTCCGACTCTTTGCAACCCCATGGACTGCAGCACGCCAGGCCTCCCTGTCCATCACCAACTCTTGGAGCTTGCTCAAACTCATGTCCATCAAGTCGGTGATGCCATCCAAACATCTCATCCTCTGTCGTCCCCTTCTCCTCCCACCTTCAATCTTTCCCACCATCAGGGTCTTCCAATCAGTCACTTCTTCACATCAGGTGGCCAAAGTATTGGAGTTTCAGCTTCAGCAACAGTCCTCCCAATGAATATTCAGAACTGATTTCCCTTAGGATTGACTAGTTGGATCTCCTTGCAGTCCAAGGGACTCTCAAGAGTCTTCTCCAACACCACAGTTCAAAAGCATCAATTCTTCGGTGCTCAGCCTTCTTCACAGTCCAACTCTCACATCCATACATGACCACTGGAAGAACCATAGCTTTGACTAGACAGACCTTTGTTGGTAAAGTAATGTCTCTGCTTTTTAATATGCCTAGGTTTGTCATAGCTTTTTTCCAAGGAGCAAGGGTCTTTTAATTTCATGGCTGCAGTCACCATCTGCAGTGATTTTGGAGCCCCACCCCCTAACCAAAAAAAATAAAGTCTCTCACTGTTTCCGTTGTTTCACCATCTATTTGCCATGAAGTGATGAGACTGGATGCCATGATGTTAGTTTTCTGAATGCTGAGTTTTAAGCCAACTTTTTCGCTCTCCTCTTTCACTTGCATCAAGAGGCTCTTTAGTTCTACTCCGCTTTCTGCCATAGGGTCGTGTCATCTGCATGTCTGAGGTTACTAACCCTGTTTCAGACTGTGATGGGGGGAAGGCTAATTCCCCAAACAGGGGGTGATATTTGTATTTGCTGCTGCTATCCAGTCATTGAGTCATGTCTGACCCTTTGTGACCCCATGGACTGTAGCACACCAGGCTCCTCTGTCCCTACTGTCTCCCAGAGCTTGCTCAAATTAATGTCCATCGAGTCGGTGATGCAGACAGCTGTTTCTGTTCATCACACTTGCCAGCAACAGGAAAACAATCTCCCTCTGTGTTTGTGGGGTCGGCCACTCTGCACAGGTAGCCTGGAGCCGCAGCACCCGAGAGATTCCTGGGTGACACACCTTCTCAGGAGTCATGTTTGCTGTTGCAGATTCCCTCTTAGGAAGGCAGCCTGGGCTGAACCTTGGCAACAGGCTGACGAGCCTGCAGCCTGTGGCCTGAGCAAGCCGAGGCACCCGCACCCGTCGGGGGACTCGCTCTCCCTGCCCAGCGTCTTCAGGACGCAGCCGGGCCCGGGGCTGGTTGGCAGCAGCTGCTGCTGGGGCTGGATCGGCTTGTCCGCGAGCTCCAGGCAAGGCCTGGCCTCCCAGTCGCTCTCTCTCTGGACTTCAGTGGAGCGTGGCGAAAGCCCGCGGTGGCTGCTGGCTCCAGAGCCTCTACACTGTTTGTTGCTTCTCATTTCCATTCATCCAGGCTCCGTGAGGGAGGATATGAGAGAGACTGTAAAATTGGAGAAAATCACTTCCTTTGAATGTTGAGAAATATCAGCTGGCTGGTTGATCCTGGAAAAGTATATGTTTTAGAAGATAAAATTGAGATAGTTCACAAAGCTCAAAGCAGCCTGATTTCCATATTTACTTTCTTCTTTTCTCTATTGTTATTCTGAAAGACCAGATGGATTTCTTTTTCTAAAGCTCAGGGGGTGGATGGGGATGAAGGAGGGATTCCAGTTTACAAAGGTTTGGGTATTTCTGCTGCTTTTCGAAAGCTACATTTTTCAATTGAAACTATTAAGTCTTTAGAGTTGCAGAGTCAAAAAGTTCGCTTAAGGGTTGTTCGGCGCCACCTGTACCTGTCAGCCAGCAGTCACTGCAGAGGAATGCCCAGAGAGGTCAGGTCTCAAAAAGGGAAAATGTTCTTTCATGGCTCAGTACTGGTGGAGGTAAGTATATAATTACCATTTGAAGTCATCACATAGAATGCACGTCGAGCATCACTGTGCCTGATTAAAGCCCATGAGAAACAGGTGAAATACAATTAGAGTACACGTTTGGGTAAAGCCCCAATTTACTGACCAGTTTTCGAGATTTCCCCTTGCTCAGGGGAGGAGAAACCCACTTGTCTGGCATGAGGCCGGCTATGCTGCAGACTGTCTCAGTGCAGTGAAGCTTGTTCCCGCCACTGCTTACGGATGCATCCTCAGACCCAGGCACTCTCAGCAGCGCCCCGTCTGCATCATCCTGCCTTCTTCTTAATGCAACGCCCACACTTCCGTGTGAGAGCTGAAACGGTTATCTGCTAACCGTCCTTTGGAGTTTTGAGTACCTGCAGGAGCGTTCCAAAGGCTGGAGCAGTTACTGCCCAGGCAGTTGAGGCAACAATGGCAATAAATGAGAACAACAGCTGCATTCAGCTCCTTAGTTTTCTTCTCTGTGTTTCTCTGCCTCTGTGAAAGTGCTTTTGTTCAGTACTTCTGTGCTTCAGAAACCCTCATTCACTCTTATGGCTTAATCCAAAATAAATTCTCTCTGGCTTTTCCCAAAGGGAAGCAGTTGCTCGTTGCTGAACTCACAGTTCCATCCGAGCATCACCTGGATTATCGTCTTAGGGTCCCCAGTCTTGGGGTCCCCACTCTGCAGGGCTGGACCTGCTTCACTAGCAGCTAAAGGAATGATTGGGGCAGAGAGGGGAGCAAGCCTAATCCCTCCCTTTGGAGGCCCCAAATGCTGTGTGGACATCACGCTCATTGCTTTTGGTCCTCTGTCTGAGGGGCCCTTCTGCTGGTAGTAATTCCTGCCTTGAGCTGCATCTCTTCAGGCTTAGGTGGGCCGACACGCTCCCAGTAGAGAGAGGCGCCTTCTGAATCTTTTCCTCACTTTTCAGTGGGCGAGTGCCTCTTCCCTGAGAAATTTAGATACAGCCTCTGTTTCGTTGAACTGAGTAAAGACCCTTGGCAGAAGCCAAGAGTGAAATCCTATTTCGACTTTGTTTCTTTGCATTACAGAAAGACAAGCTTTATTTGGATATATGAAAACACACACGTGTGCACACATACACACACACACGGGTGTGCACATTTTTATTTTGAGAAGAGAGATCTCAAGTGAGAGTTACATGTTATGCTGCATCCTCAGTGAGGTGGAAAGACAATTTTCAGAATATTCTGTGGCTGTTCCAGGGCTCCAGGCCTGACCAGGGGGCTTCTCCTGAACATCTCCCCCCGCCGCCAATCACTCAGGGCATGCCCTGAGGTACCGCGTGTCACCACTGAAGGCCCACCTGTAAACCAGACCAGGGTGCAGGGCAGGTGGTCTTCCTGGTAGTGGGATGTCAAGGGTACTTTCAGCCTCACAGCCCACAAACTGGGACTAACCAGCCTTGTTTTATTTTACTTTCATGCAAATTAAGCAGCCTGTGAAGTTCCATAAGCCCCACTTTACTGCAGCTGTTGAACCCAGGGGTGATATTCCTCTGAGTCTAGAATGGTCTTTTTAAAGCAAACCGGAAAGTTCTATTAATTAGAGATTTTACATCCTTGAAATGCAGTGACCCTCATTACCAGCACTGACGTTATCATTCATTGTCTCAAATTATCCCAAGTCCTTACCCTCATCAGCCTACTAGAGGCTAATTAATCATCATTGACATCTTTTCAAGCATTGATCACCTTCTTAATTAATATAAATGAATCAGTTGATCTCGCCCATGGTTGAGTGTAATCTCCAGTGGCCCTTCGACCCGGGGTCCACGGTGCATCTAATTTGCATTCAGCTGTTTGCTTCCATCTCTGCCTTACCCTGGGCTCGATTCCTGGGTCTGGAAGATTCCCTGGAGGAGGGCATGGCAGCCCACTCCAGTGTCCTTGTCTGGAGAGTCCCCAAGGACAGAGGAGCCTGGCGGGCCACAGTCCACGAGGTCGCAAGGAGTCAGACACGACTGAGCGACTCAGCGCGAGCGCTGCCTCACCCTGGGAAGCAGGCTTCTCGGGGCTGAGTGTGTCGCTGTGTCGTCCTGTTTCCCTCACGGAGCGGAGCGTCTGGCATGTGACAGAGTTTCTATGAATATGACCTGACTGAATGACAGCTCGGCGGTTGGGCAAGTCAAGCATTCATGGCCCAGCACTCTGCGTAAATGAACTTCTGGTTGATGGAACGATAACCAGGCTCTTTATCTGTGGTAACTCTTGCCATTGAAAGAAATCACATGTATGTGTGTAATGATAATGACGTGGGTGTTTCTCTTTTCCTGCTTTTAATAGGGAGAATCTAATAGATGGTAAAGAAGCTCCTGATTCTAGATTTGTTCACCTCGCTTATGTTGCTGGGACAGATTGAGGGCAGGGGGAGAAGGGGGTGACAGAGGATGAGGTGGCTGGATGGCATCACCAGCTCAATAGACTCGAGCCTGAGCAAATTCCAGGAGATGGTGAAGGGCAGGGAAGGGTGTGCTGCAGTCCATGGGGTTGCAAGGAGTAAGACTCGACTTAGCAACTGAACAGCAATGACGACATAATTTCTGTCCTTGTCATTTACTGATTACATGCAAAATGTGCTAAGTCCTTAACATGCTCTGTTTCCACGAATCACTCAAAGCCACCCCATGAGGGGCGCTGGGGTGTCGCCAGCACCACGGGAAGTCTTTCAGCTGCGTGGGATCACCAGAAGCCTGTACGTGGACTCGGGTCCTATGTGCAGTCCGGCGGCCTTTTCAGTGCTTTGTTTTCTGGCTTCTTCTCAGACTGACCCCCCTCGCTCCCAGCGGGGCCGTCTCTTGGGTCATAGGCTTCTCTTCTGTGTTCAGACCCTTTAGTTCTCTGAGCATCCTGGGCTCCTGCACAATCTCCTCTCCCAGAGGAAACAACAAACAACTCATTAACTCAGGGTCATTATGCAGAAAAGACTCTAGCTTGCTAGGCACCCTCCTTTCCGAGGCCCCGCCTCGGGTGCCAGGCAGCCTTTCTCAACAACAGCTAGAAAGTCAAACTAAGGAGTGTTTCCAAAGAAAAGACACATTTCTGGGACCCCTGCCCTTTGCAAAGCAAGGAAGAGCCAAGCGACTTCGCTTTGTTAGTTTTCCCCAGATGAGCTCCTTGGATGGGGCTTTCATCCACCCCAAATATACAGGGCAAGGAGAACAAACCTCAGAAATGACGCAGCCCCAGAATGCTTCCTAGTAACGCCAGGGTGGCAGGTAAAGCTTCCTGGGACCAGAGAGGTCCAGTCACTTGTCCTGGGCCACACAGCGTACACGTGACACGGCTGGCCTTTTTAAGGTTCTGTCTGACTTAACACTGAGAATGCCTTCTGAGAACGTGCCCCGAATTCAGTGGAAAGGCTGTTCATTAACACTAAGGCATTAACAGTCACTGTGAGGCTGAATCCTTATGGACAGTGGGAGTCTGGACGTGTCTGTGAAGCCCCAGTGTGTTCCCTAAGCGCAAACACCCTCTCGCTGCTGGTCTCGTGTGAGCCTGAGGGTCACAGCAGAAGTGCCAGGTATCAGGTACGGGAGGGTGGTCAGCAGTCCCGCGTGCCCCTGCCCCAGGCTCCACAGAGCGGCCAGGCGGCCTGTAAGCCCTGCTTCTTCCACCAGGTTATCTGCTGCCTTTTTCCGCTGGACTTGTTTTCTCTGTCGGCTTCTCAGCCTCAGCTCAAACACCTCTTGGCACCAGATACTTGCCTGGTGATCTGCACAGGCAAATGCCTACAAAACAACAGGGAAACCACTCAAGAATAGTGTTGCCGGCTGGTTATCTTGGGGACAGAGTTTTGTTTTTAATCTGGCAATTTGCTGGTGAATGTGCAGTGAGTCCAAGCTGTCTACTTGGGGGTTGATAAGTCCCCCATCAGGAATTTTTAAAGGGCAAATATATACAGACCCTGGCATTCGCTGTCCCATTCTCCCCTCTGGTCACGTGGATTCTAGAGCAATAGCTGGAGATCAGAGGTGCATCTTAGAAGTCGTGTTAGCCCTTTGGTACCTTGTTCAAATTGCCTCGGAAATGGGACCCAGGCAACCTTCCTGTGAGTAAATACAAGCTACATGCAGTGAGATGCTGTGGCCAGCTCGTGAGAAGGCACCTTTTTCATNGTACGTGGACTCGGGTCCTATGTGCAGTCCGGCGGCCTTTTCAGTGCTTTGTTTTCTGGCTTCTTCTCAGACTGACCCCCCTCGCTCCCAGCGGGGCCGTCTCTTGGGTCATAGGCTTCTCTTCTGTGTTCAGACCCTTTAGTTCTCTGAGCATCCTGGGCTCCTGCACAATCTCCTCTCCCAGAGGAAACAACAAACAACTCATTAACTCAGGGTCATTATGCAGAAAAGACTCTAGCTTGCTAGGCACCCTCCTTTCCGAGGCCCCGCCTCGGGTGCCAGGCAGCCTTTCTCAACAACAGCTAGAAAGTCAAACTAAGGAGTGTTTCCAAAGAAAAGACACATTTCTGGGACCCCTGCCCTTTGCAAAGCAAGGAAGAGCCAAGCGACTTCGCTTTGTTAGTTTTCCCCAGATGAGCTCCTTGGATGGGGCTTTCATCCACCCCAAATATACAGGGCAAGGAGAACAAACCTCAGAAATGACGCAGCCCCAGAATGCTTCCTAGTAACGCCAGGGTGGCAGGTAAAGCTTCCTGGGACCAGAGAGGTCCAGTCACTTGTCCTGGGCCACACAGCGTACACGTGACACGGCTGGCCTTTTTAAGGTTCTGTCTGACTTAACACTGAGAATGCCTTCTGAGAACGTGCCCCGAATTCAGTGGAAAGGCTGTTCATTAACACTAAGGCATTAACAGTCACTGTGAGGCTGAATCCTTATGGACAGTGGGAGTCTGGACGTGTCTGTGAAGCCCCAGTGTGTTCCCTAAGCGCAAACACCCTCTCGCTGCTGGTCTCGTGTGAGCCTGAGGGTCACAGCAGAAGTGCCAGGTATCAGGTACGGGAGGGTGGTCAGCAGTCCCACGTGCCCCCGCCCCAGGCTCCACAGAGCGGCCAGGCGGCCTGTAAGCCCTGCTTCTTCCACCAGGTTATCTGCTGCCTTTTTCCGCTGGACTTGTTTTCTCTGTCGGCTTCTCAGCCTCAGCTCAAACACCTCTTGGCACCAGATACTTGCCTGGTGATCTGCACAGGCAAATGCCTACAAAACAACAGGGAAACCACTCAAGAATAGTGTTGCCGGCTGGTTATCTTGGGGACAGAGTTTTGTTTTTAATCTGGCAGTTTGCTGGTGAATGTGCAGTGAGTCCAAGCTGTCTACTTGGGGGTTGATAAGTCCCCCATCAGGAATTTTTAAAGGGCAAATATATACAGACCCTGGCATTCGCTGTCCCATTCTCCCCTCTGGTCACGTGGATTCTAGAGCAATAGCTGGAGATCAGAGGTGCATCTTAGAAGTCGTGTTAGCCCTTTGGTACCTTGTTCAAATTGCCTCGGAAATGGGACCCAGGCAACCTTCCTGTGAGTAAATACAAGCTACATGCAGTGAGATGCTGTGGCCAGCTCGTGAGAAGGCACCTTTTTCATGAAATCTGGGGGATAAATGTCAACATTATGTAATATTAATACCAGCCTTTCCTGGGATGTCTTCTATTCCAACTTTCTTATCTGTGACTCCTCACAGGAAAATAGGTTTTTACTCAACACAAAATGCCTAGGTTGGTGTTCATCCTTAAACCAAATTAGAGGGTTTTTAAAACTTAATTTGGTGTTAAGAGCTCCAAATAAGTCACGTTAAACAAACAAATGGATTGCAAATTAGAGTCTGCTCATTTATCAGCTAATGGACATGGGAAACAATGACCACATCAATGCCTGTCTGAGTTCTTCTGTAAGCTAATAAAAGCCTTTCTTCCTGATGCCCAAACCCCATGGACAGGGCTAGAATAAGTCCTTAAGTGCCTAAGAGGGAATGCAGTGTATTAAAGGCTAAAAGGAACTTTCCATTTCAGCTTGACTCTCAGGCCAACCCCTGGTCTCCTTTACTCTTCGCATCATCTTCCTCTGCTGTTAGAGCTTCAGATTCACCCAGCATCTTTGCCTCCTCCCTCCTTTGAATCAGTGCTCGACAGAGTTTAGAGAAAGAACTAGGACTCCTCCGCTTTCCCCCTTCCCCTCCACCCAACTCGTCTACTTGATGAAAAGGGAAAATGAATAGGATGGAGAAGGAAATGGCAGCCCACTCCAGTGTTCTTGCCTGGAGAATCCCAGGGACGGGGGAGCCTGGTGGGCTGCCGTCTATGGGGTCGCACAGGGTCGGACACGACTGAAGCGACTCAGTAGCAGCAGCAGCGGCAGGGAGCAGGGTCATTCTCTAATTTTTATATGAGCATTTGAGTTTTAAAGTAACACAGCTGATTGTTGGATATTTATTCCAGGTACTGTGGAATGCCTCAGTCATGGGCAAGGGGGTTGCAACTTGGGGCTCCCAAGCGAAATATGGCAAGCTTCCTTTCTCTGCTTGTTCATGGTCTTAGCAGATCTTCTGCTAATCTGTGTCTTTTCACAGCTTTCCTTCTGGGTACTAACTTAATCTCTGGAAGTGACTTATTCCCAGCTGCACTAGCTCAAGGATTCTATCTTGGCACCCAACAGAGACTACGTCTCCAGGGGTCAAACTACATAAAGCAATGTAAACAGGTAAGGCAGCATCCTTGGCTGTTACTCAGCCATACAGTGGAGTGGCTGCCATTTGCAGAGACATGGATGGACCTAGAGACTGGCATATGTATGTGTCACAGACTGGCATACGTATGTGTGTGCTCAGCTGCTTCAGTCCTGTCCGACTATTTGCAACCCTATGGACCGTAGCCCACCAGGCTTCTCTGTCCATGGGATTCTCCAAGCAAGAATACTGGAATAGGTAGCCATGAAAAGCAAATACTGTATATTAATGCATATAGGTGGAATCTAGAAAAAAAAATGGCTTAGATGAACTTATCTGCAAAGTAGAAACAGAGACACAGACTTAGAGAAGGAGCGGATGGATACCACGGAGGCGGGATGGATTAGGGGACTGCGGCTGGTGGACACACACTGTTGATGGTTTGTATCAAATAGGTGACTGAGGAGAGCTCGCCCTGCAGCACAGGGAGCTCTCTACTCAGTGCTCTGTGGTGACCTAAATGGAAAAGAAATCCAAAAATGGGGAGATACGTGGCTGATGTATGTATTGGTATAGCTGATTCACTTTTCTGTACAGCAGAAACTGACACGGCGTTGTAGAACAACGATACCCCATTTAAAAAAAAAAAAAAGGCAGCATGCTTAAAGCATCACCATTCACTTTATCAATATTATGAAGTGTCTGCCCGATGCCTGGAGCTCTGGTTAGTTAGATGACCCGGGGTCATAAAGAGACAGCACGTGTGGTTTGTCCCTTGTGTGTAGAACATAAGACGTGGTGTAAATGTTAACTTATGAAGCATCGGTTGTTTTTATTTGGTTGATTATCAGGGCTGTATCTCCCCTGCACCTCGTGTGGTGCCCAGGAAGTGTTAGTTAATGCGCAGAGTGAAATGAATGAATTCACAGCGTTTTGTTCCAGATTGGAAGGAGGTCAGTACAAAGCTCAGGTGGCAATGTAAGAGCCCAACGATGACCACAGAGAGGGAAATAACGGGAAAGATGAGATGATTTTGCAGGAATCTCCGAGGAATGAAAGTGCTCTGTGGGGCGAGGCATCCAGAGGGGGCCTCCTCCTGGCCTCCACCTCTGCCCTCACTCCTGGGCTTGTCCCTCTCCTCCACCCGGTGCCCGTCTGGCAGACGCTGCCCGAGGTGCCACGTGTGCCTTAGCTCACGTGACGTCCACAGCAGTTCTTTGTGGCTGGAGGTGTCTGCATTTTACATATGAGAAAACTGAGCCTTAGAGGTTAATGAATCGTCTTTCAGTTCTACAGCCAGTTGTCACAGCAAAGGAGGTGACCGCAGGTTCATCTCTTTCCAAAACCTTCCATGTGGACCCTACACCTCGCCACAGGGAGCTGGTCCTCCAAGCAGGACGGGGATCTTGTTCTCATTGGCCCCTTTCCTTCTGTATCGGAGGCCTTGTCAGAAGACCAGCTCTAAAACCCTCATGGGAGTGACGCTCGTTGCAGACCGTCCCGTGAGAAATGGCCTAGGGTCAGAAAACGGCCTTCCAGCAGCTGGTTAAAATCCACGCAGCTTCCTGTCCGTCTGCTCACTGAGGCCCAGTAACCCCGATCTGTAGCTCACCTGAGATTCTTCTAGAACAGAGTGTTTCTTGTATGGCCAGGGTTCATGGGAGCAATCACTGCAGTTTAATATGGGATCTTACAGAGAGGCCATCCCATCTGAGAACAGCAACCCCCAGGGCTGTTGTGCCCGGGGCCACAGCTGAGGTAGTGTGTGAGTGTGTGCGCTCAGTCACTCAGCCGTGTCCCACTCTGCGACCCCACGGACTGTCGCCCACCAGGCTCCTCTGTCCATGGAATACTCCAGGCAAGAATGCTGGAGTGGATTGCCATGCCCTTCCCCAGGGGATGTTCCCAACCTGGGGATCAAACCCATGTCTCCTGCATTGACAGGTGGATTCTTTACCACAGAGCCAACATCTGAAGTAGAACCCGATGTTTTGGAGGCTCAGTTTCAGGAATTTCTCAAGCTTCTATGGTGTCCTGGTACACGTGGGACTTTGTTACTGTCAGTTGCTCAGTCATGTCCAACTCTTTGCAACCCCACAGACTGTAACCTACCAGGCTCCTCTGTCCATGGGATTTCCCNTCAGTTTCAGGAATTTCTCAAGCTTCTTTGGTGTCCTGGTACACGTGGGACTTTTTTACTGTCAGTTGCTCAGTCATGTCCAACTCTTTGCAACCCCACAGACTGTAACCTACCAGGCTCCTCTGTCCATGGGATTTCCCAGGCACGAGCACTGGAGTGGGTTGCCATGCCCTCCTCCACGGAGCATCTTCCCAACCCAGGGATCAAACTCAGGTCTCCTGCACTGTAGGCAGATCCTTTGCCATCTGAGCCACCAGGGAAAGTGAGACTTAAAATGACTTATAGTTCGGTGAGCATCATTTTGGGCCTCTCAGGTGGTGCTAGTGGTAAAGAACCCACCTGTCAAGGCAGGAGACAAAGGAGGCTCGGGTTCGATCCGAGTCAGGAAGATCCCCTGGGGGAGGAATGGCTACCCAGCCCAAGATTCTTGCCTGGAGAATCCCATGGACAGAGGAGCCTGGGGGCTGCAGTCTACAAGGTCCCAAAGAGTCAGACACAGCCAAGTGACTGACACATTAAAGAGGTTAAGATAGTTATAGTCTGACGGCAGTCATCTACATGAGAACGCCATTTGATGATGTAGAATCTTACTAGTTTTAAGAAATAAGAATGCCTGGAGTAGTTCACTTACACTAAATTGCCTTTCTTGAACTATTGTAATGATTTTTAAGTAAATTCGGGGCAAAAAATCCCATTTCTGGAATTGCATGTGGGTCATACAGTGCTTGGAGAAGGCAGTGGCACCCCACTCCAGTACTCTTACCTGGAAAGTCCCATGGACCGGAGGAGCCTGGATGGCTGCAGCCCATGGGGTCGCGAAGAGCTGGGCACAACTGAGCGACTCACTTTCGCTTTGACTTTCATGCATTGGAGAAGGAAATGGCAACCCACTCCAGTGTTCTTGCCTGGAGAATCCCAGGGACGGGGGAGCCTGGTGGGCTGCCGTCTATGGGGTCACACAGA
>SJYV01034345.1:19440-34928 GCA_006410875.1 Neotragus pygmaeus | reverse complement strand
TAAAATTCTCATTAGACATATATATATATATATATATATACACACATAAGTGGTAATTAATAAAAACCTACTTTTAATTTATTTTCTTCTGAACTATTTCATGGAAGTCATACTTCTGTTTTCTGGACTTACACTTATCCTAAACCTAATTTAGGAAAAAGGGAAAGAATGTTGGCCTCTAGATAGAACATCAAAGAACTTGATTTAGGGGGTAGATAAGCTAACCAACCGATGGGGGATACTTCCAAAAACCCCTCATAAGTTTCTATAAAGAAATGTTTTATTTTCCAAACAAGCAAGTAAAACTTCTGTTATAAATTATCATTGTATTTTGGGAATGAAAGTAAGAAATAAGGGAATATGCCAAATAATGAGGTCCATTGAGGATCAAAGTTGAGGTTGCTTCTATTTTAGTTTCTCTTAAATATTCCTCAAGAGTGATTATATATAAAATTAAGAAATTTATAGATGAGGTAAAGTTCACCTAAAAAGTAAAAATTCTGAGCTGATGTAAAAGTGCAGGAAAATTCAACCAGATCTTAAAAATGGTCAGAAAAGTGGTAGAAGACCAAGCACTGAGTGTAAAGCAACCCAAATTATGTTTGCAACCCAAATTGTGTTTATGATCATGGGCTTCAACTTGCCTATTGCAACCTTGAGAGGAACTTTGGAGTCCTTATAGGTATTGGTGGGAAGGTATTATAAACAAAACAGAGAAAATCTTCCCATGGATTTTTTTTTTTTTNTTGTGTTTATGATCATGGGCTTCAACTTGCCTATTGCAACCTTGAGAGGAACTTTGGAGTCCTTATAGGTATTGGTGGGAAGGTATTATAAACAAAACAGAGAAAATCTTCCCATGGATTTTTTTTTTTTTTTGTACCAAAACACTAGATATAGTTCTGTCAGCACACACGTCACAAAAACTGTGATACAGCTGGAAATGGTTCACAAAATCCTGGGTTTCTGAATAAGGTGAGAATAAAAACATGTGAGGTCCTTAGGATAGAAAAATGAAGCCAGCTAACTGGCTATAAATCGAGATCCTATAATTATAGAAAGAATGGTAGTCATTGAAAAAAACAGCGTGGTGTCACAAATCCTTGAGTCCCAGAACTGGAGGTACTCCTTGAAAATTAAAGGAGACCATTTTAGATTCAAATCACCACTCTATAGCAGGGGAGTGAGAGCTGAATGATAAAAAAGGCTGAGCACTGAAGAAGTGATGTCTTTGAACTGTAGTGCTGGAGAAGACTCTTCAGAGTCCCTTGGACAGCAAGGAGATAAAACCAGTCAATCCTAAAGGAAATCAGCCCTGAATATTCATTGGAAAGACTGATGCTGAAGCTGAAGCTCAAATACTTTGGCCACCTGATGCAAAGAGCTGACTCATTGTAAAAGACTGTGATTCTGGGAAGGTTTGAAGGCAGGAGGAGAAGGGGATGACAGAGGATGAGATGGTTGAATGGCATCACCAACTCAACGGACATGAGTTTGAGCAAAGTCTGGGAGATGGTGAAGGACAGGGAGGCCTGGTGTGTTGCAGTCCATGGAGTCACAGTCGGAAACGACTGTGGCAGGGGAGTAAATGTGACGTTTGTGATTCTGAGAAATAATGCACATAGTCCAAGTTAGTGGTGGTTTAGTTGCTAAGTTGTATCCAACTCTTGTGACCAACTCATGGACTGTAGCCTGCCAGGCTCCTCTGTCCATGAGATTCTCCAGGCAAGAATACCAGGGTGGGTTGCCATGCCCTCCTCCAGGGGATCTTCCCAACCCAGGAATTGAACCTGGGTCTCCTGCATTGCAGGCAGATTGTTTACTGACTGAGCTGTCTACTAATTTGTCTATTCACATCTATTCTAGCATTCTTCTAATAGTCTCTTTATTGTAACCAGAGTGATTAAAAAAAATTTATTGGGATATAGTTGTTTTACAGTGTTGTGTTAGTTTCTACTGTAAAACAGAGTAAATCAGCTATACATATATTCTCTCTGATTTAGACTTCCTTCCCATTCAGGTCACCATGGTACATTAAAGAATTTCCTGTGCTATACAGTCTGTTCTTATTAGTTATCTATTTTATACATAGTTTCAGTAGTGCAGAATGATCTTTCAAAAGGGTGTTTTCCAATTATTTTTAGGATTATTGAATACTTCATATTTTGACCTATAAGACTATATATTGTCCTGTATGGTCTGGCTTCTACCTACCATTTCATCTTCATTTTGCCTCCATTTATTTTTCTTTTTGTCACATTCTCTCTTGTCGTGTGGTCTTTGCACATGCTGTTTCATCTGCCTGTGTTCCTCCTGTTAGCCGAGTTATTTCTTCCTTCCTTACCTTCTGTATTTCAGAGGAAGCATTGCTTTCCAAGGGTGCTCTGCCCTGGCCGCCTTGACTCAGTGCCGTTGTCCTTAGCAGACTGTAACAGTTCCACAAGAGCATGGGCTGTGTTTCTTTTAGCTGCCCTTTCTGTAGCACTTAGCATACTACCTAACAGAGAATAGACACTTAAGAAACATTTGCTGAAGGAATGAAAGTATAAGTAGGCATATAAGGTCACAAGTGGGTCACTTTGGCTTACAGACATATTTTGCTTATTCCCACACAATCTTTAAAATGTCTTTTGATGCCTCTGGATTGACATGTGCATTTCCATTTCCTAGTCTCTGATGTGCCTGTCCTTCATTCATGTTAAGAGTGTTTATGTTCCTTGGTTTGGCTGCATGAGGGCATGGCAGATGCACAGTAGGTATCTATGGGGAAGTCAAGGGTCTTTTTACTTTGTCCACATGGAGAACAGTCATATTCCTATCTCAGTGCTGTTCCTTCTCGTTATTGTTAGAAACTCAATTGAGAATTTAGAATGACATTCTCATGGACACCTAAAAACCCAGGACCCAATTAATTTTTGAGTGAAGTTTTCAGTGAAAAATCATATTTAGGGGTCTGACAAATAGATTGTTAGTGACTTTATAAAATCTAACCTTTCACACATGGAAAAGGATGAGCTGTTGTTATGGAAAGATATCTTAAAAGGCTCTTATGATTGATTTGGAAATGACTCCAGACACTAATGAAAGAGTAATCTTCCTTAAATCACCCCAAAGCTAGTAATCCCTAGGGCTGCATGTTGGTGATTAAAAAAGAAAAGTAGGAGCAGCTGTCTTTTTGTTCAGTTTAATTATGACCCAATACCTGGGGGAGTGTTAATTTCCTGGTGGCCCTGGAGGTGGGTGGGGAAAGGTGTTAGGTTTCTGCACACTGCAGGGACTGAATGTGCAGACATGGATTCTACCTGGTTTGTGCCCAGGGATGCGGACGATGTTCAGAGGAGCTCATGCTCATGTGCTCAGATTGCATGGCATTCAATTTCTGCCCTTTATGTCCGAGACATGAACTTCTGTGTGCCAGAGGACACAGGAGTGCTATCGGATGTCTGTTAGACTACACACCTTAATTAATAGCCCCTCACCTCCAGCAAGCCATCTGCTGGGCCTGTGAGATAGAACTCCATTATGTCATCAGGAAGAAGAGGAACATTTAGCCCTCTTAAATCCTTCAGCAGCATTTAAGGCCGGAAGTCACTGAACTGGGCATCTGCTTTCCCAAGTTCTGAGTTTTGAATATTCAAGTTGGTGTCTGAGTGTGTATTCACAAACAGTCTGTGAACTGCTGGCTGTTCTTGAAAATTAACACCCTGCTGGTGGTGAACATGGAACACCATTCCTCCCAACTTTTCTCCTTTTGTATTTGGTATATTGAGAATGGCCCTGTCATCTGCCCAGTCATCCAGCCAGATGCTTGGTATCACATGCCTTCTAAATAGCTATCACATCTACTGTGTCCTCTCCTCCATGGCACCTACCCTGTTCTCCTTCACCACCCCACTTGAGATTTCTGCAGCATTCTCCCTGCCTGCCTGAAATCCCATCGCTTTCCTGTCCAGCTTCCACATGACTACTAAAGCACTCTTCCTGAAGTGTCAATCTCAGGTTGTATACCTGCTTAAAGTTACAGAGTGGCTCCTAGTCACATGTAGCAGCTTTTGCTAATCTTCAATCTTCTTACCACCTTTGTAATGTTCAAGTTTTACCTTCACTATTTCTTTATTAGTATTTAGTTTAAACCACACCATTCCTTTTAGTTTTACTTGTCCTCGGAATGGCCTGGGTTTCACATGCTAGTTAAAATTCTTTGCTGTAACTAATATAATAATTGATGTTAGTCCATTTGCCACCTAAAATTGTTGTGGGAAATACTTAACATCCAAAGCCCTTTATCATTTCCTCTCTAGTCTAATGTTCCACAGGCTTGACTCCTTGATATTACCAGTATACAACCTGCCAAGACTGAGCCAAGAAGAAACAATTTGAACAGACTGATCACTATCAGAATTTAATTTGTAATAAAAACTCTAAGGAAACAAAGTCCAGGGCTGGATGGTTTCACTGGGGAATGATACCAAACATACAAAGAACTAACACCTATTCTTCTCAAACTGTTCCAAAAATTTGAAGAGAAGGGAACACTCCCAAATTCATTCTATGAGAACAACATTACTGTAATATTTAAACCAGACAAACCTCTACAAAAAGCATTATAGGTCAATATTTTTGATAAATATAGATGTAAAAATAAGAAGATATTAGTAGGGACTTCCCTGGTGGCTCAGGGGTAGGAATCCAGCTGCCAATGAAGGGGACAATGGGTTTGATCCCTGGTGCGGGAAGATTCCACATGCTATTGAGTGACTAAGCCCCTGTACCACAACTACTGAGCCCGTGCTCTAGAGCCTGCAAGCCACAACTACTGAAGCACCACCCATGCTACAACTACTGAAGCCTGTGTTCCGGAATAAGAAGCCACCGCAGTGAGAAGCCCATGTGCCACAATGAAGAGTAACCCCTGCTAGTCACAGCTGATATAAGCCTGTGCAAAAGCAATGAAGACCCAGCACAGCTCTCCCCTATCCCCCCCCCCGCACCGAAAAAAAGATATTAACAAACCAAATTCAACAATATATAAAAAGGGTCATACACCATGATCAAACTGGATCTATTTCGGGGACACAAGGATGATTCAACATTCACAAATCAATGTTATGCACTACATTGGGCTTCCCATGTGGCTCAGTGATAAAGAATCTGCCTTCTAGTGCAGGAGACACAGGAGATGGGGGTTCGATCCCTGGGTTGGGAAGATTCCTTAGAGGAGGAAATGGCAACCTACTCCGGTATTCTCACCTAGAAATTTTCATGAATAGAGGAACCTGGTGGGCTATAGTCCATGGGGCTGCAAGCAGTTGAATACAACTGAACTACTAAGTACACACACATGTACCACATTAATAAAAGGAAGAATAAAAATCACATGATCATTTCAATAGACACAGTAAGCATTTGACAAGATTCAACATCCATGATAAAAACTCTCTAGAAAGTGAATACAAAAGGAAAATTGTTGTTGTTTAGTCACTGAGTTGTGTCTGACTTTTTGTATTCCCATGGACTGTAAAACGCCAGGCTCATCTGTCTAGGCAGAAATATTGGAGTGGGTTGCCATATCTCAACATAATAAAGGCCATTTTTGACAAACCCACAGCTAATCATGTTCAATGGTGAAAATTCAGGAACAAGGCAAGGATGCCTACCCTCACCAATTCTATTTAATATAGTATTGGAAGTCCTAGTTACAGTACTAAAGACAAGAAAAAGAAAGAAAAGACATCCAAATTGAAAAGGAAGAAGTAAAACTGTTCTTTTGCAGTAGACTTGATACTTTATATAGAAAACCCCAAAATCTACACCCCAAAACTATTAGAACTAATAAACTAATTCAGCAAAATTGCAGAATACTGGATTTATATACAGAAATGTACTGCTTTTCTATACACTGATGATGAACCATCAGAGAATGGATTTTAAAATCTCATTTAAAATCACATCAGACAGACTAAAATACCCAGGAATAAACTTAACCAGGGACTTCCTTAGCTCAGATGGTAAAGAATCTGACTGCAATGCAGGAGACCTGGGTTTGACCCCTGGGTCAGGAGGATCCCTTGGAGAAGGAAATGGCAATCCAATCCAGTATTCTTGCCTGGAGAATCCCATGGACAGAGGAGCTTGGTGGGCTATAGTCCATGGGATCACAAAAAGTCAAACACGACTAAGCGACTAACACACAAACTTAACCAAAGAAGTAAAAGACCTATATTCTAAAACCCATAAACCATTGATGAAAGAAATTGATGATGATTCAAATTAATGAAAAAATACCTCATGCTCTTGGATTGGAAGAATTAATATTGTTAAGATACCTGTGATGGATTCATGTTGATGTATGGCAAAACCAATACAATATTGTAAAGTAATTAACCTCCAATTAAAATAAATAAATTTATGTTAAAAAAAGATGGCTATACTTACCCAAAGCAATCAATCCCTATCCAAATACCCCGTGACATTTTTCATAAAAGTAGAACAAATAATCCTAAAATTCTGTGGAACTCTAAACTGAAAAAGATTATAAATTGTCCAAGGAATCTTGAGAAAAAAAGAATAAAGCTGGAGGTATAAGCCTCCCAGACTTCAGATTATACCACAAAGTTATGGTAATCAAAATACCATGGTACTGGAGCAAAAACAGACACATACATCAATGGAACAGGATAGAGAACCCAGGAACAAACCCACGTACCTAAGGGAGCAAGAATATACAATGGAAAAAAGACAGTCTCTTCAATAAGTGGTGCTGGGAAAATTACAGAGCAACATCTAAAACAAAGAGTTTATAATGTTTCCTTATGTGCTGTGACCCCATGGACTGTTTGTGACCCCATGGACTGTAGCCCACCAGTCTCCTTTCTTCATGGGGATTTTCCAGGCAAGAATACTGGAGTGGGTTGCCATGCCCTCCTCCAGGGGGTCTTCCCAACCCAGGGATTGAACTGGGGTCTCTTGCATTGCAGGTGGATTCTTTACCAGCTGAGGTACCAGGGAAGCCCAGTATTTCCTCATATAATATACAAAAATAAAGTGGATTAAAGACCTAAATGTAAGACCTTAAACCATAAAACTCATAGAAAAGACCAAAGAACACTCTTCAACATAAATTGTAGCAATATTTTTGGGGAACTGTCTTCAAGGCAAAGTAAACAAATGTGACTTAATTAAACATAAAACTTCTGCACAGCAAAGGAAGCCATCAACAAAATAAAAAGACAACCTACAGAATGGGAAAAAATATTTGCAAAATATATAAACAGCTCATATAACTCCACATCAAAAAGATTACCGCACCCCCCCAAATGGCAGAAGACCTGAGCAGACATTTTTCTAAAGAAGACATGGCCAATAGGCACATGAAAATATCATCAACATTGTGAATCATCAGAGAAAAGCAAATCAAAACAAGATACCACCTCACACCTGTCAGAATGTCATAAAAAAGTCTATAAATAAATGTTGACAAGGATGTGGACCAAAGGGGACAATNACATGGCCAATAGGCACATGAAAATATCATCAACATTGTGAATCATCAGAGAAAAGCAAATCAAAACAAGATACCACCTCACACCTGTCAGAATGTCATAAAAAAGTCTATAAATAAATGTTGACAAGGATGTGGACCAAAGGGAACAATTGTATACTATTAGTGAGACTATAAACTGGTGCAGCATTATGGGAAAAAAGTATGAGAGCTTCTAAAAAATTGAAAATTGAATTACCATTTGATCCAGCAATTCCATACTGGTTATATATACAGAAAAAAAAGGAAACAGTAATTTGAAAGGATATATGCACCTCAATATTCATAGCATCTCTATTTACTATAGCCAAGATATAGAAGCAAACCAACTGTCCATCAACAGATGAATGGATAGAGATATTAATATATAAAGATAACACACACACACACACACATATACATACATATGTACACATAATGGAATATTACTCCTCCATAAAAAGAATGAAATCCTGCCATTTGCAGTACTGTGGATGGAGCCAGAGAATATTATGTTGCTATTATTGTTTAGTCACTAAGTTGTGTCTAACTCTTTGCAACCCCATGGGCTCTAGCCTGCCTGGCTCCTCTTCCCATGGGATTTCCCAGACAAGAATACTGGAGTGGGTTGTCATTCCTTCTCTAGGGGATTTTCCTGACTCAGGAATCAAAGCTGTGTCTATTGCATTGCAGGTGGATTCTTTACTGCTGAGCCACCAGAGAAGTCCAGAGAATATTATACTAGTGAAATAAATCAGGGAAAGACACATATTACAGGATATCATTTATATATGGAACCTAAAAAATAATAGAAATGAATGTATAGAAAAATAGAAATAAAACATATAAAAAACAAACATGATGAGAACAAGATAGTGGAGGTGGATGTGGAGTACATGTGCATGGATATCCATGGAGTACATGTCCATGGATAATCAAGAATACACCTTCAGAAACAAAAGAGTTTGCAGAATACCTGCTGAGAGCAGGCAGGAGTACCTGATCACTGGAAAAGAATATATAGAACCACACAAAACTTGGTAGGATGAAGGAAGTAGTGGGAAAAAGAGGAGAGTTAGTAGGACTGGACCTGCCCTTGGCAGATAGGGGAACTGAAGCAGAGGTCTGATCCTCCTATTCGGGCAATTGTTTGGGACAGAGGAGAAACATTTGAGGCTGAGAGTGAAGCAGGTGAGCTGCAACAATCCTAATGGAATGAGAATCACACAGACAGTCCTTGCCACCACCAGACATACCATGGACAGGGACACGGGTCCCCTAGAAGGCGCAGTGGGTGGGAGCTGGAGTGTAGGGATTGTGGAACAATCCCAGGGTGAGGTCTGCTATTGACTGTGAGGGGATGGCCCTAGGGACTATGAGAGAGAGGACTGTGGTGGGCAATGCCTGTGGAGGAAAACCAAGCAGCCACGGAAGCAAGGCGATACTGCTGAGTATCATGTGTAGGGGATGGAGTCATCACCTCTCTCTCCCCACATGCCAGCACTGACAGCTGAACAATAGAGAGGCTGGCCCTTTCAGCACCTGACCTCCAAGCAACAGAGTAGGACCCCAGCCAGGAGCCTCTTTAAGTGCCTGATGTATTGGGCAACAGAGAAGGACCAGCCAGAGAGGGCTTCTGATCTCCAGCTGCCAGAGGCTAGAAAGATTCTGTTAGGGCTGGTGTCCCTGCACATTTGGCACTGCCATGGTCCCCACGACCCAAGCAGCTGCACCACCTTCATGTTTAATGCTCACTGGGGCAGAGCTGCCACAGGCTAGAAAAAGCCCGAATAGCACCATATATCCTGTGACAATAGTCGCTGGCACTCCTGTGTAGCCGGTGTTGCCAGAGTCTGTGATCCAAGCAACCACACCACCTCTATGCATGATCCCCAGTGGGACACAGCTGCCAGAGGCTAGAAAAAATCCTGCACTTGTGCATGTGGTTTTGCTTCGGGCATTTCTGACCCTTTGTGACCCTGTGGCCTGTGGCCTGCCAGGCTTCTCTGTCCATGGGATTCTCCAGGCAAGAATAGGTACCCTTCTAGAGCACCATATTTCCTGCTGCCCTTGCCACCAGCTCCCCTGAATACCTGGTGCTGCCAGGGCTCCTGCAACCCAAGCAGCTGTGGCACCTCCACACCTCGCCTCACTGGGGCACACCCAAGGCCTCCAGGACATCCTCAGGAGCAAATCCCTGTGGATGGCTCACAGAAGAGGAGATATAAACCATAGTTGAAACCTAGAGGCAGTGTGCTTAAGGAAAAGGACCCCAAACCTTCCCGACCAGCTGTACAAGCTACAGATTAAATTCACATGATCAATTAGGNCATAGTTTTCAGTAAATCCTTGTGCATTTTAATTGCCCCGCAGTTTTTCTCTGCCCAAGCCTCCAGATGGCGCTGCTTACCTTGCCAGTTACTACTAGCACCTCCAAAGTCCAAACTGAGGGCCACAGTGAGGGATAGAAGTGGGCACCAGGAAATGACAGCGTCAGGGGTAACCCTCAGAGTCTAGTGTAATCGTTCATGTTTTATGAGAGGAAAAAATACCAGGACGACAGAGAGATGACCTTCCCTATCATTGACAAGGAACAAAGGGTGACTGGAGCAGGACAGCCAGACCCTGCAAAGGCTATCTTTAGAGGTCTTTCCAGGGCTCTCCACAATGAGAGCTCTGCCTGACGTAGTTTCCAGGCCACTGGGAGGAGGACTTTGATCCTGGCTGTCTCTTGGAACACCTGCTTTCTCCTCCCCTGCCTATGGGACCAGAATTGGCATGAGGATTAGAGTTAGGGAGGACATTGGATTAGATGACCTTTAGAAGACCCCTTGCAATCTGGAAAGTCAGTGATGTTTGTTGGGTTCTGATAGTAAAATCTTACTTTGTTCAGGATTTAATTCTCTCAATGGCAACCCACTCCAGTACTCTTGCCTGGAAAATCCTATGGACGGAGGTGCCTGGTAGGCTGCAGTCCATGGGGTCGCTACTAGTCGGACATGACTGAGCGACTTCACTTTCATTTTCATTTTCATGCACTGGAGAAGGAATTGGCAACCCACTCCAGTATTCTGGTGGGCTGCCGTCTATAGCATTGCACAGAGTTGGACACGACTGATGCGACTTAGCAGCAGCAGCAGCAAGACTGAAGAGGAGTGAGGAAACAAAGGGATTTTATTTTCCATTGCCTGGGGAAGATGATAGCTTGAGATATGCTTGCCCAAAATGAGTATGTTTAATACAGATCACTTTCATTGTTGGTTTTTCTATAAGTTTTACTTATTTTCTCCTTTTTCTGGTTAAATACACAAACACACACACACATGAGTCTCCAGGTATAGAAATTTAAGAGTAGACACAATCCACTAGATTTTGCCACTCAGTTGACCTCTTTCCAGGGAGTCTGATACATCTTTTTGTGTTCTTCTTAATTGTAGGGGAAGCTGACTCTACTCTGTGATGCCAGGACAGATGGCAGTTTCCTTGTACACCACTTTCTCTCCTTCTATCTCAGAGGTATGAGACTATCGAGAAAGAAAACCCAAGGCCGGGGGGGGGGTCCGGGGGGAAGAGGCCTGTTTCAGGTAGCACTAAAAATAGTATTAACTAGTCAGGCCTTTGGTGTTTGGGTAACCAGATGGCTATTTGTTAATTAATGGGATTACTGGACCATCTTGTTCCCACTGCTACTATGCCAGAGTCTGCCATGTATTCACTATATCCAGTATTGCCTTCCATTTCTCCACCGCCTGTGCAGGCACTGACTCCCTTAGGGTCTTGTGTGACCTCTTAATTTAATTGATCCGTGGTCCTTGGGTAGTTTGAAGTCTCTAGGCACTCAACCCATTAACACTTTTCCCTGGCAATAGATGCTTCCTAAAGAGCAGAGGGGGGAAAAAACAGCTCTGCAGTTCACATACAGAAATAGATTAGAAGAAGAAAACAGCCAAATGAAAAAAAAAAACTTACTGATTCTCCTTGAGCCCCACTGAGCCAGGCCAGAATACAGGGTTGAGCTTTGGCACTCTGAGTTGTAATAATTTACAGCTTTGAAAGTGATTTTTCTTTCTAGATGATGTTATTGTCAGCTTATACAGAGCAAGAGCATCTACAGATAAGTTGTTAGAATTAATTAAGTTCATAAGGTAGCTAGAGTTTTCTTGTGTTCTTCTTATATCCTCTTGGGTATTAGACTGGTTTAAAAATTCAGTTGTATCTCTGTAACCAAGAAGTAGTTAGAAAAATACAGCTTTTTAGAAACGATAATGTATTTTCAGGGGAACAAACTAAGGTTCCTAGTGATACATCTCACAAGTAAAGTACATCTCAGAATCAATGAAATAATATATAATTATTAATATGAAAAAAGTACATCTTCAAATCAAATTGAGTGTGTCAGGTTGCAAGGCATGGGTTCTCTAGATCTGCTTCACTTCTTTTGTTTCCAGAGGCAGGAAGTATCTGAGACTGATTGTAAATAGAGTTGGTTAAAAATCAGTTTATTTTGTTTTCCAGCTAATTGTAAAGTCTGCTTTGTGGCCCTCGTCCAGTCCTTTAGTCACTATAATATCGTGGGGCAGAAGCTGGTAAGTATGTTAGACCTCTGTGATGAGATCCCCGCGTGAGTGTGTATGCCAGGCATACTTATGCTGTCAGGCTGGGCTTCCCTGTTTGGGTTGCAGAGAACTTAGGGAAAGACTAAGGAAATCACGGGATCCTGAACCCTTTATCTGCAGGGCGACGGCAGCATCTCGGCGTGTTTTGTTCATTTGTCAAGCGTTTAGAACCAGAGCTGTTATGGATTAAATCAAACCCTCTTCCACTGAGTCTGGACCAGTTAAGGTCTCTTCCTTCTCAGGGTGAACACTAACCTTGTCCCCAGTGGGTTAGAGATCACAGCTTGGTCTCTGCCCGGCTGAGTACCTCCCACTGTCTCTCCCTTAGTCTGGGGCTTTTGCCACTTGCCCCGCCCCTCATCTGGGTTTGCCCCTCGTCTTACTGAATGCAGCCAAGCAAGAGTAAGATGTCTGAGGGGCTCGTGACCCTCCTGGCACCTCACCTGGCGCATTACTTGTGACCTGTGACCAGGTGAATTTCTGGGGCTCTTGTTGTTACGTGTTTTTGGTTTTTAAGTCAGGCTCAGAGCGGGAGAGAACCAGGCCACCCATCAGCAGTGATCTTCGAAATGACGGCCTTAGTGTCAGTCCTCTTCTCTGATCGGAGGGAAACCAGTGAGAGGGCAAGAGGGTTTCCCATCCTTTGGAGGGAAGGGAGAAGTTCCTGTACCAGAGGTCAAGGCACAAGCTCAGGGAGCACGGTCGTGTCAGGAACACGGGTTGCATTCCAGGCCGGTGAGGCATGTGTTTGGCCCTGGCATCCTGAGCTAGGATGAGAAAGGTGTGTATTCTCATATCCGGTTTGGCTGCTTTTCCTGTAACCTTTGACTCAACCAACACGGCAGGAATGGCACGCACAGCTCTGGGTGTGCCAAGCACTAGAGCGTGAGTTTCCGTCCTCTTGCTGTAGTATTGTTCTTATATCAGTACAATAGTAATGAGCAAGAGCACAGGAGACGGTCAGGAGTCCTCTCTGCCAGGCAGGCTGTTGTTGCTAATGGTGCTGCACAGTGAACACCAGTGTGTGACTGAGCGATCAAGGCCTGGTCTGAGGACACAAGGAGTCTGAGTTCTATGTCAGCTGCTGCTTCTGCGGAACCGCGGGTTGCTTGTCTGGGCGGTGTCACCATCACGGGGTGTTTAAATGCAGATTCCCAGGCCCTGCCCCTAAGGCTTCTAGCTCTGGAGTGGGGCCCAGAGATCTGCATTATAATCAGGTATCTCAGGAGATTCTTTATTTTCAAATGTTTGGTTAGGTTGGGTCTTCATTGCTGCGGGTGCTTTTCTCTAACTGCAGTGCATGACCTTCTCATTGCAGGGGGTTCTCTTGTTGGGAAGCACAGGCTCTAGGGCGTGTGGGCTTCCGTAGTTCGAGTTCCCAGGCTATAGAGCACATGCTCAACAGTTGTGCAGGGGCTTAATTGCTCTTGACAGATGTGGGATCCTCCCAGTTCAGGGATCAAACCCTTATCTCCTGCATTAGCAGGCAGATCTTTACCACTCAGCCCCCAGGGAAGCCCTCAGGAGATTCTTAATTGCGTGATTCATAAAGACCCATGTTTATGAAGCTCTGGTCTAGAGCAGGGGTTGACCAGCCACAGTCTGCACCTCATGTTTTCTGTACGTGAAGTTTTATTGGAGCACAGCCACCCCCATTTGTGTCTGAGTGGTCTATGGCTGCTATGAGAGCAGAGTTGAGCTGTTGCAACAGAGACTGTCACCCCACCACCACATTACTATTTACTTTCTGTTTTTAAATGTACTTTATTTTGTAACTACATGCCCTTAAAAAGGCAACTCTATATTACTATCATAAAGTAAAAAGCAGTACTAGGTAAAAAATAAATATATAAGCAAAAGGAAGTAAGTTTTTTAAAAAATGTGACAAGTAGAGACTTCCCTGGTGGTCCAGTGGCTAAGACTTTGTGTCCCCAGTGAAAGGGGCCCATGTTTGATCCCTGGTGAGGGAAGTAGACCCCTCATGGTGCAGCGAAAGAGCCTGCGTGCCGCAACTAAGACCCAGCACAGCCAAATAAGAAAAGAGTAAAAAATATATATATTTTTAAAGAAAATGTGAGAACTACATGTAAATGCACATCTGACAATAGGACAGGGGTTGTGTGTGGGGAACACCCAGAGGAGACAAGACCCGGGCTCCCATGTCAGGCAGCCAGACACACGTCTGCGGGACTCCAAACGGGCCCTTGCAGGAGCTGGAGTCCTGGAGTCATGAGCTCCTTGGTGCCAAGTCCTCTCTGATGAGGCCCTCGCCAGCCCGGGAACTCACTTCCCTCTCCGTGGTTGGGTGCAGGGTATCAGCCTGACTGCAGCACGGGAACGCGGGCAGCTGGTGGTCCTTGAGGGTCTCAAGTCTGCGGTGGACGTCTTCTTCCGGCCCCGGGAGGAGCCGCACCCCCTGCAGTTCCTCAGGTCAGTCAGCCCGCCGCCCAGCGCGGAGCACACCCACAGATGGGCCCCGCCCCAGGTCTCCTTGTAACCCCTTTCTCTCTCCCCGGCGAGTGGGAGGGCAGAGCCGGCTGCAGAAGGCAGGCACTGCCTGGGTGTCGCAGCATCACTCAAGGTCTTCACCTCTGTCAGAGGCTGTGTGCCTGTCCCGGAAGCTGTAGAAAGCTAAGGAACCCACAAAGATGGGAGATCCTGCATGCTGCAACTAAGAACCAGCACAGCCAAATCAATAAATAATATTAAAAAAAAAAAAAGGTTTGAAAAAAAGGCCAAGTGTGTGGCCTGTGTGTGTAGCCTTGTGCACAGCCTGTCCCGTCTCTGAAGCTGGGTGTCTTTGAATGGGTGGGCCTGGTCTCCAACTGAGCCCAGATTACATAGACAGCATCATTCTACCTGCTGTTAGCGGGCTTTGGCCCTGGAGTGTGGGACCGTGAGGCCAGTACCTGTGCCCCAGGCTCTGATTTCTGAGCCCACCTCCCCACCACCCCCATTGCTGGGAGACCGCTGCTGCAGTCACTGGGGAGGTGGAGGTAGCGGGGCCAGTAGTAGGTCGGACCTGGTCCGAACATGCTCGGCACCTGGACGCGTGAACTGCTGCTGAGCTTTCATCCTCAGTTATGACCTCCTAGGAAGGCCTCTCCCTTTAAAGCAGAGGCCTTAAGCCCTTGGACTGAGAGGCTGTGTGGGCCTCTGGGGGGGTTTATTTCTGTGTCCCCGAGTTTCTAGCACAGTGCTCTGTACCCAGCAGGCCTCAGGGAGTAGTTGAACTGAAATAAACATACCCACCGGAGCGTGCCTTTTCTTTCCAGGCAGCTCATGAGCCCCTTGGTGCCAAGCACTGGGCCCACTTCTTTCCCTCCCCCATCCCCCCCACCCCCCACTGTGCT
>SJYV01034345.1:0-19294 GCA_006410875.1 Neotragus pygmaeus | reverse complement strand
TCTAAAATGGAGGCCAAACTGAGTTTTTCATGGGGAGATAATGATGGTAAATTGAATATCTTCTGAATATGACAGAATTTGCATGTCTACAGGCAAAAATTATTTTGCTAATACATTTTGGTTTAATTATGTTCCAAATATTGCATAGAATATACCTGTACTAAAAAAAAGTTCATCTGAAAATACAGTTTAAATGGTGATCTTATTTTTGCTTCCCGCCTCCCACTAAATCTGGCAACTTTATATGAGTTGACCATCATTATAAATTCTAAATCCACTAGATCAATACCCTGCCTGCCCACCAAAAGGCAAATTGTTGTTTGCCAGCAAACCCACTCCCTGGTCTATATTGTGCCATGTGACATTCTCATTTACTCTTATCCAGGGTCATGTCCTCTCTCCTTACTTACGTTCACTTGATTAGAAAGTACTGTGAATTTGACCTTTAAAATATTCTCCAAACCATACTATTGTCTTCCACCTCTTTTGCCTAAGCTTCAGATCAGGCTCTTATCCGTTCTGGCCTAGAGATTTGCAAATTTTCTAAATTAATCTTTCAGTTTTTATTTTCTCCAGTCCCTCCCATGTGTTGTTGTCAGGTTGTATTTTGGATTAAAATTTCCTCCCCTTACTTCCAACAGGAGATGGTTCAAACCCCTTAGCATGTCCTTTTGCAGAGTGACCATGTTCTACTTCTCTGACCACCATCCTCATTGCCCTACTCTGCTTCTACTCTAGATACAATACTTGTTCACAACTCTGAGTCTTTGCACATGCTATGCCTGTAATGCTGTCTCCTTCACTCTCACACTCACAACTCCTGCTTTGAAAGCCTACTTAAATGTTACCTCCTTTATAAAGCATCCCTCCTTTATAAAGCATTCCTAAGATGTCCCCTCTCAACTCACTCAATCTTCTTTTCTTGTGCTTCCGTTGTAACATATTAAATACACCAGTAATTGTACTGTTTCTATTTTGCTCACTGGACTGAACTTCTCAAGGACAAGGATTTATGTCTTATTCATTGTTTTAAATATACAGTACTAAACATGGTGCATGATACCTACTGTGCACACAATATTAGAATAAGAAGTAAATATCTATAAATATCTCCTATGTCTCCATCAGTGAAGTTACCATGTAACACCTGAAGATGATGATGTTGCAGCAAATGAAGATAATAGAAAACTAATCAATTAAAGATAGAATACATACAGATGCCTGTTCTTCTGGTTCATTGGATTTCACACAATATCGTGTTCACACATACAAGTGCATGTTTATTAAGCATTCACATATAGGTACAGATGTCTAACACAGAGAAGACAGTAGGGGCTAGCTGTCCTTTCTGTCCTGCCAAGTGTGAGAGGCACAGATGAAGCTTATCATCAAAACAAGATACATCTGATCACCCTCAACATAACAGTATACATTTCAGCTCTTCCAGAATACTTCTGAATACATCCAGCATTTATTCTTATGAACAGTTTTCATTGTGGAGTTCATTGTCTGGCCATGGCCTACATATGACTCCCTCTGTTCAGCTCCTAATAATATCTGAGAAGCCAAGAAGAGTGAAACTCCTCAAACAGGCATTACAGTGTTAAGGGCTTTTGCTTATTTCTTCTATCATGAATTTCTCATAGTAGAACTAAAATTGTTCATCAGGATGGTACAGGTAAAAGAGAGAGAATGCAATTTTTAAAATGTAGTCCAGAGATTGCCTGTATCAGAACCCTTTGGTATGCTTGTTAAAAAAGATTTCTGGGTGAAATCTTCATTATCAGATCAAAACTTGTTGTAGTGGGGTTCAGAAATCTGTATTTAAAAAAATCTCCCTAGTATATTACTGTATGCAGTGAGGATTGAGAACTCTTGGAACAGATCCACATAATAGGACATATTCCACATATAGGCAATTGAGGTGCTCTACTACTTTGCTGACTAAGGCAATGGTTTTTCTGGTGGTCATGTATGGATATGAGAGTTGGATTGTGAAGAAGGCTGAGCGCCGAAGAATTGATGCTTTTGAACTGTGGTGTTNCCTCAGCTTGAATACATTTTGGTGAGAGACAAAAACCATGTTAAAGGAGATACAGACTCATCCTTGGAAACAGGTAAGACTAAAAGTCTCACAAGACTTAAGTAAGGAAAGGGAACATGAGGTGGTAGAACTGAGGGGCTGGGAAGTATGAAGACATCATGGAGATACTGTCAGAAGAAAGACAACATCAAAAATGGGAGGAAAAGATGAAATAGGTGTTAATTTAATAGTAGATTGGAAATAAACATCCCTTGGAGGATGGCCTGGCAACCCAGTCCAGTATTTTTGCCCGGAGAATCCCATGGACAGAGGAGCCTAGCAGGCTACGGTCCATAGGATCACAAAGAGTTGGACATGACTGAAGCAACTTAGCAAGCACACGTGGGAATAAATGTATTAACTAACAGCATAAAATTCTATCATTTAAACTTGNTTGCCCGGAGAATCCCATGGACAGAGGAGCCTAGCAGGCTACGGTCCATAGGATCACAAAGAGTTGGACATGACTGAAGCAACTTAGCAAGCACACGTGGGAATAAATGTATTAACTAACAGCATAAAATTCTATCATTTAAACTTGTCTAATTTTTAAAATATTGTGACATTTTTCATCTTTTGATACCTGTCCCTTTCTTCTGTTACTGAAACATCTTAGAGATGATACACTGAGCCTCTAAGATTGCATTTGCAGCTAGATGTCACTCTAGATATGAGGCTTTAAGTTTTCTTTTCAGAAAGAAATTAAAGGGGATGCTTGCAGTATGGGCTTCCCTGGTGGCTCAGATGGTAAAGAATCCACCCATAATATAGGAGACTTGGGTTTGATCCCTGACAATAAGATCCCCTGGAGAAGGGAATGGCTACCCTTTCCAGTATACTTGCCTGGNCGTTTGTGCGGGACGCCCTGGAGCCTCTGGACGGTGGGGAGGCCGCCTGGAGGTGCCCGGTGCTGCTGGTGGACGACCTCAGCGTGCTGCTGAGCCTGGGCGTGGGGCCGGTGGCGGTGCTGGACTTTGTCCATTACTGCAGGGCCACCGTGTGCCAGGAATGGAAGGTAATCAGGGGCTGCACCCCGAGCTCCTGCCATGAACCCCACGGGCCTAGAGGGCCACTTGCTGGCAGTTATCTCTTCTGTCTGATGGCTCGGGGTTTTTTCTTTACTCGGCAGCCCAGAAATCTTCACCCCACGCAGCCTGCACTCTGCTACCTGCCATCGATAAAAAGTAAGACCCTGAAAACTGAAGGGTGCCTGGCCCTGTCTGTACTGGGGTTGGCCACGTGTGGTACTGCGTCTGTCCCCGCTCTGCCACACGGCAGTATCGCTCTGAGTGTGTTTTGAAGGTCAGTTAAGATAATAGATGTAAAACTACTTTAAGGATTGTGAGGTGAAGGGACTTGCCTGGCAGTCCAGTGGTTAAGATTCTGTGATTCCACTGCAGGGGGCGTGGGTTTGATTTCTGGGCAAAGAACTGTGATCCTGCCTGCCACACGGTATGTCCCAAAACAAAAACAACAATATGAAAATTGCTAGATGCGATGCAGGGATAGGGTGTAACCTTCACTGTTAAGTTATGAGACAAAAATAGAGATTTTGCCTCATAGAGATTTTAACAAAACCACCTCCTGGGAGGTGGTACCTACCTCCCAGGAGCTAGACCGCAAGAATTAAGTGAGGGAGAGTTTGTGGCCATCAGCTGAGTGTGTGTCCCACAGGGCCAGGCTGGGCACAGGGCAGTGGCGACAGGGGAAGTGGATTAGTCAGGGTGTGTGGATCCAGCGGTGATGCCACTCACCTCTTGCGTGCAGGGTCCTGCTTGGAAGCTGGATTTAGGGGACCTTCTCAGGCCATCCTGCCTACAGTCGGAGGGCCAGGCACCAGGGTGATGGGGAGAGAATGGGAGGAGGGGGACGTGTAAGGGGCCTCAGGACACAGTTCAGTGGGGCTGGAGGAGGAGTGAAGCAGGCAGTCAGCGTGTGCAGCTCAGCCTGCTGTGTGGCCCCCTGTGCTGTGTTCAGTCACTCAGTTGTGACCGGCTGTTTGTGACCCCATGGAGTGTAGCCCACCAGGCTTTTCTGTTCACGGCATTTTTCCAGGCAATAATACTGGAGTGGGTGGCTGTTCCCTTGTCCAGGGGAGTCTTCCCAATCCAGGGATCAAACCCAGGTCTCCCACATCGCAGGCGGGTTCCTTACCACCTGAACCACTGGGGAGCCTGAGAATACTGGAGAAGGTAGCCTGTCCCTTTTCCGGGGGATCTTCCCGACCCAGCAATTGAACCAGGGTATCTTGCATTGTAGGTGGGTTCTTTACCAGCCAAGCTACCAGGGAAGCCCCGTGTAGGCCACTACCAACTTCTTTTTGTAAAAATACTTATATTAATTGAGAAAGTAAAGCTTGAGAATAGTTTAATAAAGAAAATAGTTTAGTACTAACATTTCAATATTTTTATATTATAAAGTTTTTAATATTTTAATTAAAGTTTTAATATTAAAATAGTTTAATAAAGAAAAAAAGAAGATATAAACAGGATATAAAGTCAACTTTAGCAAAAAGTCAGTCTCTCCTTCCCTCTCTCGTATGTCCTTCCAGAGCGTCTGAGCAAGCATGAACGCATTTGTATGTACTCTCATCTCCCTGCTCTTCTTTCCGCGTTCTGAGTAACCCACCATCCACACAGTTTGGTACTTCTTTTCATTTACTAACTCACAGTGTATGTTTTGCTGTCCACTGCCCCCGAAACAGGACACACTGATGTGCTTTATTGTTTTCCACAACTGGATGCTCTTCCTTGCTTGCGGACTAACTGAGCTGGACGTCCAGGCTGGGTGTGCTGGTGAAGCTGTTCCAGCAGACGATTGCAGCCCTGGGCCCCGAGCCCAGGCCTGTGAGAGGGCGTGCGGGGCAGTGGAGGCTCCCAGAGACCTGCGTGGCTTGAGCCTGGCATCCCTCCCGACAGCCTCCATCTTGTTGCAGGGGAACGTTGTGTGCCTTGTACACGACAGTGGAGACGCTGAGGATGAGGAGAGCGACGTCCTGCTGAATGGCCTTAGTCACCAGAGCCACCTGATCCTGCGGGCTGAGGGCCTGGCCACCGGCTTCTGCAAAGACGTGCACGGGCAGGTGCGCGGGGCCCTGGCTCAGTGGGAGCTGCTTGCCTCTCTGTGCGCCCCACTGCCCACGGGACAGTGTTGGGCCTTGGGGTGGTCAACTAGGATATGCCTTCGGGTGGGAGGGAGGTCTCGGGAGTTGTGTGAATGCAGGTCAGAGTCCGCTCCAGGGTTCTCGGCCCCGTGCACCAGGGCAGGTTTTGCACAGTAGTCATTTGCAGCCAGAGGGGAGCTCTTGGAGAGGAGATGACTGTCCAGCTATCCCCTGGAGAAGGCAGTAAACAGCAGAATTCCTCCGCAGGGTCACAGCAGGCTCTGTGTATTCAGGCCAACACCATTCCTTTGAAGTGGAGACTTGGGAGGCTGTTCTGGCTGCCGTTACTGCCACCCCCTAACCCCACCGCCGGGATGTTTGGAGTACTTAGGGGGAAGCATAGAGTCCTGCCTGTGCCTGGAAGGGAGGTCAGGTTCTCCCCATGCCCGGGGGCTGCCATGGTTCTCTGCCTTCTGAAACTTGTCTTTCGGGATCACCCCAAAGCCTTTGCCACTTCTTCCAGGTTAACTTCGCGTTGACCACGTTTGACCCATTAAGGGTGGGTGGGAGTTTTGGCCCAGAGTCATTCAGAGTCAGTTCTGGAAAACAGCATCCAAGCAGGCTCAGAGAGGCTATGCTGGTGGTACGCCAGGCACACCCTGAGGAGACCCTTCCACTGGCAGCGTGTGGCTCTGAAGCCGCTCAGCCCTGCAGAGCGTTGTAGTCACTCAGGACAAATGTCCAGTCTTCGGAGCCTCGGGACTGAGTGTGCACACTCTAGTGCATTGGCCTTCCAAGCTCACCTAGCCCAAAAATACAAAACCATGCTCACAGAAAAGACCAAAAGGAAATACACAGAAGTACTTTCATGGTTTTCTCTGGATGAGTGTTTTCTACTTTTCTTTGTCTTTCGTGTTTTCCAGGATGAGCAAATAGTAATATTTTAATGGAGGCGAAACCTCTATTTTTAGGTGATGGGTAGTAAGCTTTTCAAGAGTTGGTCCCATTTACTGCATCGCACCTGACCTCAGCTGAAGGTCACCGAGGAGGCAGACAGGGTTCACACTGGAGCAGGTGCTTGGGGGGCCTCTCCTCTTTCATTCCTCTCTTTGTCACTTAGCTGAGGATCCTGTGGAGAAGACCACTGCAGCCTGCCACCCACCGGGATCGAAGCCTCACGTACCAGTACAAGATACAGGACAAGAGTGTGTCCTTTTTCGCCAAAGGAATGTCTCCTGCTGTTCTGTGACCTGATTTAGGGGTGGTTGAAGCTACCTGGGACTGTTTTTTGGTGGCGAAAGATAAAGCAATCGAGCAGAAATGGGGTCCTTTGGAGCCTTCCTCATACAAAACGCTTTAGCTCCAACTCCCCATTTTTGGTTGTGGTGACTTTCAAAGCTGGGGTGGGTGTGAACGTGCCAGCCAGGAGGCAGTCTTGGATGGCAGGTGTCTGGGGTGACATCTAGGATAAGCATGGCCGATACAGAGTGAGCTCCCACCTCGTGGCTTCCTGTGGATGGTCACGTTTACTTTTCACCTTCATCCTGCAAGGATATTTTCTTCTTCTTCAGTCCAGTGAGGAAGCAGGCTTCGAGGGGTTTGGAAGCATGCTCAGCACCATAGAACAGGCTACAGATTAGAAGATTAGGCTATAGATTGCCAACTGACCCGCATGGAAACCAGAGGCAGGCTCCGCCCAGTTCAAAGGTTAGCTCTTCCTATCTCTGTGATCGCCGGGTACCTGGCCCAGCATGCTGTTGAGGCCAAGCCATCAAGGCCCTGGGCTTGGCCACACAGGGCCCCCATGGGGCACAGGTTTGCATGGCGTTGGTGAGGCCGGGAACGAATATTCTTGCTCCCAGGCAGGCTAAGACCTTGAGAAGGAGCCAGTGCCTCGCTCTCATGTGAAGACTGAAGGCGGGGAGCTCTCGCCCAGCATCGTGTGATCCACTTGCCCTGCTCAGCCCCTCAGTCAAGGTCACCTCAGCCTGTTCTCTTAAAATGGGTACATTCTATTGTATGTATGTTATGCTATGAAGAATTTGACCTTAAGAAATAAGTAAAATGAAAAAGATAACACTGCTTTTCAGGGACTAAGGAAATTTTCATAACCAGTGTTTACTTTTAACTTAGTGGGGATGTGAGTTTGAGTGAGCTCTGGGAGTCAGTGATGGACAGGGAGATCTGGCGTGCTGCAGTTCATGGGGTCGCAAAGAGTCGGACACGACTGAGCGACTGANAAGGAAATTTTCATAACCAGTGTTTACTTTTAACTTAGTGGGGATGTGAGTTTGAGTGAGCTCTGGGAGTCAGTGATGGACAGGGAGATCTGGCGTGCTGCAGTTCATGGGGTCGCAAAGAGTCGGACACGACTGAGCGACTGAGCTGAACACATTTTAGCTTTTTTTGTAAAAGGGAACACTTTATCGCCCTGCTCCTCAAGTCGTGCTGACTATTGTGTCGGTTTTTCCATTGACACAGTAGCTGCTTTTCTTGTCAAAATACGGCATTTGATAGAATATTTTAAAATTATGAGTGTAAGTCACTTAAAGTAGCTATTAAAGAATGCCATTCTTTTATTAATATGTAAGTATTTATACACGCTTCATATGATCTGCAGTTCTGAATGGGTCAGGCACCGCAGGACGCTTTTTACATGATATGCTATTTTTTCACTTGGTGTATAAATATTTTCAGTAAACTTTTGTTTAATAGCTACTTAGCATTTTATGGTATCATTAATTTCTAATTTGCATAGCTATTCTCTGGGCATGTGGGTTTTGATTTTTGTAATTATAAATTTTGCTGTTATGAATTTTATATACTATGCCTGTTTGGTGATTGGGGCAGGTACTTGTTTCCTTAGAACGTTCATCCATTCAGCAAATATTGAGCACCTTCTGAGGGTGTGGGGCTTCCCTGGCGGCTCAGATGGCAAAAAATCTGCCTGCAATGTAGGAGACCTGGGTTTGATCCCTGGGTCAGGAAGATCCTCTGGAGCAGGGAATGGCAACCCACTCCAGTATTCTTGCCTGGGAAATTCCATGGACAGAGGAGCCTGGCAGGCTACAGTCNAATCTGCCTGCAATGTAGGAGACCTGGGTTTGATCCCTGGGTCAGGAAGATCCTCTGAAGCAGGGAATGGCAACCCACTCCAGTATTCTTGCCTGGGAAATTCCATGGACAGAGGAGCCTGGCAGGCTACAGTCCATGGGGTCTCAAGGAGTCGAACACTGAGCAACCAACACTTTCTGAGGGTGTGACAATGACCAAATAGGTCTCTGCCCTCGTGGAACTGACATTTTAGGGGAGGAGACAGACAGTCAGCAGAATTGAAAAGTAAGGGATGTAGAGTTAGACCATGATCAGTGCTCTAAATAAAGCAAAGAGGAGGCCTACAAGGGTAAGGAATAATGACATTTGAGAGCCTACTCCCTGAAGTGGAATTCGTGATTGAAAGTGTGGGCCGGGCCTCAGTTGTCATCAAGTCGTTCCGTTCTGGATGATGGCACCAGTGAACAGTCACCTGTTGGTTTCCTCCACCAACATCAGGTTGACAACTAGATATAATTTTCTGAATTTTCCCACGTGTATAGGATCTATTTCTCACGCTTAATCATTTACCATTTAAAAGCTGGTGTCAACCTTATTTTTTCTTCTTTGTAATATTGGGGGAAGCAAGATTTTATCATTGCCTTTGTGTATGTTTTTCTACATTCTGGTTTTTAGAAAGTAATCTTCAGAAACATTTTTTAATATTCAGATACACATCAACTCAAGAAATATTTTTCCAATACCTATTTTACATAAGGGTTTAATAAAATAATGACATCTGCTGTACTTGAATGGGCATAGAAAATAGGAACTAGACGTGATGCAGTGGAAAAGGTAACAAGGTCCATCAAGGCAGTTCAGGTCATGTGAGTGAGGCTTATAGGCTGACGGTCAAACAAAGAGCAATTATTTACCCTCACNTAAAATAATGACATCTGCTGTACTTGAATGGGCATAGAAAATAGGAACTAGACGTGATGCAGTGGAAAAGGTAACAAGGTCCATCAAGGCAGTTCAGGTCATGTGAGTGAGGCTTATAGGCTGACGGTCAAACAAAGAGCAATTATTTACCCTCACTTTTTTTTTTCCTTTAGATTGAGGGGGCAGAGAATCAGGGAGGAATATATGGAAGCAGTACTATTTGAACAGGACCTTGGAATGTTCTGGGTTTTTTTTCTGATGGTATGTTAATTCTTCAGAATTCAGAAATGTATGTTTCTTCCTTGCTGGAATGAAGGTGCTATTCTTTGTTTTTTTTCCCTACTTTAAAATAGCAATAGTTTTTAAAATATGCTTAAAATGTAGACTTGTTTAGAATTTCTTACAGTGTTGTAATTTGTCTTCATGCTGATAGCTATTAATAAATAACCCAATAGTATTTACTAAGAAGTAATGTTCTTTTCTCCTTCGTAGTTCTGGTTTATTTATGTGTGAAGTTCATAAATGAACCTCTGTGAAATTTGTCTTTAGTAACTATTGAAAGGTTAATGATGTCAGTATCAAGATTCTTCATTATTGGGAATTCCCTGGTGATCCAGTCATTAAGACTTGGGGTTTCCCTGCTGTGGATGCAGGTTCAATTCGTGGTCAGGGAACTAAGATCCCACAAGCTGTTTGGTGAGGCAGAAAAAAAAAAAGTCTTCACTTAAAGGATATTATGCCCACTTCCTGGGTTGGCCAGAAAGTTAATTTGCATTTTTTGGAAAGATCTTATGGATAAATATTGGTCCAATCCAGTATTTAGCCAGATGAAATTTACCAGATCTTACCAAGATCTAAAATATTCTTTGGGGACTTTTTGCTCTCATGTAAAAAATCGTAGTTGTTTGAGCATAGAGCAGTATGTATCTCATAAGCTGTGTTGAGGAATTTGCTGCTTTTTATATGTTTTGAAATTCTTAGTGCTTTTTATTCTTGGACTTGGACTTGGGTTGGTCAAGGTCAGGTAACTTTTTGGAGGTAATTTAAAACTTTTTCTTTGTTATTGGCCTTTATTTATGGCTACTTTTCTTTGTTGTATCAGTTCCAGTACTATTTATTTCTGAAATAGTTACCCATTCTATTTGTTTTTTCTGAAAAAAGCATTTATAAACCAGATATACAATAAGAGACTTGTATCTAGAATATATAAAGAACTCTTAGAATTCAATAAGAAGACAAATATCCAAGTTAAAAAATGGGTAAAAGATTTGAATAGATACCTCACCAAAGCAAGCATAGGAATAACCAACATAGACGTAAAAAGTTGATCAGCATCTTTAGCCATTAGGGGAATACAGATTAAAACCACCATGAGATACCACCATATTACCACTGAAACAACTATATAAAAAAAAAAATCTGACAATTACAAGTGTTAGCAAGGATAAGCAACGGCAACCCACTCCAGTACTCTTGCCTGGAAAATCCCATGGATGGAGGAGCTTGGAAGGCTGCAGTCCATGGGGTCACTGAGGGTTGGACACGACTGAGCGACTTCACTTTCACTTTTCACTTTCTTGCATTGGAGAAGGAAATGGCAACCCACTCCTGTGTTCTTACCTGGAGAATCCCAGGGATGGGGAGCTGGTGGGCTGCCGTCTATGGGGTCGCACAGAGTCGGACACGACTGAAGTGACTTAGCAGTAGCAGCAGCAACAAAGATAAGGAGAAATTGGAACCCTCACCTATGCAGGCAGGAACATAAAAAATAATATGGCCACTTTGGAAAACGGTTGGGTAGTTTCTTAAAAATGTTAAATGTAGATCCACTGTATGACCCTGCCATTGAGTTCCTAGGTACTTACCCAAGGGAAATGAAAACATACATCCACACAAGCGGTCATGTGAATGTTCACAGTGGTATTGTTTATAATCATGAGAAAGTGGAAGCAACCCAAACATGCATCAGCAGATGAACAGACAGACAAAGTCTGATATTTCCATAAATGAAGGACTGTTTGGCATAAATAGAAGTGGACTACTGATACATGCTACAACATGGATGAACTTCCGTAATTCTGTGCCAGACACAGAGATTACATGTCATACAGTCCTGTGGGATGCGGGGTTGGGGCTGTCAGGGTGGTGAAAATGAGAAACAGCTCCACTGAGCTTCTTTTTGGGATGATGATAATGTTCTAAAGTTACATTATGGTGATAGTTTCACTTCACTAAAAATTTTTATACCTAAAACAGGTGAATTTTATGGCATTTAAATGATGAGTACTGAGGTTAGCCTCCTGACTCCTCTTCACTGAGAGCTCTGTGTTAGTAACAAGCAGTCCCCCAATCCTAGTGACTTCCATTAACAAACATAGTCTTCACTTGCAGGGCATGTCNCCCACTCCAGTACTCTTGCCTGGAAAATCCCATGGATGGAGGAGCTTGGAAGGCTGCAGTCCATGGGGTCACTGAGGGTTGGACACGACTGAGCGACTTCACTTTCACTTTTCACTTTCTTGCATTGGAGAAGGAAATGGCAACCCACTCCTGTGTTCTTACCTGGAGAATCCCAGGGATGGGGAGCTGGTGGGCTGCCGTCTATGGGGTCGCACAGAGTCGGACACGACTGAAGTGACTTAGCAGTAGCAGCAGCAACAAAGATAAGGAGAAATTGGAACCCTCACCTATGCAGGCAGGAACATAAAAAATAATATGGCCACTTTGGAAAACGGTTGGGTAGTTTCTTAAAAATGTTAAATGTAGATCCACTGTATGACCCTGCCATTGAGTTCCTAGGTACTTACCCAAGGGAAATGAAAACATACATCCACACAAGCGGTCATGTGAATGTTCACAGTGGTATTGTTTATAATCATGAGAAAGTGGAAGCAACCCAAACATGCATCAGCAGATGAACAGACAGACAAAGTCTGATATTTCCATAAATGAAGGACTGTTTGGCATAAATAGAAGTGGACTACTGATACATGCTACAACATGGATGAACTTCCGTAATTCTGTGCCAGACACAGAGATTACATGTCATACAGTCCTGTGGGATGCGGGGTTGGGGCTGTCAGGGTGGTGAAAATGAGAAACAGCTCCACTGAGCTTCTTTTTGGGATGATGATAATGTTCTAAAGTTACATTATGGTGATAGTTTCACTTCACTAAAAATTTTTATACCTAAAACAGGTGAATTTTATGGCATTTAAATGATGAGTACTGAGGTTAGCCTCCTGACTCCTCTTCACTGAGAGCTCTGTGTTAGTAACAAGCAGTCCCCCAATCCTAGTGACTTCCATTAACAAACATAGTCTTCACTTGCAGGGCATGTCCAGGAGCCGCAGCTCATTGCTACAGTTCTGCTCCAGGGCCTCTCAGCCTGGGACCCAAGTGGAAGGAGCAGTCCCAAAGCAGGACTGTTGCTCTTTTGTCCAAGGGAAAGAAGAAGAGGCTGACCCACACAAAAAATGGCGCTTAAAAAAGCTTCTGCCAGACCTGTGGAGGTCGTGTTCACTCACACTCCATTGACTGAAGCAAGTCATGTGGCCAGGGCTGACACTGAAGTTGCTCACCCTGCAGGGAGGGATCACGGTCACTTAACAGTGGGCAGGGCTGTGTGTAGGATCTACTCACAGAGGAGGGAACAGTGAAGTTATTGACCATAATCTCAAGTGACTTAACCTTGCCAGCCCTCAGTTTTATCATCTACAAAATGGGGAGATAAAAAGAGCCTGTTTCATGGGGTTTAAAACATTGTCAGGATCAAATAAGCAATGAAAGTAAGATAGCCCTGGCATGTGGTTTAAGCAGTAGCTGTTGCTGCAAACTCTTACCTTACAAGGCCCTGCTCATACAGCATCCCCGTGGTGGTCCCTTCTCTTTGGTGTCCTGAGCCCATCAACTCCCACCCTCAGCACTTGAAAGCTCAGTGGCAAAAGTTCGACTTCGGGGTCGTATAGATTGCCACTTGATGCTGCCTTTTCTGTGACCTCAAACTAGTTGTTACGGCTCTGGGTGCTTTCATTTCTATATCCTTAAAATGAGGCATATGTACCTGACCTGCCTTTAAATGCCATGGTGAGGATTTTATGAGGTAGTAATAATATTGTAAAGCCCGTCTCTGGGCTTTACAATCAATAGTTATCACTATTATGACCTCGTAATATTGCCTGTAAGGTTTTGTTTGAAGGCGTGCACTAAGACAGCTTCTCCAGTGCAGAGAATTAACTTGGATCCCTGTCTAACACGTAGGAATTTGATAGTTAATAAAGGCATTGACTGAATATTAATACAACTTGGAGATTTTGAGTATTTTTAATGACTGTTATCATGGTTATTCAGATGCCTGCTGGCTCTAAGAATCTTAAGAGTTTTACCTGTGTTCATAGTGATGTAAGCTTTTTGGAAACCACAGAGGCCAGTTTTCTTGGTTGTGTCTTGGAACCTGACTCTGAAGTCCAGGTTCCCTGAGGTTAAGTTCATTTTCCTGACTGCAGAGTAGCTGCATGTCAGACCCTTCACTCAAATCCAAGGATTCTGGTCCTACAGCAGCCCTTTGTGTTCTTATCACGTTGCCAGCTGCTATCACTAATGCTTAATTTCACGTGAGCATGATTGGGAGTGCAAGTGAATACCCTTCTCTGTGTCCATGACAGGCGAGGTGGTCGGGCAGTGGGCTGTAACCCAGCCTGTGGCTGTTATATGCTTGATCATTTACCAGAATGACCCTGGGGAGATGCCCTCCCCTCTCAAGGAAGTTGTCTTCGTTTGTGAAATAGACCTAGCCCTTATTTTTCAAGATTGTCGTGAGATTTGGCTCTGCGTGGAATCTCAAGAACTGGGAACTGTTATTACTTCTGGACGAACTCTTCAGCTCCCCCCCCTTTTTTTTTAAAATTTACCGTGGGGAGCAATCCAAAATAAGGTTGAGCTTTGGGCAGTAAGGGCAAAGTGGAGCTTTTAGACCATTTCATTAAAAAATGTTGCCTGCCATTGAGCCATCAGCCACTGCAGCTGCCTACCTCCCACCAGCAGTACACCCTGAGGGGCATTCAGGATGAAGAAAACCAGGGTACTAGCCCTCCCTGTTAAGATGCATGTCAATAGAATGATTTCAGAGAGCCCAGACTCACATCTTCCCATACTTGAGGTGTCTGTTTTTGTGATTAGCAGTAGACTTTGGGTGTTTGACTACATGTGTTTTTTGTTTGTTTGCTGTGTATCCTGGCTCATCTCTTACCTCTTTGAAACAGTTCCTCAGAGCTGAGAGGCTGTTTTCAGGCTGTAGTTAGTTGTCTGTCATGTCCCCACAGAAAACACCATTCTCACATCTAGGCTGTGTGCTGTTTTTCAGTTGACAAGCTGTTCCACCTGAATTGTATTTAAAAACTAAAATCAGGCATCTGCAACTTACCTGGAAATGCATAAGGAATAAGATTGATAGGTGGATAAAGGGATGGTGTTTTTGGTTGTTTCTAGAAAAATGTGATACTGTTTGTGTGTGCTCAGTTGTATCTGATTCTTTGCAGTCTCATGGAGTGTAGCCTACCAGACTCTTCTGTCTATGGACTTTTCTAGGCAAGAATATTGGAGTGGGTTGCCATGCCCTTCTCCAGGTGATCTTCCCGACCCAGGGATCGAACCCACATCTCTTGCCTGTATTGCACTGGCAGGTGGATTCTTTACCACTAGAAAATGTTAATAGTTGTAGAATCTAGAATACATAGTTGTTAACTATATGATTCTTTCAACTTTTCCCCATGTTTTCATAGTAATTTGTCGGAGAAGACCTAAGATCATGGCCACTTTACGTTTAACTCCTTGGGGAGATTCAAGAGTGGATTCACCCTGGACCCATGAGCCTTAGGGTCCCCAGAGGGACCCCAGTGGTTCTTGTGCAGTGGGGGATTTGGGGCAGTGCTGCGGGGCACAGCAGCACTTAACCAAGTGTCAGTTCTGGAGGCCCTTGTTTTTTGGGAGAAGGCATATAGATCTTGTTGAGGGTCAGTCCCCTGTAAACTAAGGTTGGGTGAAATGGTTGGGTGGGGAAGAGATGGGGAGTAAGCAGCGTGACAGGAGTACCCAAAAGACAGTCTAGTCACGTACATCCCTGTGGTGGGGGTTTTGAAAAGATGTTTCCAGTGCTCTTTGGAGAGAAGACTTTGGTCCTGTGGGCCTGGGGTGGGGCTCAGGAAGACTCTGACTTAACTGAACATTCCCCCAAAATTTTCTGCCAAGTTCAGAGCCATATTCTTTGTAGGAATTTGACAGTGAAAGAAGAGATCAGGACTTGGTCATGCAGGGTGACATCACTCAGAAAACAAAGAACATTGGATAGATTTCATATTTGTCAAAAGGAATGAGGCAGTGGAGAGCGAAGGAAGACTGGTGACAGAGAACTGAGGTGCCTTTTGCCCANAGTGAAAGAAGAGATCAGGACTTGGTCATGCAGGGTGACATCACTCAGAAAACAAAGAACATTGGATAGATTTCATATTTGTCAAAAGGAATGAGGCAGTGGAGAGCGAAGGAAGACTGGTGACAGAGAACTGAGGTGCCTTTTGCCCAAGGCTTCCGAGGGGCCTGGTGATGGCTTATAAGGGATCAAATGTAGAGTGATGCGAGCTGGGTAAGGGTGTAGGTCAGGCTCCCCTCTACTGCTTTCTGTTGTTTCTCCTCTAAAAATAACCAAAAAATTCTTCCTTTATAGAATAAACATTCTCTTTTAAAGCCAAAAGCCAAGTCTGAATACAGGGCAAAATGTTAAAAGCTCACTCTGGGCCGACGTCAATGTCCCCATTTGTGTGGTCAGGCCACTCAAGATGGCTGTTCTCTTGCTCTTGGTACATTCCCTGCCCAAGACATGCCTGCTTTCACCTGTATGCTGCTCATGTGCCTGACCTTCCTAGTACTTGCCCCACCCCAGCTGGTGATTGTTCTGATCAAAGGGCCCATCTGGTGCATGCTCCTCCCTCTGGTTTCCCTGTTAACTTATGAGCCCACCTGATATCAGTTCCCCTACAGCTGGTAATCAGTTTCCCTTTCTTCCATGTCCGGCTTGCCACTGGTCGGGTGTTGCTCCAGGACCTTGCTTTAGACTAGGTAAGCTCCCCCATCCTTAAAGCAGGGGTCCCCAACCTCCAGAATCTAATGCCTGGTGATCCGAGGTGGAGCTGATGACATAATAATAAAAAGAAAGTGCACAATAAATGTAATGTTCTNGGACCTTGCTTTAGACTAGGTAAGCTCCCCCATCCTTAAAGCAGGGGTCCCCAACCTCCAGAATCTAATGCCTGGTGATCCGAGGTGGAGCTGATGACATAATAATAAAAAGAAAGTGCACAATAAATGTAATGTTCTTGCTGCTGCTGCTGCTGCTAAGTCTCTTCAGTCGTGTCCAACTCTGTGCGACCCCATAGACAGCAGCCCACCAGACTCCTCCGTCCCTGGAACTCTCCAGGCAAGAACACCTGAGTGAGTTGCCATTTCCTTCTCCAATGCTCTTGAATCATCCCCAAGCCACCTCTGACCCCCACTCCCCAGTCCATGGAAAAACTGTCTTCCACAAAACCAGTCCCCGGTGCCAAAGAGGTTGGGGACCACCTCTTCACACTGTTGATGTCTCTCTTGCTGACTCCAGGCTTGTTCTTCCTCTTGAAACAGGCAAGCACAGGGCTTGCAAGCCTCTGGGGGTGCAGCCGAACACCAGTGTTGTTTCATTTTGCCATGATGGTTGTGTAGGCGAGGAGGAGGGCAAGGTTTTGGAGATGTTGGTACAGGGTTGATGGGAGGGGACATGACTGACTTGTGAGGGGTGATGGGGGCTGGAGCTGCCCAAAGGGCCGCCACTGACTTTAGCCTTGGTGTGGTTACATCTGCCCTTTATGCAACCCCAGCGATGCCACCCTCAAGGGCAGGACAGGGTTCATCTGTATGTCCAGGTAGCTCTGAGGTGGATGTGGGTGAACTGAGGGGAGTGTGCCCAAGGTAGCATGATGGGGTGAGCCTGAGCCCTGACACTTGACAGCTGTGTGTGGCGTGATCAGGCCAAGGTTCCCTCAGACCCGCAGACGATCACTACCCATCCTGGGAATGGACCAGCAGTGGGTCCACTGGGACCTGTACCCTCGTCTCGGATAGAGCCTCTTCTTGTGAGACCTGGTAACAAGATCTAATTCGGGGTTTTTTGGAAGGTCAGATGCAACTGTGCAAGTTGCTCAGCTCAGCCATGTTGTCCAACCCAAATTCACATGGTGGGTGCACAGTGAGGCCCGACAAACAGAAATGTAGGCCTTTGGAGCAGAGAAAGATATATTCCAAGGGTCACTTGAGGGGAATGGGTGACTCGTGCTTGAAAGACCTGAATGTCCACCATGGTTTTCATGGTTTTATAGGCAAAATTTGGGGTGAGGGCTGCAGTGTGTGACTTTCTTCTCATTGGCTGGTGGTGAACAGGGTGGTGGTCTAGGAAGCTTGTACTCAGCCTGAAGTTACTATCTTCCACCTGGCTGGAGGCCTTCCTTCAAGCAGAGGAACTCAAAGGGCTTTGTTGTTATATCAGTCCCTGGCAGAGGAACCGGGACTGTTTCCCTCTGTTTCTGCATTCCCTCACTTCCTGGATTAGTAACTGTTTGAATTTGCCCTTTGGAACTCAGGGAAGGTCAAGCCTTTTTCCTACAAACAAGAAACAGGGACACCACAGATAGGCTTTTTTTACCCAAGAGTGTTACCTGAAAACCGGGTTCGCCGCTTGGTGGGTATTGAGGCAACAGACACAACAAACTCGAAGTTTGTGAGAAGGAACGTTTGATGGTTACTTGCAGCAAGTAAGGAGAACACCAGGCATCTTCCCCAAAGCAGTGTCTCCCCAAACAGCGAAAATGGGGAAGGATTAAGCTAAGGATGCACGCGTGCTCAGTCGTGTCTGACTCTTTTCAACCCCTGGACTGTAGCCCACCAGGCTTCTCTGTCCATGGGATTTCCAGGCAAAATACTGGAATGGGTTGCCATTTCCCTACTCCAGGAGTTTTTCCGATCCAGGGATTGAACCAGCAATCCAAGCTTTAGTTGACTAAAGTCAAGAGGGTCAACACCATTGTTCCAGCCTCAGTTGGGTGCCAGCCTGGTTCCTGCAGAACTGAAAGATGTACGGTGTGTGTATCCCTTGAGGGGGAACTAGGTCTCTGCTCTATCTCTGCACTATTGATTGATGGCCTTTTTTCTGTTCCTGTATTTCTGTCTTTTCCCTTAAGATCATTAATTACTGACACCTGTTCAAGGGCAAGCATCGTGGTGGCCCTTACAGGGCCCTTAAATCATAGGATTGGATCAAAAAATGTCAAGAAAGCCACATCTGGTATTCTTTCTCTGGGCACCCCCTAACTTACTTGCTTATTGGAGGGCACCACAGGGTCCTGCTTGGTTTCAATCCCCTCTACTCTGGTAGTCCTCAGTCTCGAGGGAAACAGGCGTCCGACAAGAAAGGGAGTAACATTTTGGCTAGAGAGGTTAATCATAAACTCCACAGAGGAACCTGGTTTTAGGGTGTCTTGGTTTAAAGCACCTGGCACGGAGTAAACGGGACATAGATATTGCTATTACAACAAACGTGTTCCATGTTTCATGTGTGCCCCTGAGCAAATGGAAAAATCTCAGCACCTTAATCCTTCACCCAGAGGTGTCCACTGAGCACATATCAGCATCACTCTAGAATCCTTTCCTTGGATTTAAAAACTTGAGCTCAGTCTGAACCTTCTCTTAAGAACATCTTTCCACATTAGTTAAGTATTCATAAAACATCTTTTTAAAGATAAGGATAAAATGGTAGGATAGCATCACCAACCCAAAGAACTTGAGCAAATTCCGGGGTATAGTGGAGCCTGGCCTACTGCAGCCCATCGGGTCGCAGAGTCAGACACGACTTAGCAACATCGTTTTCAAAAGGCCCTAGAGAAAGTGACTTTCATGGACATAATTTGACCCCACTGCATTTGTTGCATACTTCAGCTGCCTTTAAGTTTTCGCTGTTGTCAAACGGGGAACACGGGCGTCCTGTGAGTGTTCTTGCTAATATACCCTGGAATGTGCCGTTAAAAAGCTCCGGTGCTGTACTCCGGGCTCTGTCC
>SJYV01034344.1:0-12540 GCA_006410875.1 Neotragus pygmaeus | reverse complement strand
GGATGCAATCTCAAAAGCAACAGAATGATCTCTGTTCATTTCCAAGGCAAATCATTCAATATCACAGTAGCTCTTCATAGAACCATTCAAATTCAGCTTCTTCTGCATTACTGGTCAGAGCATGGACTTGGATTATCGTGACATGCATGCACCACTACACTCAGTGCCCCCAACCCTGCCGCAGGCCACCACCAACCCATGCCTCTGCCAGAGAATCCTGGACACTCACAGGCAAATCTGAGTCAGTTTCTTGTGGGGTCACTGCTCCTTTCTCCTGGGTCCTCTTGCATACAAGCTTCTGTTTGTGCCCTCCAAGAGTCTGTTTCCCCAGTTCTGTGTAAGTTCTGGTGGCTCTATGGTGGGGTTAATGGTGACCTACTCCAAGACTGCTTATGCCATAACCAAGTCTGCTGCACCCAAAGCCCTGCCCTTGTGGTAGGTCACTGCTGACCCATACCTCTTCAGAAGACACTCAGACACAGTTCTGTCTCAGTCTCTGTGGGGTCTCTGGGTCCTGGTGTCCACAAGGCTTGTTTGAGCCCTCTGAGCATCTCTGTCAGATATGGGGTTGATTCTAAACACGATTTTGCTCTTCCTACCATCTTGCTGGGGCTTCTCCTTTGCCCTTGGACATGGAGTAGCTCCTAAAATTTGCTCCAGTGCTATGCATCCACTGCCCCAGGACCTATCATCTTGCTGGGAATTCTCTGCCCTTGAACTGATCAGAACTCCCCTAAAGATTAAAAGGGCAACTTCTGCAGCTCTTCACTGTTTTTTCTCAGTAGAGACATGTCTTATGTTCTGTCAGAAAACTCTAGATATCTTCTTCTCCTGGACTTTCAGCATTGTCCCCTCAATCTAGGAAGTTCTCTGGGCCCTCTGCCCTTTGCTGAAGCCTGGAGACCCTCCCAAGGCCCTAACATGAGTCAGTTCCATGGATCACTGTGTTCACTGGTCACCCACTCTCAGGGATCACTGTGCATCTTTGCCTAACGTTCAATGCTTTGGAAATGTTTGTTTCATACATTTGGCACTTTTGTTTGTTTGTTTCAGGCCATAAGGTAAATATAGTCCCTCTTATTATAATCTTCATGAAAAGTTTAACTCCCTTCTGATTTTTTTTAATTGTAAATCTGTCCCTTTAGATATGTTGGAGAAAGAAAAATAAAGTACCAAATAGAAAGACAAACCTGAATAGTGTCATCTTTGGAGAATCCAAAGGCAACAGGAGGCCACAGGGGGTAGGTGAGATTATGAGGAGAGAACAAGTTAGAGGTGCTTCTACATTCACCAAACACAAAGGTTTTTCCTTTGAAACCATCTCAGTGCACAGCATGCACAGCCTCACATGGTCACAGAACATGTTCAGCTGACTTGCCTTAAAATGCGTGAACCAACCTTTATTTAGAATTAATTTTTGATCCTTTGACCTTTTAGAAATTCTTAGCATCAAAATGTCAAAAAGCTTAAAAAGTTTAATCAAAATGACATCATTCCTTCTCATGGTCAGATTCTGCACCTGCCTTTTAACAGTGGCTATGATTATTATACCTAATGGTTTTAATTTTCATTAACTGTCTTATTTCTCATAAAGTATAAAGTGAGGAGACTAAAAAGTGATCATGCATCCATTAATTGTACCATAATATCACACCTAAACACATAGTCAAATTCTTTTGGAACTGATGTCAGAAAAAATTCATGAGCCCAGAGGAAAATCTGTCCAAAGGTTTTGCCCTTTCTATACTGCTTACACTCTTTGCTGCTACTCAGCTTTTTTCTAAACTTTTCCCTGTGAAGCTTGGGTAAAGAGAACCAAGGAAGGATGAGCCAAGGAAGAGAACCAAAGTGAATACCACCAAGGTGAATATCTGTGCCAGGCAGATGCCAGAGGCCACGGGAGCTCCAGGAACTGAACTAATGAAGCCCCTCAAGAATTAAGATGACTCCAAATGATTTATATTCTAGATACCTAATACAGTAATATCAGTGGTGTTGTTATTGTTCAGTCCCCAAGTCCTGTCTCACTCTTTGTAACCCCATGGACTGCAGTGTGCCAGACCTCACTGTCCCTCACCATCTCTCAGAATTTGCCCAAGTTCATGTTCATTGAATTGGTGAAGCCATCCAGTCATCTCATCCTTTCTCCTCTTGCCTTCAGTCTTTCCCAGCAGCAGGGTTTTTTTCTAATCAGTTGGCTCTTTGCATCAGATGACAAAGTATTGGAGCTTGAGATTCAGCATCATTCTTTCCAATGAGGATTCAGGGTTGATTTCCTTTAAGATTGACTGGTTTGATCTTGCAGTCCAAGGGACTCTCAAGAGTCTTCTCCAGCCCCACAGTTCAAAATCATCAATTCTTGGGTCCTCAGTCTTCTTTATGGTCTAACTATCACTTTCACTTATGACTACTGGAAATACCATAGCCTTGACTATATAGGCTTTATTGGCAAAGTGATGTCTCTGCTTTTTAATCCACTGTCTACGTTTGTCATAACTTTTCTTCCAAGGAGTGAGTGCCTTCTAATTTCATGGCTGCAGTCATCATCTGTACTAATTTTTGAGCACAAGAAATGGAAATCTGTCACTGCTTCCACCCTTTCCCTTTCTGTTTGTGATGGGGCTGAATGACATCTTCACATTTTTTTTAAATATTGAGTTTTAAGCTGGCTTTTTCACTCTCTTATTTCACCATCACCAAGAGGTTATTTAGTTCCTCTTCACTTTCTGCCATTAGAGTGGTATCGTCTGTATGACTGATATTTCTCCTGACAGTCTTGATTCCAGCTTGTAACTCACCCAGTCTGGCATTTCACATGATGTGCTCTGCATGTAAGTTACATAAACAGGATGACAATATACAGTCTTGTGGTACTCCCTTCTCAATTTTGAACCAGGCAATTGTTCTCTGTAAGGTTTAACACATTTCCAGGTTTCTCAGGAGACAGGTAAGATGGTCTGCTATTCTCATCTCTAAGAGCTTTACACAGTTTGTTACTATTCATNACAGTCTTGTGGTACTCCCTTCTCAATTTTGAACCAGGCAATTGTTCTCTGTAAGGTTTAACACATTTCCAGGTTTCTCAGGAGACAGGTAAGATGGTCTGCTATTCTCATCTCTAAGAGCTTTACACAGTTTGTTACTATTCATACAGTCAAAGGCTTTAGCATAGTCAATGAAACAGAAGTAGATGTTTTTCTGGAATTCCCTTGCTTTCTCTATGATCTAGCAAATGTTGGCAATTTGATCTCTGGTTCCTCTGCCTGTTCTAAACACACCTTGTACACCTGGAAGTTCTCAATTCAAGCACTGCTGAAGCCTAGCCTGAAAGATTTTGAGCATAAACTTCCTAGCACGGGAAGTGAGTGCAATTGTCCAGTAGTTTGAATATTCTTTAGTACTGGCGTGTTGCATTTCATAGGGTTGCAAAGAGTCGACTGAGCGACTGAACTGAACTGAATGGTCCTCTTATCACTGATAATTTTGTTTGTTCTGAAATCCACTTTGTATGAAGTTAATATAGCTCTTCCCTCTTTCTTTTGATTAGTATCAGTCCAGTTTACCTTCCTCTCTCTTTGCTTTCAGCTTCAATTCAGTTCAGTTCAGTCGCTCAGTTGTATCTGACTCTTTGTGACCCCATGAATTGCAGCATGTCAGTCCTCCCTGTCCATCACCAACTCCCGGAGTTCACTGAAACTCACGTCCATCAAGTCAGTGATGCCATCCAGCCATCTCATCCTCAGTCATCCCCTCCTCCTGTCCCCAATCCCTCCCAGCATCAGAGTCTTTTCCAATGAGTCAACTCTTCACATAAGGTGGCCAAAGTACTGGAGTTTCAGCTTTCGCATCATTCCTTCCAAAGAAATCCCAGGGCTGATCTCCTTCAGAATGGACTGGTTGTATCTCCTTGCAGTCCAAGGGACTCTCAAGAGTCTTCTCCAACACCACAGTTCAAAGGCATCGATTCCTCAGCACTCAGCCTTCTTCACAGTCCAATTCTCACATCCATCCATGACTACAGGAAAAACCACAGCCTTGACTAGACAGACCTTAGTCGGCAAAGTAATGTTTCTGCTTTTAAATATACTTTTCTTCCAAGGAGTAAGCATCTTTTAATTTCATGGCTGCAACTTACCTGAGTTTTTATGTATAAAACACATTTCTTGTCCTGACATGTCAATTCTCTGATAGGACCGAAAAGGGCATTTATTTTCAGTTGTCTAATCTTCTTTGTTTAAGGTTGGAAAAAATGACTTTCAAGCTGTTTACAGGTCAGAGTTTTTCTCAGGCCAATTATTTTTAATTAATTCTCTCTTAGATGGAAGCAATGAGCACACAGTTTAATAAAGAGAAAGTTGTGCCTTATGTTGATTAGAGCAGAAGTATGTGATTAAATTCACTTGGATAATGTATTGTTTCAAAGCATGATCAAAAGGAGAGATAATATGAATTGGCCCTATAAATCATTTAAGATTGTGCCTAATATTTCTCACAAGACTATTCTCCCTAACTATGCTAACTCTTATTACTGTGTATTACCTACTACTACTACACTTACTAGCTACATTAACTCTGAAAGCATTAAAAATTCAAGGAGCATAAGCTCAACAATTGACCTGTATTCTACTTAAAAAAAAAAAAAGAAAGAAAGAAAAATGCCTATGATAAACTTGGAAAATGCTGCAAACTGTCTTAAAGTGACCTCAACTCTTAAGCTGACCATAATTTTCCTTGAATATGCACTCTCCTCTTCGTTTGGTACCATAATATCTTTGTTCTCAAAAAATACAGTGTTACAATTTACATAAAGAGAAGCCATCTAACATTTTATTGAAATATTTCTTATCCTAGCCTTTCTCTCTTGAATCCTATGATAGGAAATCATAAAAATTGTCTACTTCCATGGGAAAGAGGATCTAAACAATTAAGGTAATAATATAGCACCTTTTAGGATATTCTATTGTTCCTTTTAAGGGCTAACTCAGATGTCTTAGAGTAGGTAGAGTCCTAACCATCAAAAAACAAATTTCTTCATTTTTACAGATCTGACATTGTTCATAAGATTTCTGTATACCATCAAACTAAAGCTGTAAATGTAAATTTGTGATGTCTTTTGTTCAAGTCATATAATTGGAAAAGATATCATGTTTAAGCTATGACAATTCCCTTAAAACATTTTAAGTGAATTTATAAATTAAATACAGCATAAATTTCAGTCATATGTTTCTGATTAATTTAGTGTTACATATTGCTGAAACATAATGACAAACCATCCAGTTTACTTCTTTTTAAGATTCCGTGGGTAGACTAGTGGATTCTCTTGCTTTCTGGTAGGGGCTTACTTGGAGGTTGTCTTCAGCTGATGGAGAGCCTGGATGGCTCAGCAGTGATGATGAGTTTCCTAGGCCGTGATTTCCACATGACCCTCCATCACAGGTACCATGTTTGCTTGACATCCCATTGGCCAGAAGTCATACATTCAATCTCAGAGTCATTGGGGATGGGAATTTACAAGTGTCTGGATCCTGAGAGGCCTAATTCACTGGAGACCATTATTGGAAAAAAAAAAGAACTTCCCTGGTGGGCTGGACAGTAAAGAATCTGCCTGCAATGCGGGAAACCCAGGTTCAATCCCTGGGTCAGGAAGACCACCTAGAGAAGGGAATGGCAACCCACTCCAGTATTCTTGCCTGGAGAATCTCATGGACAGAGGAACCTGGTGGGCCATGGGGTCAGAGAGTCAGACATGACTGAGCAACTAATGTAAAAATATCCTATGTGTTCATACATTTCCCACACACAAAATACACTCCCTCTCTCCTAAGAACCCCCAAATCTCATCTAATTACACATAAAGCACAAAGACCAGGATCCATTAATAAACATATCCAATAAGGACCTAGTAATCTGTATGAGATCCTGATTTAAATGAGGCTTCAGAAACAAAATTTTCAACTGCAGCTCTTTGGGAATGGTTTTTCCTAAAAGTGAATCTGTGAATTTAATAGCTATTTTTGACCCATGCGTCTAACGTATATTGGTAAGGTAAGGAAAAGATAACTTCAACTAGAAACTCACATTCTAAAATGAAAGGAACATAGGTGCCTAGCTTTACTGATCTGTAATGATTACACAGTCCTGTTAGGTACATGCTCTACAGGCTCACAACCCTTAAGAGGGAATATTCTTTGTTCCTTGATAGAGAGCAGATCTGTTTAGTGCTTCCCTTGTCCTTTATTTTCCTCAGCTTCCTCTTTGACTTTTAGCCATTTTAATACATCTTCATTTTAATACAGCACAAATTTATCTGGATTTAGTGTTTCTATTGGAGAAGTCACCATTGTTATGTCCATAGATATTTTTTCCACCTCATCCTCTCTCTTTCCCTACTTTCTGACATGTCAATTATGCAAGCACTAGATCATCACAATTAGTCTCACACATCGTTAGCATTTTTATTTCCTTTTCAGGACTTGTGGTTGCTTCATGAACTTTGTTAACAACAAGAGCTGAAACAAACACACTCAGGTGAGCTGAGATCATTCCAGGTAAGTCTGTGGGCTCCATGAACCATTTGTCTGGGGATAAAAGGCTAGATTTACTGTTGGATAGCAGAGAGGGAAATTAGATGAATATTTAAAAAAAATGGAAGGCACTTTACTGAAAAAGGGGTTGGAAAAAGAAAGGGACAAAGCACTTTTGGAGAAGGACATGGGTCATGTATAAAACTCAAGTTAAACAATAATATTAACACTTCTATATGTAATAGTTTGCATCAACAACAAGGTCCTACTGTTTAGCACAGGGAACTATGTTCTATATTCTATGATAAACCACGGTGGAAAAGAATATGAAAAAAGTAAAATGTGTGTGTGTGTGTAGCTCAGTCACTTTGCTGTACAGAAGAAATTAACACAATGTTTTAAATCAACTATATTTCAATAAAAATAAATTTAAAAAATAATACTAGCATTCTTAGACCATTTTTTCTAGACATTCTGGTTCAGCATAGTATCTTATCATCCTGTGTCTATCACTACCCAACTAGGAGAAAAAGAAGAAAAGACAAAGAAAGAATGAATATGTGGAACCTTGTCAGTCTTCAATAATTTGGGACTGGAAAACTTTCCTCAGATTTCCTGACTCACAGCTGCTCTGCAACACATGCCCCAAGAACATGTTGAATTTTCTGCACAGCCCCTCCCCTGCTATGAGTCATGTAAGTGAGGACTTTGGTTGGTAAAGGGGATGGAGTAGGTGTATGTAAGCCTACTTGATACTTGATACTTCCCAGGTACCACTCTTTTCTTATAAAAAGATGATGAAGCAAATCAGCATCTTGTAGGAGCCAGATTTGGTAGGAAAGTCAATTGTTTCTCTCCTTCACTTGAATGGAAGCTAAAGAGTTCTCTTGCATTCACCAGAGGAAAAAAGCTTTCTTAGCACAATTAAGATATTCAAGTCTGATGCTTTAAAACAAATAAGAACATAAATGAGCAACAAAAAAAAAAAAAAAAAAAGCCAATCCTTAAAGCTGTTATAGCCAAAAAGGCACTGCACTTAAGTCCCAAATCTTCTAGATAAATAATTTACTAGTTTTTGGTAAAATCTTGAAATGTGCTAAGCCTCAAACTATATAACTGTCAAAAAAACCAGGAGATACAGGCAGACTCTGCCTCCATCACTATTTTGTTAGGAGAGTAAAGATAAGATACTGCACATCATGCTGATATAAGACATTATTTTTGTACTAATATCTATTACAAGAAAAATGAAAAATTAATTCAAGACTGTGCTGTATGGTTATGAAAAACTCTGTACTTTGCAATATTGAGTTATTTTTAAGGACCCCCGTTGCTATAGGCATGGGCATTTCATCAGTTACTGGAAGGAAAAAAATAACCCAAAAGGGCTTTGTCTAAGAAGAGCTGGTAAAAGAGTCCTGCCCTGTTTTCTTTTTAATCTTCCTTTAGCATCTTCCCATCTTTCCTGGCTGCATATTTGCATTCTTAAGGGTTTTAGGCTGCTGAGAACACATTCACACTCACGTGTATACATACACACATACACTCATATATATATATATATATATATATATGGAAGTGGTGTAACAGAAATAGATGTTGTTATCATTGTTGGTAAAAATCTAGCTTCAGGGTCAGTCTTTGCAGTCAAATGTGCAGCTGGCCCAGTAGAGCTTGGTTTGCTCTGTGATAGAAAAGGCTGCTGAATCTGCATGGGAATCGAGAACATCCTCTCCCACGGGTCTGTCCACTTCTGCTGATGTACCTCCCTGGTTTGATCATTCAGATGAAGTCTTTAAAACAGGAGCAATAGGAAATCATTGGCACAAGAACAGAAAACATGAAGGCTACCATAAAAGAGACTGAATTTTATATTTATTTCACATTATTGCTAATGTAGGCATGAAACAGACACACGCATTTCTTGCTTACTTAGCAGTGCCCTATTTTCCTTAGCTATTCTTACAGGCTGAATAAGGACAACTTTTTACATCATTTTCCTTCCTGGTTCTAAAAATACTGGCTGATGTGAATACCACACACCCTAGAACCCGTGTTGCGCAGCAAGAGAAGACCCGCAGTAAGAAGCACTGCAACTGGAGAGGAACTCCCAACTCACCACAGCTAGAGAAAGNTTAATTACAACTTTTTACATCATTTTCCTTCCTGGTTCTAAAAATACTGGCTGATGTGAATACCACGTTCTTTTAATTTTCTTTGTAACTGAAGAATTGAAGAAAATGTGTTGTTATAACAATTGACACTAAGAATCTTCTCATAATGTCCACTGTCTGCCTTTCTGTGTAGTGGATGCAACCAGTTTAAACCCTTCTAAGATAAAGACAGAAGTTACAGGAGAGGGAAGAAGGGAAGTGAGGGAAAAAGGAAGAGCAAGAAAAGAAACCTAAACAAAATTTATTTTTCTTCATTATTCCTGAGCATCAGATCATCATTTTATGCATCAATTATAGTTGTAATTAAGATTCAGAATATGGGGGTGATTCTATTGTGGAAAGTTGTTTTATTAGTCAGGACTCTTTTAGCTACAAGAGAAATAAAATTCAAATCAAACCAGCTTGGAAAAAAAGAAAAGAAAAGAGGAAATGTATTTGGCTTGTGTAATCAGGGCTCTATTTTTAGGTGTCAGGAGACTTTATTTTGAATATGACATTGGATATTTGATATATTTCAAGGGTTTGGGGCCACTAAGATATTGGTAATTTATAGGATTCCGTGACATGTGCCTCCCTTCCCAAAAACTGGACTTACGATCATTCTTAGCAGGATGCAGAGTTATTTCACTGTGAAAATACTGGCTCCAACTCTGCCAAGATTGACTGTTAGATGTTAAGTCCTCTCATTATAAAGAAAGAATATGTCTGAAAGGAACTAATCAGCTGCAGAAGCAAAAGGAGAAAGGAGACAATTACCATTATTCACGTAAGGAGTCTCTGAGTAAGGGACATCTTGGAACAGATACTTAATTGCTGAGATGCCACTTACACAAGGGAAGGACCATGGACTCCAGTCAGATAAACCATTCATCATGTGGACACTTACCTTGTGCTCAGTACTTTTTCTGGACAGTTAGCATGTGTCCATGAACAAGACAAAGATTCTTGCCTGATGTCACAGATATACAATAGGAATTAAACATAAGAAGGAAATCATATAGTATGTTAAAAATCAAATAAAAAGGAAAACATAAAGCAAAATGTAAAGAGTTGGGAGGCTCTGTAGGAAGGGTACAATGTGATTGAAATTTGAACGGTTGGGGAATCCTCATCAAGAAGCGATGTCTCAGTGATAAATGGAAGGAGCTGAGGGAGTCTGCAAGTGGGCATCTGGGGGAAACACTACATGCAGAACAGGTGTCCAAAGGTAGGAGCATTCTTGGCACATTTGAAGAATTTTAAGGAGGGCAGTATGGCAAGAGTTAAGTGAACATAAAAGAAATTAAAAGAGGTCACAAGGACATCACTGGAAGCCACCATAGGTCAGCTGGAACAATTTAAGTGAGATAATGGAGGCAGGATCTGAGTGATCGTAAAGAGGATATGAGGCTGTTGAGTGAGACGCTGTTTGTAAAGCATCTCATTCATGGTAGACACCAACCCTGTGCTCAGTACAAGCAAGTCCCTTTTATGATTCTCTGCTTATCAAAGCAGCTTCCGAATATGATATAGGTCCTGTCTTGTTTACTTCCAGAGGAAGCCTGCCTTGGCTATAAAAAGGCAAGAATCTAGGCATCTTGTCCACCTGGCAGCTAAAGTTTTAATTACACATTGTTATTCCAAGTTATACGCTTGAGTCTTTCCAAGCCCTCACCTGTCAGTATGACTCTGAGAGATGGATCAATCCTTAGCAGTCTGAGAGTTAAACTGGGGGACCCACACTTGTATGTAGAGCACTCCCCAGTCTGTGATTTTTGGAGCCCTTTCAGTGGACAATCTGTCCCAAGCATATGCTGACTTTGTGATGTGAAGTGGAAGTCGCTCCGTTGAGTCAGACTCTTTGTGCCCCCACGGACTACATAGTCCATGGAATTCTCCAGACCAGAATACTGGAGTGGGTAGCCATTCCCTTCTCAAGAGGATCTTCCCAACTCAGGTCTCCTGCATCACAGGTGGATTCTTTACCAGCTGAGCCATGAGGGAAGCCTATCCTGACTTTACCAAGTATTTTTCTTTAATCAAATTACAGAAAATATCTGGAATTGGGAGTCACCTAGAGACCTTGTGGGTTTAGCTCTCTATTACTTTAATTCCAGTCAACCAGATATAGAGACACTGATTGGGCCTACAGTGTGAAACTCTGAGAAAATTAATTTTTTCAGTACAGTTATTAAATCAAAAGAGAACATTTTGTATTATGGTTATATTAACAATGTAAGAATGTTATTGTTTATTGAACTTTACCATGTAACCGGCACCATATCAGATATTTTCTGTGTAATCTTCTTGCCTCAATACAAGCCCTTGAAGGCATAGTTAGTTTAGCTGGACAAGCAAAGACCCTGCCATCCTGAAGGTCCATTCCTGATGTCTGCACGTGGCCCATTAGCAGAAGTACACCCGTGAAATCAGATCCCTCTGTTGCTTTACTCCATGTTTTTGTTTTCATTTCTTTGTTTGTTTGGGGGGAAAAGAGGAGGTTGTTTCATTTTGTCTGGTTTTATTTTAACTATTTTTTTTATCATCACAAGAGTGACAGCTATTATCTACTTTTAACATTTTTTTGTATGATTACTGATCCCCTCTTCGTCCTCAACCAGACCTCCCAGCACTGGAAGTAGGAAAGACATCAAAAGTGGCCACAGTTTCCAAAATAATTTCTGCAGAGCCCTGGAATTACAGGTGGCCACCCCCAAAATGGCTCCTTGGTCAAATTAAGTCTTATAGTGAAAAATAAGTTTTTAAACATGTTTCATCTCAGAGTTTCCAAAATTATTTGACCACATGGCCCTTTCATGGGAAAATAACTACAAGAACTCATAGATCAAGTTCTAAGGATCAAACGTGGGGTCTGTAGAGATTAGGAACAAGAAATATAATCTGCCTGTTTTTTTCAGAAGGCTCAGGAAAGAAACGTGAAAAGTTTTCCCATGAAAATAAGATAACTGAAATAGTGAAGAAACAAGATGCATTTCCTATTACTTGATTTAAATTTCTGCAAATCTCTGCAATCCAAGGCAGAAAGGTGAATGATGATGCTATGTATGTTGGATGACAGACCAAGCATTAAACGTAGAATTTGAATTAAAAAGCTACTTCTGCAGAATTCAGGGCAGCTTCAGGGATGTGCTGTGAGTCTCATCAACAGTGCCAGCCAGCCTCTTGTAGACAGTCCCTGGCTGACCCCCACCTCCCACCGAGGCTAAACCACCACCCTTCCCTACCCCATCAGAACCTCGTGCAAGAAATGCATGTGGAAAGCAGCCAGCCTCCACTCTCTGCTGCACATCTTCAAGAAGAGGTTGAAATGATGTTTCTTCAAATAAAGAAGCTGCTTCCCACATCACTTCTCACCCACCTGGACCAAGAGGGGGCAGAGCACCTCTGCTCGTGGGACCACCTCCTAGTTCCACCCCAGGTCTGAGACTGCTGGGGATGCCCCGCCAGCCACTGGTGAAAGCCAGCCCCACTTCAAACAAGGCTAGTCCTTATTCCTTAGTGCTGGAATTAAATCAGCAAATTAAAGTCATGATGTTATCAACCTAATGATTAAATTAGTTAATATATAGGAGGATTTTTCTGTGCTTTGAAAGGAACACTCATCTTCATTTTTATTTTATTTAGTGTTCAACACATTAAACTTACATTTCATTACCCAAACTATGAAAATTAAATTTTCTGAAACAGTTAAACATTGATTACAGTCTTAATTAAAATCCTTTAAAGGATTTAAATAATAATTTTAGATTTGCTACAACTAATTCTTTTGCATATTTTATTTTATTTTTTTAATTAATTTATTTTTTAATTTGACTTTACAATACTCTATTGGGTTTGCCATA
>SJYV01034343.1:0-10721 GCA_006410875.1 Neotragus pygmaeus | reverse complement strand
GCTACGCTTTTTGATATGGTGGTTCTTGGGGTTTTCACAGCAGCCCTGGAAGGATGGGAACCCGCCGTAACACGCCCAGCCTTCTCCCCAGGGTTCCAACCTTTTTCAGCATAACTAAACGTCCCCACTAGTCGTTTGACTATCTTTGAACTGACGGAATAGACTGTCTCTGAAACATTTCCCGTGGCTCCCCAGTAGCCCAAAGATCCAGTCCCACCTCCTTGGGACTCTTCGGCCTCCTTTGTCCACCTTTTATCCCGACTCGTCCAACCTCTCCTTTTGGACCACCTTCTCGAAGAAGCCTTGTCTGCCTTCTTCCCAAGGCAAAGTCCAGTGCTTCCTCTGGGCTCCTACAATCCTCACGATCATCCTCCCAGCCCTGACTCCACTGTGCACTGGGTCCAAATTGCCTGGGTATGAATAAGCCCCACAGAACCCCATCCCCAGCCTGACAGCCTGGATACAAGGACTTTTTGAGGAATTACTCAATAAGTTATGGAATATTATTACTCCAACAACATGAAGAAGGAAATGACAACCCACTCCAGTATTCTTGCCCTGGAAAATCCCATGGACAGAGCAGCCTGGCAGGCTATGGGGTTGCAAAGAGTCGGACTCGACTTAACGACTAAGCCACCAACAACAACATAGCAAAGAAGAAATGAACATCTCATTTCAGGACGAATCTACTTCATTTTTGGCCACGCCACGCAGCATACAGGACTGAACCTGCCCCCGTCCAGGTGGGAAAGTGGAGAATCTTAACCACTTGGACTGCCAGGGAAGTCTTTTTACANAGAAGAAATGAACATCTCATTTCAGGACGAATCTACTTCATTTTTGGCCACGCCACGCAGCATACAGGACTGAACCTGCCCCCGTCCAGGTGGGAAAGTGGAGAATCTTAACCACTTGGACTGCCAGGGAAGTCTTTTTACAGGAACCAAAAGAACTCAGAGGGCTGTCTTGCTCCAGATCACAGTGCCCAAAGGGCAGGTGGAGGGTTCAAACCCCTCCCACCGCTCACAAGCCTTCTTAGAACTTGTGAGAATTATGACATTTTATAAGACAAGTGAAAATTTGGACATTTATTAGACTTTTAACAACATAAAGAAATTGTTGACTTTTTTAATCTATGAAAAGTTTTGTTAATATGTCTTAACGGAACCTTATTTTAGAGAGATGCATTCTGAAATATTTAGATCTGCCTCACAGGAGAAGGCAGGACAAGTTGTGAATACAGCTCTGTACTGGGTTACAAAAGTGTTCACTGTACCATCTGTGGACTATTGCTCCAAAGGCTTCCTAATTCAAGAGCGTAAAAAGGCACTCTGACAAGGTCTGACTTCCCATTCCCTCTTCCAGAAATCTACAGGAGGATTCATGTCCTTCTCAGTAGTCCTGGCTCCCCAGTTCAATTTAGTCGCTCAGTCGTGTCCGACTCTTTGCTCCCCAGCTCTCCACAAAAACGGCCGCAGGCTAAGCGAGGGAAATGCTTTAATGGGGAGATCCAGCCGCCAAGTTGCGCTCCTCAATGGCTCAACGATTTTCGACCCTTGTGCATGCGGCGAAGAATGACCTGGACGCCGTTTGGCGTGCTCAAGCGCCGGATCCAACCATGCTTATTCTTGCGTTTGATGTTGCTTGGCTGATACTCGTTCCCGCGTGTCCTGCCCCTGGTCTGCTGCATGGCGGGGAGTCTCCGGGTGTCGGGGAGCCCCAGCCAGGCCCGGGGACCCTGGAGCCACCTGCGGGAGCAGAGAGACAGAGAGAAAGGTCAGAGGGGGCGCTGTGTGACTTCCGGGTGGAGCTCAACCTTTCCAAGCTTCGGCTTCCAGATCAAAGCCGGGAGGGAGCCTGGAAGGAAAAGGTACCCGAGGAGTTCGCAAGGCACTGGAAGGACATGCGATTGGTAAATAACCTGGAGGCAGCCCTCGACGCCGCTCTTACTCCCAGATTTGAGAAGCTGTCCCCATGAAGACTCACCTGCCACCCAGCAGCCCCGCTGACCTACTGACGGGGCCTAACAGGCAACCCACCGATCCAACCGAGAAAGCCATGTTCAGCCGCAGCACGCCGTCAGTTTCCAGCTATTCCGCAGCCTAAAGGCTCCGCAGCTGAGGAATGAGGGCTTCTGGGAAATGTAGTTTCTTCTACAGCGGAGTCCACATTTCCTTGGGCATTGTAGTTCTACGTAGACTCACCGCGCCTCTGGCGTGAGCATCCGCGCCCGCAGGAGAGTGTTCTTCTGGACCAGCAGGCGGCAGGCGAACGGCGCCTTCTCCGCATGCGCTTGCCTACAAAACATTATTTCCCTGAGTCTGCTGGGAGTTGTAGTTCCTTCTTTTGTAAACCTGCAGAGGGTGCCCGGGGGCGACGGTGGTGCAGCTGGTGGCAGCCTCAGGAAACGGCTGGTTCAATCTCCCACCCCCAGCGGGAGCAAGGCAGATGGCGCACAGCTGGCTGGCAGCCTTCCTTTCGCCTCAGCCAAGTCTCCACCCCTTGGCGGGGAGCCCAGGAGGTCTGAGTTGGAGTTGGCTGGATGTCCTTGGGGTGGTCATTCAGTTTCTCACTCTGCAGAACTCAAGGATTGCAGGCTTGCCCTTGATGGTGCCCCCGTTCAGTCTCTATTTTTCTAATACTCGTACCTGAGCTCTTTCCCTTCTTACGTACCCTCTATGGCGCCCCATTGTCCCAGGGAAAATATTTTACTGGCATTTGAAGCCTGCCTTTCGACATACACACACACCCTCCCTCCTTTGCTTGGTGCTCTCTTGTTCATCTTTTAAAAATCCTCTTCAGATACTCTCCTTTCCCCGACTCCAGTCCCTCCCTCTGGTCCAACCCGCTCCCGCCCCGCAGCATCACCCACCTTGGGGAGGGGGCGGGGAATTTTTTTTCTGCATGAATAAAACTATAGTCTCCCAGGAGCACCCTGAGTGGGCAAGAGTGGGTGGCTGGACTTAATCCAGCTCTGGCAGCAAATTCCAGGGGATAGGAGTGAGCAAGGGATGGTTAACCCCTTGTCATCTGAAGCCCATCCTACCTGAACCATCATTTAGCAAACCACTACAATACGACAGCAGTACAATAATAATGTCAATAACGTATGGAGCACTTTCCTCGCTAAGTGTTTTACCTGCCTAGCAAACCCATGCGGGAGAGGGAGTTAATTTCATAAAGAAATAAATGGAGGCTCAGGGAAGGGACTTACCCAAGGTCATATATCGGCAAACGGCAGAAGCTGGATTTGAACTGTGGGCTCTCTGGCTCCAGCTGGGACCAGAGTCGCCAGCTAAATTGACCAACAGTTAAAATGGCCTATCTGTGAAACTAATTCCTAATAGCTCCAAGATACCTGTTTAATGGTTTAAAGCATAACTATTTGCAGGACTTGGAGTCACACAGCCGTAGTTCCAAGTCCCATCTCTGCTCCTCCAGATTACTTTGTGACCTTGTGCCCTTTATGAGCCTGTTTCCTCGCCTTTTGCAATTTCCTTTGCAAATTGCAAAGATCTGCGAGATTGTAGAAAGAAAAGGTGAGCTCAGAGAATGGGACATTGGGGCGACGTTTAGAGGAGACAGGCCAGTACGGAGGCTGAGGCTAGCCGAGGAAATCCTCTTTGCAGAGAGGAGGGCTCCGGTTGCTGTCTCCCAGGGGCCCGGAAGTCCTCAGGTTCCGACCCCTTCTCGGCCTTGGACCAGGCCCAATCCCTCCTTCCACCTCCGTAAACCCCTGAGGGGGGCGGGGCCGTTGCCCCAAGAGCCCGCCCTAATCCCGGAGCTGATTGGCAGTCTAACTAGGCCAGGTCAGTACGCAGCTGCGATTGGCCGAGACGCCAGTCAGTCAGTTCACGGTCCCGCCCGGGGAGACGCTTAAAGGGCCGGCTTGCTGGGAGGTAGCGGGATGTCCCCGCGCTGACCGCCCCGGGCCCGTGCCCGCCCGCTTAGACGTGCCCGGCCAGACCCCGCGCCACCATGTAAACGGCGCCTGCAGGCGGACGCTGGCTTCCCTGCCCGGGACCCCTCTGCCTGCCCCGGGTCCCAGGGCCCTCGATGAGGTGAGCAGGGAGAGGGCCGTGGGAAAGGGACATTGAGGCCCCGGGATCTTTCACTTTGGAGGGGATATCCACAAAGCCCGCCCTTGGGCTCTTAGAAAGCCGCGGTGCCCCAGTGGCCTCGATCCTGCCACAGGGCTGACGGGCACCCAGGAGCTAAGGGCCTGGCTCTGTGGAGGGGGGCTGGCATGGCGCATTTGCGCCCCCCTCCGCAATCCCGGGTTGGAACCTCGCCAGAGGCGGGGGGCGCGGCCTGCTCCCCCTCCACCAGCAAGTATGGGCTACCGCAGGCTGGATTTTCGGCGTTCATTATCCCCGCGGAGCCCAGGATGGGGACGGGGAAGGGTTGGTCCCATCANAATCCCGGGTTGGAACCTCGCCAGAGGCGGGGGGCGCGGCCTGCTCCCCCTCCACCAGCAAGTATGGGCTACCGCAGGCTGGATTTTCGGCGTTCATTATCCCCGCGGAGCCCAGGATGGGGACGGGGAAGGGTTGGTCCCATCATCAGGGCCTAAACAATGGGGGTGCGCTGCACGGGTATCCCCCTCGAGTTATGTAACTGCCTGCAGTTGCCATGGCCACGGCGGGGTGGGGGGGTAGCCCAGGGAGTGGGGATGGAGGCCTGCAGGCCCTCAGCCAGGGCTCCATCCTCACCTCCACCACTGGAGGCTGTGTATCACGTTCGCTAGAATCCAGAGTACTGATCAGTGGAGACAGAGCCGCTTCTTCCCAGAGTGTCTGGGCCTCAGCTTATTGGTCTGTGAAACAGATCCATTGCACCCATGATCTTGGGGAGCTGGGTAAGGCCTTCTGGAGCTCAGTCCTGAAACTCCTCTCTCAGGGCCTCAACTTTCAGAAACCACGTTTAGAGACCTGGGATGGGGGCTCATTGTTGGGATCTGCATATTTTAAAGATATCTTTGGAGCCTTCAAGTTATGCTGGTTTAGTGAAAGTGAGTTAACAAAAGAGTGCATGAGTGAATGAATGGACAAATGAAGGAACGGATTTAGGAAGGCATAAGTTATAGATCTGAGCTGGAGGGTCCTCAGGGGTGGGTCACATTTGCCACAATGTCCCCTCCTCCAGGAAGCCCCCCAACCCCCAATTCTACCACCTTCCCCATGGATGCCTCTTGGTGTTAGCCATAGCCACAGCCTTCTCTTTGAGGTAGACTAGGCTGACCCACGGGGCTGGCTGACCACCACACAGGCGCTGACCAGACAAAACATCTCAGTCCGTGCCTGGTTCTGACCACCCCTAAACTGGGGCCTAGACAGGGCCTCCCAGTGCAGCTCACCCACCCCAGGTATAGAGAGTGGGTAGTGTGGGCATGAAGGGCTTCCTATTCGACAGCCTCCGACCTGGCTGTCACCCCCACTCACAGGACACACCATGCTGACCGGCGTGACCGATGGGATCTTTTGCTGCCTGCTGGGTGCACCACCCAATGCAGTAGGTCCACTGGAGAGCGTGGAGTCCAGCGATGGCTACACATTTGTGGAGGTCAAACCTGGCCGTGTGCTGCGGGTAAAGCATGCGGGACCCGCTCCGGCCCCGACCCCACCTCTACCACAGTCGGACACCGCCCAGGGGGACCAGTCCGGCTTGGTCCGCTGCCAGCGCAGAATCACCGTGTATCGCAATGGGCGGTTACTGGTGGAGAACCTGGGCCGGGCACCACGAGCTGACCTCCTGCATGGGCAGAATGGCTCTGGGGAGCCACCAGCTGCCCTTGAGGTAGAGCTGGCAGACCCAGCGGGCAGCGATGGCCGCTCGGTCCCAGGCAGTGCTGGGAGTGGCAGTGGTGGACGGCGGCGGCGAGCCCGACGCCCCAAGCGGACCATCCACATTGACTGTGAGAAGCGCATCACCAGCTGTAAGGGCGCCCAGGCTGACGTGGTGCTCTTTTTCATCCACGGTGTTGGCGGTTCCCTGGCCATCTGGAAGGAACAGCTGGACTTCTTTGTGCGCCTGGGCTACGAGGTGGTGGCGCCTGACCTGGCCGGCCACGGGGCCAGTTCAGCGCCGCAAGTGGCTGCCGCCTACACCTTCTATGCACTGGCGGAGGACATGCGTGCAATCTTCAAGCGCTATGCCAAGAAGCGCAACGTGCTCATTGGGCATTCCTATGGGTGAGCCGATGCTGTGGTGGGGATGAGGGTGAGGGGTGGGGACTGGCAGGAACCAAACCCACTCACAAAATATTGATTTCCCTTTGTGAAAAATCCCACTAACATCTACAACACATGGACTCCTGCCACCAATTCTGTTGTTTCACATTGTTTTAAAGCAGTGTCTCAATCCCTGAACTAGCACGATGGTCTAGTGATGATTGTGATGGGCAAAAATGCCTGTAGATAGTGCCAAGGTCCTCTGGTGGGCAGAATCACCCCTAGCTGAAAACCACTGTCTTCTATTAAATTCAAGAATGGGTTGCTCTGGTGACGCCAAGGGCTCTAAGCAAAGACTAATTGGAATCTCATAATTTTTGTTTACAAAGGTACAGTTTACTTTAATTCACTCTCCTTTAAGGGCTTCCCAGGTGGCACTAGTGGTAAAGAACCTGGCTGCCAATGCAGGAGATGTAAGAGACTCAGGTTCAGTCCCTGGCTTGGGAAGATCCCCTGGATGAGGGCATGGCAACCCACTCCAGTATTCTTGCCTGGAGAATCCTCCCAGAGGAGCCTGGAGGGCTACAATCCATAGGGGTGCAAAGAATCAGACATGACTGAAGTGCCTTAATGTACATGTACTCTCCCTTAAAGGGGTGGTAGATAATACCACCTGGGCATTTAGATGAGAGCCCACACCATGGAAGGCTCTGGGTCTTGGTGTCTGATCGCTGCCAAGTGGTACCATTCTGTCCTTACCCAGGATGAAAGGCAGGGTCTGATCAGCCAGCCAGGTTGAGAGCCGTTGTTTTCTCAGTTGTAGTGCATGCAATTAGACAAGAAAGAGAAATGTTACATAAAAGAAAGGAAGGCCAGACTAGGAAGTAGCATAGCTCCTGTTTGTTTATAGGAAAACATACCCCAAAGTGGATGCTTACAATAATGACTCCTCCATTAAATGAGCACCCATGTGTGGAAACTCCTGTGACCCCATAACAATCCTATGAGGTCAGCACAGTTTCTGTGTCACAAATGTGGAGATGATATCTCAGAGGGGTTAAGGAGTTTGCCCAAGGACACACAGTGAGTCACTGGCACAGTCAAGTCCATTTGACTCCTGCTTGTATCCTGTCCCTCTTTTTAGCAGGAGTTGGCAAACTTTTTCTCAAAGGGCCAAAGAGTAAATACTTTAGGTTTGCAGGCCTTATGGTTGGTCTCTGTTGAAACTTCACAAGCCTACCACTCTAGAAGGATAGCAGACATAATTGTACACAAATTTACAATTGTTTGGGTCTGGCTTTGTTCCAATAAATCTTTATTTATAGGCTATTTTACACATTGACAGAATTTTAAAGTGAAGTTTAACAACAGAAACAAGCAGCTAGCCCTCAGGCCATCATTTGCCTAAACCCTGCTTTCTGGGTAATGAGAGGTACCTACACGCTTCCACCTTGCATAAAGCAGGCAGATGCGACAAACCCAGAGGCCAATAAGAGAAGATCCTTAAAGGGAAGGTGAAGTGAAATGAGTCATTCAGCTGCGTCTGACTCTTACTGACCCCATGGATAGTCAGTCCATGGAATTCTCCAGGCCAGAATACTGGAGTGGGTAGCCTTTCCCTTCTCCAGGGGCTCTTCCCAACTCAGGGATCAAACCCAGGTCTCCCGCATTGCAGGCGGATTCTTTACCAGCTGAGCCACAAGGGAAGCCCAAGTATACTGGAGTGGGTAGCCTATCCCTTCTCCAGCAGATCTTTCCAACCCAGGAATTAAACCGGGGTCTCCACATTGCAGGCAGATTTAAAGGGAAGGGATACACTGGAAACAGTGATGTTCTCTGAGAAGCTAAAGGTTTTGTTTAATCAAATAGCTTTCCAACATTTGACAATAAGTAATTCTTACCTCTTTGGGAGTTATGATGACTTTGAGGATCTGATAAAAGTTCTGTATTTGGATCCTTTCTCCAAAAGAAAAAAAAATCCACCTCAACACATGCACACACATGCACGCACACACACACATGCACGCACACATGCACGCACACACACACAGTCGCATAATTTCAGGCATTTGGGTTGCCCCTCCCATCCCTCACCCCCATTTGGTGCTCATGGACCCCACGGGAAGAATCTTGGCCTTCGAGGACCTGCTTCTGGGTGAGGGGAGGGCACTCTCCCTCTCACTGCTTGTATCCTGCTGACCACTGCCTTTCGACCCTCCCCACCATCCGCCCGCGGGACAGTGTCTCTTTCTGCACGTTCCTGGCGCACGAGTACCCAGACCTGGTGCACAAGGTGATCATGATCAACGGCGGAGGGCCCACAGCCCTGGAGCCCAGCTTCTGCTCCGTCTTCAACATGCCCACGTGCATCCTGCGCTGTCTGTCACCCTGTCTGGCCTGGAGTTTCCTCAAGTGAGTGACCCGGCCCTGCCCTGACATCTCCCCAGGTTGGATGGGAGGGGAGGCTATATGGCTGGGGCTGGCATGGGGAGCACCACGGGTGGCTGAGATGGCCTGAGGGCTCCAGCGGTGCTCCCCACCCACCCCCATTCCCAGGGCCGGCTTCGCCCGCCAAGGGGCCAAAGAAAAGCAGCTGCTGAAGGAGGGCAATGCGTTCAATGTATCTTCCTTTGTGCTTCGGGCCATGATGAGCGGCCAGTACTGGCCCGAGGGCGACGAGGTCTACCACGCCGAGCTCACCGTGCCTGTTTTGCTCGTCCACGGTATGCACGACAAGTTTGTGCCAGTGGAGGAAGACCAGCGCATGGCTGAGGTATGGCACCCCAGTCACCACACCCCTCAAATCCCCCCTGCACAGCCCAGGGGGACTCTGCTCTGTGCTCCAGCCCCAGGGACGTCAGAGCTGAGATTGAGGGTCAAAGGTGGAATCCAGAAAGTGGGGCTGCCTGGGACAGGAGGTCGGATTATGTGCTGTTCCCTCTGCCTGCTAAAAGGCACCCTTCGCCAGACCTCCCTGGTGGTCCAGTGGTTAGCACTTCACACTTCCACTGCAGGGGGCATGGGGACTCTTTGTTGGGGAACTGGAATCCCACATGCCATGCGGTGTGGCCCAAAAGAGAAAAAAGGCACTCTTCACAGTTGGGATTTGTGATGGGCAACAGAATCCTGCAAGAGGGCGAGTGGGGGTCTTTAGATCAGATTCCCCAGAAAGGGTCTTAGGCTCCTTAGTGCTTAGAATAGCTCTGCACCATCGGTTCTTAACCAGGGATGATTCTGCCCCACAGGGGACACTTGAAAACGTCTGCAGACATTTCTTGACTGTGGGCGAGGGAGGTGCTTCTGGAACCTGGTGGGTGGAGGCCGGGGATGCTGTTCAATTACCTACAGTGAGCAAGACAGCCCCACTGCAGAAAATGACCCAATGCCAAGTGTCTATCCTGTGGAGATTGAGAAACCCGACCTTAGCATGAGAGACTCTGTCCGTCTGTCACTCTCAGTGAGTTCCCACTGAGATGACTTTGCTCCCTAGAGATATTTGGCAATGTCTGATTTTATTTTAATTTCATTATTATTTTATTTTTGACCATGGCGTGCAACTTGTGGGATATTAGTTCCCCAACCAGGGATTGAACCTTAGCCCTCAGTAGTGAGACTGCAGAGTCCTAACCACTGGACCACCAGGGAATTCCCTGGAGAGAATTTTGTTACACTGTGGTAGGGGAGTGGGATGCTACAACTGGCATCTAGTGGATTGAAGCCAGGGATGCTGTTCAACATCCTATAGTCCCCATCTCAGAGAATGATCCCGCCCCAAATGCCACGAGTGCCCAAGTTGAAAAATCCTGCTCTGGACATATTGTCGGCACTTAAGAAAGGCAGAATGAATGAATACTGAATTAGGCCCCAGCAGGGTGACAGGCCAAGCTTCATAGGCGGCGCTAGTGGTAAAGAACTTGCCTACCAGGAGACTTAAGTGACACCAGTTCGATCCCTGGGTTAGGAAGATCCCCTGGAGGAGGGTATAGCAACTTGTTCCAGCATTCTTGCCTGGAGAATCCCATGAACAGAGGAGCCTGGCGGGCTATGGCCTATAGAGTAGCAAAGAGTCAGACACGACTGAAGCTACTTAAAACGCGTGGAGGGTGACAGGCCATCCTCTAGCTCCCCCTTGTATGGAAATGAAGGGATACAGGGTAGATTGCAAGAAGGACTTTCTGATGCTGCAGGCCATACATAGGTAGGGGGTGAGCGGCCCTGAGCTCCCGGGTCCTGGCTCTGGCCGCTCTGAGACCGCCTTCTCTGCAGATCCTGCTCCTGGCCTTCCTGAAGCTCATTGATGAAGGCAGTCATATGGTGATGCTGGAGTGTCCGGAGACCGTCAACACGCTGCTCCACGAATTCCTGCTCTGGGAGCCCGAGCCCTCGCCCAAGGCCCTGCCCGAGCCCCTGCCTGCGCCCCCAGAGGAAAAGAAGTAGCCACTGAGCTGGCCGGGTATCTCTTAGTGAGCCAACGAACGGGAGGAAGAGTCCCGAACCAGCTTGGGTCCTGCAGCACGGACCAGGTGGGCGGGCCATTCGCCCCAGTGGGCG
>SJYV01034340.1:0-11008 GCA_006410875.1 Neotragus pygmaeus | reverse complement strand
TTAGTTGTGAGAGATTTCCACAAAATGTGCATTACAGAGGGAAAATAATAAACTAAATTTATTGGACTAAAGGCTAATTATATTATTAGTCTTTTATCTATTTTTTTTTCTCTTGCCCATGTGGTTTCCTATACCTATTTTCCTGTAACGCTAGATTTAAAAGTTTCTTCTGGAACTGTTGGTTATATCGTCTTAAAAAGATTCTCTATAGATATATCCTGTATCATTTCAAGAGCATCACATGATGATCTGGTAAGCAAAATTAAGCAAACAAATGAAAACTTATCATTAAGAAATTCGTATCTTCTTTAAATCTTATGTTCCTTTGAGCAATACAAGTATTTGTGTGTAACTTGACTGTATAGGTATAAACTCAGAACAGGTTCCTTTAATTCTTGAGCCAAATACTCTTAGCTGGTTTGTAATTCTCTCCCCTTTTCAAATTAAGGTGTCCTTATTCCAGCATTAGATTGAAAGTACTTTACACACACAATAAAGATCTTCCATTTTCGAATTAAATTTTGGCTGACATGAAGATAAATTAATAGCTACATTTCTATAGCACTTACTGTGAGGCAGCTCTACTACCTCCATTTTACAAATAAGAAAACTGAGATTTAGAGAAACATGGGGTTTTTTTACTGTCATACTACTAGAAAGCAGTGAAGCCTTGATTTTAATACTAGGCCAATCCTGTCTGAATTTAGAATTGAGAGTTTAACCACTCTGATAAATTTCCTCTCCAGTAATAGAATACTATTGTTAACCTACAAAGTCAGACTTTTAGGGCTGTGATTACAGTAATCAATGGATTGTACCTCCTAAAAATTAAGTTGAACGTATTCAACAGAGCTCAAAGTATTTCACTATAATGTTAACATTCAGTTCAGTTCAGTCACTCAGTCGTGTCCGACTCTTTTGCAACCCCATGAATTGCAGCACACCAGGCCTCCCTGTCCATCACCAACTCCCGGAGTTCAGGCAAACTCATGTCCATCAAGTCGGTAAGGCCATCCAGCCATCTCATCCTCTGTCGTCCCCATCTCCTCCTGCCCCCAATCCCTCCCAGCATCAAGAATCTTTTCCAATGAGTCAACTCTTCACATGAGGTGGGCAAAGTATTGGAAATGAAAAAATGATGACCTCTTTATAAAATGGAAATGAACAACTTTTTCAAAATATGACAATAAAAAGTTACTTGGAGACTTCAAAACTTAAAAGAGGGTGGACAACATAAATTTCCAAGTTCAAAACTAAATCCGTTGCTTTTATTATNAAAAAATGATGACCTCTTTATAAAATGGAAATGAACAACTTTTTCAAAATATGACAATAAAAAGTTACTTGGAGACTTCAAAACTTAAAAGAGGGTGGACAACATAAATTTCCAAGTTCAAAACTAAATCCGTTGCTTTTATTATTGTGTTTAATCTAATCTAACTTCTATTTAACTTTGAAAACAGCAGGAAAGAGAAAAAAATGCCCAGTTATTCTCTGGAACAATCTTAGAAACCCAGGACAATCTTAGAAACCATTTTTAATTTATAGCCCCAAATCTGAAGGACAAGCATTTCTTTAATCTCTAAATATATATTCAGAAATGAATTAACATTGTCACAGATTTATAAAAATTATTTTTTTTAAGTTTACAATTTAGGGGTTGAGATTTAAACAGTAAAAGGTAGATAAAGTAAAACTTTTTCTGTCATCCCATTTATCCCAATTTGTATAATTGTTATTGATAACAATCTCACTCATGAAACGGTAAAGTTCCTTAGGACAGCAATCAGGCCTACTTCTCCTCTTTATTTTATCCCTATTGCCAAAGACAGTGTCTAGAAAATGTGTACATTAAGTAAATATGTGCTAAATGTTTATCACGGAATCGTAAATATATTAAGTCCTGTAGGGTTTCAGAGGGGAAAAGATTGCTTCCAGTTGGAGTAACTGTGGAAGACTGTGTAAAGGAAATAACTCTTGAGTTAACCTTGAAGATTGAGCTAGAATTTCAGTAGGCAGGGTTAAAATATATGCTTGAACATTGGAGAGCAGAGGGTGGTTTTGGGAAAGGAAGGCTATCAGGCAGATAGAATAACATAAGTAAAGATGTGGAGGATAAAATATAAACATAGTCTATTACAGCAGGCAGACTGACTGAAATGTGGGGCTGAAAGAAGAATTTTGAAGAGAATAAAGGGGAAAAGAAAGCTGGGATCAGATCAAGATTCAGGAAGCCTTCAAATTCAGACTTACTCTGGAAGGTTTTGAACATGCAATGAAGTAGCATTTTATAAACCTAAATCTAGCAACGAGCTACAAAATAGTTACTGCATTAAAATAATGGTAGGGTGAAAGCCAGGAAAGAGAACTGCAAAAATCTAAGTGGGAAGTAAATAAAACTCTGAAAATGTTTCTTCTCATCAACTTCTGAAAATGTTTCCTTGAAATCAGCAAATTGTTTAATTTGGGGGACTTCCCAGGTGGCACTAGCAGTAGAGAACCTGTCCGCCAGTGCAGGAGATTGTAAGAGACTCAGTTCATTCCCTGGTCTGGGAAGATCCCTTGAGGCAGGGCATGGCAACCCACTCCAGTATTCTTGCCTGGATAATCCCATGGACAGAGGAACCTGGTGGGCTACGGTCCACAGAGTCACAGAGAGTTGAACATGACCGGCAACTTGAAACACATGCACCCAAAGAGATTTTACAGATCATCTTGACCACTCATTGCATTTTATGATTTAGGAAACTGAGGATTAAGAGTTTCAATGACCTGCCCAAAATTGCAAAGCCAATACTGATTATGGATCTCCTCACTTCCAGCCCCGTTGTTCTTTCTATTATAAAAGAACTTCCCTCAAGGTGACTTTTTAAATTAAAAGGAATTAACAAAGAAACAAATACAGAATTAGGACCTTTATTGCTATTTCACTAGCCGACAGTAACCTTATTTAATAGATCTTCTTTGCCACACAGATATCCCACTGAAGCATTGTAATAAATGTAATAAAAGGGAAGATTAGGGCAAACATCAGTGGGAAGACATTAATTAGAGGAGGACCTCACCAATTCTCAGTTGACTAATCCTCAAACCCTGTAATTCTCATAAGAAAACTGGCAATCTTGCTTTACTTCTTATCAAAGAGACTTTCCAGCTAAAGAGAGGGGCAGGCGCAAATAATCAGAATCTCATTAATTTTATTAAATATACTATATAAAGTCCCATAATAAATAATTAAGCCCTATTAAACAGATATTGATAGCACATTTTATCCCTTCTTATTTATAGACACAAATAAAATGACAGTGCTTACACAGAAAATCATAAAACATAATTGTTGTTATTGATGACAATAATACCTTATGTTTGTTTTAGAGATTTTAAAGCTTTTCAAGCATGACTGTTGCATCATAATTGCCACACAAAGCATTTGTGTCTTAATCTATTTAAGTTTCCACCTGCTAGCTGTTAAAGCATCACTTGAAAATAGTCAGACAGATTTTCAGCAATTTGGGCATATATATTTGTGATAACCTGACTTAAGAAATTAATAGTTGTTCAACATGTCCAGTGGGGAAGGCCTGGCCAAGTGTAGCTTCAAATGCTGCCAGCAGTTTCTAGCTGTTCAGTCCCTAAGTCTTGTCCAACTCTTTGCATATCCATGAACTGCAGCACGCCAGGATTTCCTGTCCACTGTTTCCCAAAGTTTGCTCAAACTCATGTCCATTGAGCTGGTGATGCCATCCAACTATCTCATTCTCTGTCGCCCCCCTTCTCCACCCACCTTCCATTTTTCCCAGCCTCAGGGTCTTTTCCAATGAGTTGGCTCTTTGCATCAGGTGGCCAAAGTACTGGAGTTTCAGCTTCAGCATCAGTTCTTCCAACGAATATACAGGATTGATTTCCTTTAAGAGTGACTGGCTTGATCTCCTTGCAGTCCAAGGGTCTCTCAAGAGTCTTCTCCAGCACCACAGTTCAAAAGCATCAATTCTTCAGCGCTCAGTCTTCTTTATGGTGCAACTCTCACATCTGTACATGACTACTGGAAACACTGTAGCTTTAACTGTATGGACTTCTGTCGGCAAAGCAATGTCTCCGCTTTTTAATGCACTGTCTTGGTGTGTCATAGCTTTTCTTCCAAGGAGCAAGTATCTTTTCATTTTTGGCTGCAGTCACTGTGCGCGGTGATTTTGCAGCCGAAGAAAATGAAGTCTGTCACTGTTTCCATTGTTTTTGCCGTGAAGTGATGGATGCCATGATCTTCAGTTTTTGAACATTGAGTTTTAAGCCAGGCTTCTCACTCTTTTTCTTCATCTTCATCAAGAGGCTCTTTAGTTCCTTGCTGCTTTCTGACATTAGGGTTGTATCATGTGCATTGTCTGAGGTTGCTGGTATTTCACCTGGCAATCTCAATTCCAGCTTATGATTCATCCAGCCATCATTATTCAGAAACTGCCAGCAGTGTTTGAAGGCATACTAGGTAGTATCAACTGAAATACACAAATGTAGTCTCCACTTTCACTAGAGTATAAGCTAGGGCTTTTTAAAAAAATATTGAAAACACTAAAAGTTCTAGAAATTGTCTTTCCTTTTGCCTATATTACTCATTTCTACTTGTACAAATATATGCTTCTGACTACTAGTGAAATTCATACTGGTATAAATTGTCTTAGCTTTGACTGTGCCTGGGTTACACACGCAAAACAGAATTTATCATTTTCAACTGAATCATAGTGTTGTGCACATAGTCATTAAGTCAACTGATACAGTAAGCAGAATGGCTCCCCAATACATGTCCATGTTCTAACTCCTGGAATCTGTCAGTATGATGATTTATATGGCAAAAGAAGATTTTCAAATGTAATTAAAATCATGGACCTTAAAAGCAATTATCATGGATCTTCCAGGTGGGCCTAATCTTATCACAAGTCATTAAAAACAGAGGACTTCTCTTGCTACAGTCAGGGAGATACTGCAGAAATCAGAGAGATTTAAAGCATAACTGGGAGTCAGTTCGCCATTGTTAAAGGGGACATCATGGAAGGGATTAGAAAAAATACAAGAAGTCCCTAGGAGCAAAGACTGTTGCTACCTGATGGCTAACAAGTAAATGTGGATGTTAGTCATACAACTGCAAGGAAATTTGAATTCAGCCAATAAACTGATTGACCCTGGAGAAGATTCTTCCCCAGAGCCTCCAGTGAGAAATGCAGCCCAGTCAAAGCTTTAATTTCAACCTTGTGAGACCCTAAGCAGAGGATCCAGTCAGGTCCACTAGAACTTCTGACGTACAGAAACCAAGGAACAATACACTTGTGTTATTTAAAGCTGCAAAGTGTGGCAGAGTGATGTCAGTGCATGGCAGTATGAGACAATCCTTTTGTCTCTCGTATTCTATCTACAGCCAGTAAAACACCCATAATTCAACAAATGATCCTCTGCCCGACATACCAGGACACCAGAGAAATCCATACACCTGTACCTCTGTAGGTGGGGAGACTGAAACCCACAGGGGAGACTGGAACCAGGGGAAGAGACCACAGTCGCAACCGCCAAGCTAAAGTGGTGGAGCCTGAAGCCCCAGGGACCCAGCAGCAGCAGCAGAGATGATACACATGATACCAACCTCCTCTGGCCACAGCAGCCACCGCAACCACAGAGAGCCAAGCATCAGCGTCAGCAGGACCTGCAACCCCAGTCCCTCTAGCCGTTCAGAGCGCTCAGCTCCAGCCCCCTGCCCGCAGAGGCAGCACTCAAGACCCTGAAAACTCCATACACAGCTGAGGTACAAACTACCCCAGCTCCCCCACTCAACCTCCTTCTCCCCCTGCCAAGGAAGCAATGCTCATGACCCAGGTCCCTCCAATACAGGAGGCACCCTCCATTCCAATGCCCCAGCTGTAATGCCAGCAACAGCAGCATCAAGCCACTAGTGAATCGTAGGGACATAAGCAGTGATGATGTGGCTACCGGTGATGCCTCTGATAGAGGCAGTAGAGGAGGGAGACTGTGGAGTCTCAGATACAGAGGCAGAGCAGGTAAAAGAAACCAAAAACTTGTGCTATAGCACCACCTACTGAAAAGCAAAATAAATGCTTCGAATTACCAATCTGTTGAATTGAATTGAGTCAAGTAAAAAATGCTTTACCTACAAGAGAAAGATGTTTGCTACTTCTAATGCATTGACAGAGGAACAAGTCATCAAGCACCATGAAAACCCTAGTAACAAAGCATCACAAAAAGAAAATAACAGTTCTCCAGAACCCAAACAAGTCACAAAGAATTGTGATCAAACTGATAGAGAATACAAAGTAGCTGTTATGAAGAACCTAGATAGTATATTAAAAAGCAGAGACATCACTTTGCCCATAAAGGTCCATATGGTCAAGGCTATGTGTTTCCAGGAGTCATGCATAGATGTGAGAGTTGGATCATAAAGAAGGCTGAATGCCAAAGAATTTATGCTTTTGAACTGTGGTGCTGGAGAAGACTCTTGAGAGTCCTTTAGATTACAAGGAGGTCAAACCAGTCAATCCTAAAGGAAATCAATCTGAATATTTATTGGCAGGAGTGATGCTGAAGCTCCAATACTTTGGCCACTGATGCTGGGAAAGATTGAAGGCGGGAGGAGAAGGGGACAACAGAGGATGAGATAGCTGGACAGCATCACTGACTCAATGGACATGAGTTTGAGCAAGCTCCAGGAGTTGGTGATGGACAGAGAAGCCTGGCATGCTGCAGTCCATAGAGTCACAGAGAGTCGGACATGACTGAGCGAGTGAACAACAATAATTATGATGAAGCTCAATGAGCTTAGAAAAGCGGTTCACTGAGCTCAGAAATAATATCAATAAGAAGGAAACTCTCTTCTCCAAAGAGAATGACACTCTATCATAGAACCAAACAGAAATTCTGGAGCTGAAGAACTCAATAAATGAAGTGAAGAATGCATTAGAAAGCACTGGAAATAGGGCAGGCCATATAGAATAGAAAATTAACAAATTCAAAGATAGAAATAAAGAAAGGATTCAGGTAGAAGAAGACAGAAAAAAAAATTTTTCATGAAAAAACTCTGTAAGAACTATCTGACTCCATTAAAAGGACAACATAAGGATAATGGTTATCCCCGAAGAAGAAAGGGAGAAGCTGGGAGCTTACTTGAAGAAATAATAGCTGAAAACTTCCCAAACCTGGGGAAGGAACAGACATACAAGTCCATGAAGCTAATCAGTTAATTTTCTCAATGCAAAAAGACCTTCTCCAAGACACGTTAAGTTAAAAACTGTCAAAAGTTAATGATAGAGGAATAATTTTAAAGGTAGCCAAGGGAAAAAAAAAAACAAGTTCTCTGAAAGGAGCCCTCATTAAGCTATAAGCCATCAGCAGAAACTCTATAAGCCAAGAGAGAGCAGAATAACAAATTTCAAATGGTGAAAGATAAACACTTGCAGCCAAGAATATTCTATCCAGCAAACTTCTTTTCAGATATGGAGAAATAAAGACTTTCCCAGACATATAAGAGCTTCAAGAGTATGTCACCACTAGACCTACTTCACAAGAAATACAGAAAGAAGCTCTTCTAAAGAGATAAATAGAAAGAATCAAAAAATTGTAATGCTATATCAGAATATGTTACCAAAGACTTAATCATTAGCATAAAGGTCAAAGGAGGAAACAAGAATGAAAATAACTATATTCACTTCAATTTGGTAACAACCTCACAACATGAAAAAGGTGAAAATCCACAGCTATCATTCTAAGCTTAGGAGCAAGATAAGGATGCCCACTTTCACCTCTCTTATTCAACACAGTATTGGAAGTACCAGAGCAATTAGGCAAGAAAAGAAGAAATAAAAGGCATCCAAATTGGACAGAAAGAAGCAAAACTGTCACTATGTGGGTGACATGATTTTATATGTTGAAAACACTAAAGACTCCACCAAAATAACTATTAGAAATAATAAGCAAATATAGAAAAGTCAGGGCACAAAATTAACATTAAAAAATCTTGTCCTTCTATTCTCTAACAATAAACTAGCAGAAAATGAAATTAGGAAAACAATCACACTTACAATCACATCAAAAAGAATAAAGTACCCAGAAATAAAATTAATCAAGTGGATAGAAGACCTGTACACTGAAAACCAGAAGACACTATTGAAAGGAATTTGAAGACACAAAGAAATAGAAAAATATTCTATGCTTATGGATTGCAAGAAATTAACATTGTTAAAATGTCCATATTACCTAAAACAATCTACAGATTTAATGCAGTCTCTATCAAAGTCCCAATGACATCATCACAGAAATAAAACAAAAAGTCCTAAAATTTGTATGGAACCTCAAAAGAGCCCAAAGATCCCATAGAAGAATCTGGAGGGGGAAAAAGGCTGGAGGTATCACACTCCCTGATTTCAAGTTTAATAAAAAGCTACAGTACTCCAAACAGTAAGGCAGTGGCAGAAAAGCAAGCACATAAATCAATGGAACAGAACTGGGAGCTCAGAAATCAACCCACATTTATGTATACAACTAAACCCCCACAAAGGCACTAAGAACGTACAATAAAAGAAAAAAGTCTCTTCAGTAAAAACTGGACAGTCAAATACAATAGAATGAAATTTGACCACTATCTCATATCATACACAAAAATCAACTTCAAATGGATTAAAGACTTGAATACAAGACTTAAAACCAAAAAACACCTAGAAGAAAACAAAGGCAGTACATTATTTGACATCAGTCTTAGCAATATATTTTTTGATGTGGTTCCTCAAGCAAGGAAAACAAAAGCAAAAATAAACAAATGGGACTACTAATTTAAAAGCTTCTGCATAGCAAAGGGCACTATCGACAAAAGGAAAAGACTCTTACAAGTGCAAGAAGATACTTGTAAATCATCTACATGACAAGGGGTTAATATCCAAAATATATAAAGACCTAATATAACTCAATGACAGAAAAAAAAACTCTGATTAGATACAGAACGGACTTTTGGCCTCTGAGAGAGAGGGAGAGGGTGGGATGATTTGGGAGAATGGCATTGAAGCATGTATACTATCATGTAAGAAACGAGGCGCCGGTCTATGTTCGATGCAGGATGCAGGATGCTTGGGGCTGGTGCACGGGGATGATCCAGAGAGACGTTGTGGGGTGGGAGGTGGGAGGGGGATTCAGGATTGGGAGCTCGTGTACACCTGTGGTGGATTCATGTTGATGTATGGCAAAGCCAATAGAGTATTTTAAAGTAAAATAAAGTAAAAAATAATAATAAAAGAAAAGAAAATAGAGAATCTGAATAGATATTTCCCCAAAAAATGATATATAATGTTCACGGGCACATAAAAAATATTCAACTTCACTAATTATTGGGTAACTTCAAATCAAAACAATAACGATATATCACCTCACAACTGTTAGAAAGGCTACTATCAAAAAGACAAGAAATAATAAGTGATGGAGAGGATGTAGAGAAAAGGGAACCTTTGTATACTGCTGGCGAGCATGTAAGCTGGTACCACTATGGAAAAAGTATGGCAATTTTTCAAGAAGTTAAAAAGAGAACTACCATATGATCCAGGTATTCCACTTTTAGAAATTTACCTGAAGAATGTAAAAACACTACTTTGAAAAAAATGTATTCACTTCTATGTTCATTGCAGCATTATTTACAATAGTCAAGACATGGAAATAACCTAAGTGCCATCAACAGATGAGATGTGGAATGGAATACTCTGTGTGTGTGTGTGTGTGTGTGTGTGTGTGTGTGTGTGTTAGTTGCTCACTTGTTTCCAACTCTTTGCAACCCCAGAAACTGTAGCTCACCAGGTTCCTCTATCCTTGGGATTCTCCAAGCAAGAATACTGAAGTGGGTAGCCATTCCCTTCTCCAGAGGATCTTCCCAACCCAGTGATCAAACCCGGGTCTCCCACACTACATGCAGATTCTTTATCATCTGAGCCACCAGGGAAGCCCAGTGGAATACTACTTAGCCATTATTGCTAAGTCACTTCAGTCGTGTCCGACTCTGTGGGACCCCATAGATGGCATCCCACCAGGCTCCCCCGTCCCTGGGATTCTCCAGGAGTGGGTTGCTACTGGAGTGGGATGCCATTTCCTTCTCCAATGCAGGAAAGTGAAAAGTGAAGTCGCTCCGTCGTGTCCGACTCTTAGTGACCCCATGGGCTGCAGCCTACAGGCTCCTCCATCCATGGGATTTTCCAGGCAAGAGTATTGGATTGGGGTGCCATTGCCTTCTTCACTCAGCCATAGAAAGATAAAATATTTCCAGTTGCAACATGACTGAAACTTGAGGGTATTATGTTAAGTAAAATAAAACAAATGCTATATGACTACTCTCATGTGCAGAATATTAAATAAACAAGCTAAATTAAAAAACAAACAGACACAGAGAACAGAGTAGTGGCTATGTATGAACGGGAAAGGAGGATGGGTGAAATGTGAAATAGATGAAGGGAGTGAAGAGTACGGTGACAGATGGAAACTAAACTGTTGGTGGTGAACACGCTGCAGTGTATACATAAGTCAAACTATAATGTTGTACAAATGAAACATATAATGTTATAAACAATGGGTGTTACCTCAATTTTTAACATAAAACTGTTAAAAGCTGTGGTAATCTGTCACAGCCACAATGAAAAATATACACCTGCATATTTTGGTTGATTTACATAATGGAGAATATGCCATGTGTAAATAATTGTATTAGGGTATGTTTCCTTATCTTGCCCAACATACAATCCATTAGTAAAATAAGATGTATATATGAAAGACTGATTAGTAAGTCAGTCAAAGCAGTAGTAAATTACATGATAATTCATAAACCTATTTTAAAAAAGAAAAAAATGCCTATTTAGATCATCTAGTAAAAGCTTTGGAGAAGGCAATGGAACCCCACTCCTGTAGTCTTGCCTGGAAAATCCCATGGATGGAGGAGCCTGGTAGGCTGCAGTCTATGGGGTCGCGAAGAGTCAGACATGATTGAGCA
>SJYV01034337.1:1597303-1812988 GCA_006410875.1 Neotragus pygmaeus | reverse complement strand
GAAGCTGAAAGCTAAATGGAAATGCATGTTTTCCAGGTTGTAGTACGCAGATGCTCAGCTCAGGCGCAGGACCAGGTACCCCACCTGCAGGCAGCGGGGACTCTGGGTCTCCAGGCACAGATTGCACCCTGGCTCCGCAGCATCCAGCTTCCAGCCCCCAGCCGCACACTGAGGCCCTTGCAGCTGCTGTGTGGTGCCCTCGGGGGAGACCCCACAAGTTATGTGTTATCCCCTAATAAATTACTTTACGTTTACATGATTGAGGTATCTCATTTCTGTTCCTAAAAACCATAAAAAGAAATACAACTGCGGCACCAGTCAACATTATATTTACTTATTGCAGTCTGTTTAACAATGATAGTGGAATAAATCTAGATTTCCTTAATGTGTAAATATTCAAATTTTTCTTTTTGTTTTCAGGATATTTTGAGAATGTTCATTTTATATTTATTAGGGTTTTTTTATGCTTATTTATTTGCTTTCCTGGGGTCTTAGTTACTAGACACAGGATCTTTGTTGTGTGTGTGGCCTGAGTAGTTGCCCCAAACCAGGGATGGAATCCATGTCCACTGTGTTGCAAGGCGAATTCTTAACCACTGGATCACCAAGGAAGTCCCTATATCAGGGTTTTTAGATGAGATCATAAGGATAAAAGATGAAAATTGTCTCTCAACACCTTATCTTGAAATTTTACATCTTTCCTTTCTCACACATCTTTCCACCACAAATTAAGTAAACCATTCTAATAAAGATATTTAAATGTCTTTCATTTGCCTTAATATTTTAAACACAGGGATCCTGGGGCAGGAGCAAGGAGCTTCTCAGACCCCTGGTAGGCACTGAAGTAGCCCAGAGATTGGTGCATCCAGAGTGTGATGTGATGAGGGGCTGAGCCTAGTGGTGGAGTGAACGTGGACAGTTGCAAGGACCCTGAAGCTAAAGACCAAAGTGCAGTTCCTTAGCTAAACCAAGGAAAATCATCAGAGAAACAAAGACTTCATAATTAATCTCCTTTCCTCATTTACTCACACTCCTTCCCTTTTCAGGGAAGAAGGAGAAGAAAAGGGAAGAAGGGGAACATGAGATAGTGCAAGAGGAAGAAAATAAAAAAGTAGTGTTTGACTCTCAGAAAATTCTAGCAGCTTCAGATCATGGAAAATTTTCCCCCCAAGACTCAAGTCAACCCTTCCCTCTTCTACCTGCCAATGCAGAAAACTCAGGTTCAATCCCTGGGTGGGGAAGATCCTCTGGAGGAGGAAATGGCAACCCAATCCAATATTCTTGTCTGGAAGTCCAGACAAGAACAGGCAGGCTGGCTACAGTCCATAGGATTGCGGACTTTACTTAGTGACTAAACAATATTTATGCCATATCCCTCAGATGGTACAAGGGTCTTGGTTTTAGACTTAGAAAACATGACGATGGTGCAGAGACTCAGAGCTATCAGAGCAGGAGAATGCAGAGAAGAAAAGTAAGTTGGAAGAAAGAAAAAGGGAGAGAAAAGGAAACCAAAAAAAGGATTTTTGGGGTCAAAAAATTCTATAGACTTTAGAGTGGAACCAAACTACAAGGCACACTTTTGTCCACTAGAGTCACCGCCTCTAAGACCGATGGCCAACAAAATTCATTTGCAAGAGTCAACTAAAACAAAAAACAATTTTTGTTTTCCCACAAATTTCCCACACAGTTTAGACTTGGTTCCTGTAAGAAGATCCAGTCTGTCCACCTTCTATGTCGTGTTCGTTTCACATCCATGCAAGCAGGGAGACGGTACTGACTAGGAAAGGGCTCAGATCCGGCACCTCAGTTGAGGGATCCCATGTCAGCCCACCCTCCCAGGGCTGGGCCTGACCCTTCCTCTTGCCTGACTCAGTTATTTGGCGAGAGTTAAGGGGAGCAGACGGAGTGTGACAGATTTCAGTAGTCCAGCCAATTTCAGCCTTTGTTAACCTCCAGGCTGGATGTTTGGGTCTCCCTCCTTCCGGAAGGAAAGCAGTGGGGCCTTTGCCACCCACTCACCACTAGGGGGCAGCAGCAAGCCAGGCTCTACAGTGGTTGAGGCGTCAATACTGTGATTTGCTCCTGACACAAACCCAAACGCTGTGGTTCAGGGGCAAACCTAGAACTTGCAATGGCCTAAAGCTACAGGCTCAATCCTGAGAGGACTAACCAATTAACNGGGGGCAGCAGCAAGCCAGGCTCTACAGTGGTTGAGGCGTCAATACTGTGATTTGCTCCTGACACAAACCCAAACGCTGTGGTTCAGGGGCAAACCTAGAACTTGCAATGGCCTAAAGCTACAGGCTCAATCCTGAGAGGACTAACCAATTAACCAAATTCAGCACCAGGGAAGTGGTGTCGCTTTCTCAAAAAGTGAAAGTGAAAACATTTTGTTCCCCCCCCAACCTTTATTGATATATAATGAACATATATTTTGTAAGTTAAGGTATAAAATATGTTGATTTAATATATACTGTGAAATAATTGCCATGGGAACATTAGTTAATACCTTCATCACATCGCATAATTACCATTTGTTTTCCTGTTGAGGACATTTAAGATCTACTCTCCTGGCACCTAAGTTCACAGTGTGCCCTTTGACCTCTCTTCTCTCCCACATCCCAGCCCTGGCAACTATCATTCTACTCTCTGTTTCTATAAGTTCAGCTTTTCTAGATCCCTCATGTAAGTGAGGCCGTATAGTATTTGTCTTTCTCTGACATTTCACTTAGCATTATGCCTTGAAGATCTGCCCGTGTTGTTGCAAATGGCAGGATTTCTTTCTTTCTCACACCTGAGTAGTATTCCACTGAGTATATATACGTGGAGTTAGTGGTAAAGAATCTGCCTTTAAAATCCCACAGGTTTGATCCCTGGGTTGGGAAGATCCCCTGGAGGAGGGCATGCAACCCCCTCCAGTATTCTTGCCTAGAGAATCCCATGGACAGGGGAGCCTGGCAGGATACGGTCCATAGGATCACGAAGAGTTGGCTGTGACTCAAGCAACTTAGCACAGGCACGCACGCACCACATCTTCTTTGTCCATTCATCTGTTGACTGACACAAGGGTTGCTTCCATGTCTTGTCTATTATGAATAATGCTGCAATGAACATGGGAGTGCAGATATCTCATCAGTATCCTGATTTTGTTTCCTTTGGATATACATACCCAGAAAGGGGATGAGTGGACCACGCAGTCATTCCATTTTTAGCTTTTTCAGGAACCTCCATATTACTTTCCCTAGTGACTGCAGCAACTTACCTTCACAGCAGTGCACATCCCCATCCTCACAAACGCTTGTTACCTCTTGTCTTTTTGGTGACAGCCATTCCAACGGGGGTAAAGTTCTATCCCATTGTGGTTGGGTTTAGAGTTCCCTTGTGATTAGTGATGTCGGTATCTTCTCTTGTACCTGTCGGTCGTTTGTATGTCTTCTTTAGGAAAGAAAAATTTTCAGTTCCTCTGACTATTTCTTAATTAGATTTTGTTGCTATTATGTTATGAGTTCTTTATGTATTTCAATATGAGCCCTTTTATAAGATATATGATATGCAAATATTTTCTCACATTCTTTAGGTTACCTTTCCATTTGGGTGACTGTTTCCTTTGCGATACAGAAGCATTATTTTTTATATAACCCCACTTAATAACTTTTGCTTTTGTTGCTTGTTTTTTGTGTGTGTGATGCCAAATCATCATTGGCAAGACCAGTGTTAAGGAGATTTCCCCTATTATTCCTCAACAAGTTTTAAGGTTTCAGGTTTTCTGTTTAAGTCTTTTTGAAACAATTTATTTGTTTTTGGCTGTGCTGGGTCTTCATTGCTGCACATGGGCTTTTTCTAGCAGCAGTGAGCGAGGGCTGCTGTTCATTTTACTGTTTACTGTTCCATTCTTGTTTCAGCCGCTTCTCCTGCGGCAGAGAGCGGGTTTTAGGCATGCAGGCCTCAGGAGTTGCAGCTCGTGAGCTTGGTAGTTGTGGCGCGTGGCCTTAGTTGTCCCACAGCATAGGGGATCCTCCTGGACCAGGAATCAAGGGACGTTTTGAGAGTGGTGTAAGTAAGATAAGGATCCAATTTCACTTTTCTGAATGTGGTTATTTATTTTTCCTAACATCATTTACTGAAGAGACCATCCTTTCCCCACTAATTATTTTTGGATCTCTTGGCACATATTAGCTGACTGTGCATGTTTGAGTTTATTTCTGGGCTATCAGTTCTGTTCCACTGGTCTTCTTTTATGCCAATACCATATTGCTCTGATTACTGAATCTTTGTAGTACAATGTGATGCCACCAGCTTTGTTCTTCTCTTTCAGGATTGCTTTGCTATTTGGGTCTTTTATGATTCCATACAAATTTTAGGAATTTTAGGACTTTTTTCTACTTCTGTGAAAAAGGTCAATGAGGTTTTGTTAGGGATTGCACTTAATATATAGAAGGCTTTGTATAGAATGAACATTTTAACTATATTAATTCTTCTGATCCATGAACACTGGCTATTCTTCCATTTATTTGTGTCTTCTTTGATTTCTTTTATCAGTATTTTATAGTTTTCTATATACAGATCTTTCACAATCAAAGTTAAGTTTATTCCTAAATATTTTATTGTTTTTGGTGCTATGGTTAATGGGATTATTTCCTTTATTTCTATTTCAGGTCGTTTGTTGTTAGTGTATAAAAACACGACTGATTTCAGTATGTTGATTTTTTTAATCCTGCCACTTTACTGAATTTGTAGATTAGTTCTAACAATTTTTTGATGGAGCCTTTAGGATTGTATGTATAAGATCATAACATCTGCAGACAAAGAAAGTTTGCTTTTAACTTTCCTGTTTGGATATTTATTGCTATTTTTCTTTTGTTTCTTTGTTTGTTTGTTTTGCCTGATTTCTGTGGCTAGAACTCCCAGCACTATATTTCTAAGAGTGGTGAAAGTTGGCATCTTGTTTTGTTCCTAATCTTAAGGAGAAAGCTTTCAACCTTTCAACACTGAGTATGATATTAGCATGGCTTGTCATGCTGCTGCTGCTACTGCTGCTGCTAAGTCGTTTCAGTCGTGTCTGACTCTGTGCGACCCCATAGACNGTCAGCCGGAGTCCGACGCCGTGACGCAGCACGTCGACGTAAGTGACGCGCAGGCCCGGGCCGCTCCTCCTTCCCTGAGTGAGTGCCGGCCCGGTCGGGGAGGGGGGAGAAGAGGGAGGCGGGGGAGGGAGAGGCGACCCGGGAGTCGTTGTGGGCCGCGGGCCGGACCGGTCCCGGGAAGGCGGGAGCCAGGAACGGGCCGAGGGGCTTGGCGGGCCGTTAGCGGGCCGCGGCGGCTATAGGGTCTCCTCCCCTGCCGGACTTGCGCGCCCCGGCGCTCGGAGCCTCCGGCGCTGTGCCCACCCCGCTCCAGCTCGCGTCTCCCGACTCCAATTAGGTCAGGCTCGGAGTTCCGCGGCCGCGGCTCCGGCCCCCAACGAGCGGCGGCCGCCTGGCTCGCCTTTCTTTCTTCCCTCGCCTTCCTCTCCTCTTGCCTCACCCTCCCCCCTTCTTTCACGTTGCTGGGGTTTTGTGTTTTTTTGTTGTTATTTTATGCTTTAGGGGTTTTGTTCTACAGCCCGAGCTCATGGGTGTACATTATCATGCTCCTCTTTTGTAGAGCAACCGGACGGCCATGGAGGCCGAGGAGACGATGGAATGCCTTCAGGAGTTCCCTGAACATCATAAAATGATCCTGGACCGATTGAATGAACAGCGAGAGCAGGACCGGTTTACTGACATCACCCTGATTGTCGACGGTGAGCAGGGTGGTGGGCTGAGGAGCTAAGTTTGTGCCTTCAGATCTCTTCCCTTCCCCCACCTGCCTTTTTTACCCACCTTCTGTAGACTACCTATCGAAAGTCTGTGGAGGGTGCGCTCTCGGACCCGAGGACACTTATCAGTATCCCTTAACGGAGACCATGCTGCAGAAGGCTGGTCACGCTTTCAACGTAATCATGGCATTTTAACTTCTTGCAGCCTTTTCAAGTGTTCTCATTGCACACTTAAGTTCAGGATGAGGGCGTGGGTTAGGGAGGATGTCTCTGAATGTTTGGTTGGTAGATTTCTTCTGCTAAGCTGCTTTGAGCAGTCACTCACGGGAGTCATTTGCGAAGTGTTGATTCTTTCTAGTTTCCCAAATGGTCTTGGAGGTAGAATGTGAGAGACTCCTTTGCAGCACTGGTACCCGCTTTGATAACCCCCAAAGTAGAATGGGGTATTTACCAGTCTTGAGAGTTGTCATTACAGTGGAGACAGACACAGTTTAGGTGTCTTCTATTTAGTGAAAACTCACTTCTTAAGGCAAGCTAATCTTATAAGTTGAGTTTCCTAATATTAGGCATCCTAAAGCGGTTTTCATAGCAAACACACCCAGCTTAGTGCTTATTCTGTGGCTTTTTCTTCTCTTTTTCCGATGATATATAACCTTTTGAGTTAAGTTTCTTTTTAGCAGTTTCAACTGAATAGGATATGCTTTTGACTTAAAGTGGTACCTCCTGAAATGTTGTAAGATGTCCTTTATAAAACTGTCTTAATAAGTAAGGCCTCTGAAGTAAAGATCTGGCTTCATGTCTAATCGAGATTCAAATTTGTCAAGATAGCTGCCCAGAATGTAGTTTTTAAAATTATATTAAAGATTTTAATTTAAATTTTTAACTTGTTTTATTACACTTGATTTTTGTGAATATGATTTCGTTTTTTTTTTCTAGGACACCATTTTAAGGCCCACAAGGCTGTTTTGGCTGCTTGCAGCAAGTTCTTCTATAAATTCTTTCAGGAGTTTACTCAGGAACCTTTGGTGGAGATAGAAGGTAAATGCTTGTTTTAAATACATTATTTAGCAAACATTATAATTTGATGAAGTTTTTTTTAGACAGTAATTTAGTAAAATACCATGGGAAATAAGGTACGAATGGTTCCTGTTAGGTGACTAGATAAATTGTTCTTTTGACACCTGAGAATTCTTACTTTCAGTAACGTGCTTGGTAAAATGATCTTCCAGGATAAACTTAAGTTAAATGGTATTTGTTGGTCTCTTAAACGATTCTTTTTCATTGCTAAAACCAGTGGTCACTGTCTTTTGAAAATGTATTAAAAGTGAATTTCCATCTTATTTAGTGGCCTTATGTTTTAGACTGATCAAGATGCTGCAGGCCTCTCTATTAGCATGACGGGCACAGTGTGAAATGGGCTGCTATGATATGGAAAAGGCTAGGAATGATGAACTAAAGTGACATTTAAAAGAAGTTCAAGTGGTTGTAGAAGGTCTAGAATGGAGGGGGTCATCCACTACATAATGTCCTAAAATAGAAATTGTTATTCTTGTTTTTTTGTTTTTGTTTTTGTAATAATAGTCCACCAAGTGCTAGGTATTATGCTGTGTTGTTTGTGTACATTTTCTGAGTTTCACAGCTATCCTTTGAAGTAAGTTGTTTTATTTCCAGTTTACATATCGGGGAACAGGCTCTAAAAGGTTACTTACCTAAGGTTGCCTACCTAGCAAGGGAGTCAGTTTATGCTGTTCCCATGCTTTTGTTTTCTGCTACCATAATACCTAGCTCTCTACCCCCAATCCAGAATTGTAGGAAATAAATCAGCTTTCTTACATAAATATGGGGTTCTTGAATTTTGGTTTTGTATCTCTTTCACTGTGTATATGTTCTCTGTTATGATCGGGTTGCCTAGAGACAGTATTCCCTTGGAAAAATTTGGTGCTTAGGGGAGTAAAGAAGACTGAGAGTTAAAAGATCCTCTTACTTTGATAATGCCAGCTTATCTAGAGTTCTGACTGGTATCCATAGATAGATTATCTTTTGATATTTGTGATGGAGAGAGCACAGGCATAACAGAAATCCTCAAAACATGCTAAAGTGAGACTCCAGGATCCTACATGGTATTTCTTTCTATTACAAGGGAAAGTTGCATGCAGATATGCACCTAAGGTACGAGACCCAAGAGAGGTTACTTTACCTCAGTTGCATATTTGTTGCTTCATCTGAGAAGTGTGAACTAATTGGGGCTATTTATCAAATTTAATACCCATTAATAGCATGCCAGATCCAGGAAATGAGAAATTGATTAATAAGACAACCCTTAAGGGAGTTTCCAAATTTAATCATGGGTAAGGCAACAGGTAGAAGAGTGCAAAAACAAAAAAATGTTGCAGGGAATTTTATTGCAGAATGGTGTAAGAAGGGAAGAAGAAGGATGAGTGGTTTAGTAGCTTAGAGAGGAAGAATTTCACAGAGGAGGCAACTTCTAAGTCAAAAAGTAAGTGGCTAGGGCTAGAATATGTATTGCTGGTGGAGCGTGGAATACTGACCTACCTGAAGAAGTAGGGTCTTTTCTTCTCAAGAGTATAATCACTTTGGAATTATTTCTTCTATTTGTGATGTGCTATGTCCTTTATAGGTACTTCTCTGACGGTTCAGACGGTAAAGAGTCTGCCTGCAATGCCGTAGACCTGGGTTTGATCTTTGGGTTAGGATCCATTATAGTATAGGACACACAATCTTCAGTATTTAAACTATAGAAAGTGAGAAGGAGACATATAAAAACATTCTTTGTTTTTATTTGTCAAATCCAGGTTTAAAGAATCAATTTAGTTCAATGTCTTCTTAAGCCTTTAACTTTGAAAACCTGGCTGTAGAGAAAGCCCTGGGCATGCACTTAGAAAACCTGAGTTGTAGTCTTAGTTTTACTGTTTGTTAGTTGTGTAACACTGAACATCTTCCTTTTTTTCTCTTTTAATTTGCAAAATATGTCAAGTTTTGGATGATATCATGGGCATTTTGAATATTACATTTTAATGCTCTGCGATCTGTTAGAATCTCTGGAAAATGCTTTGGTTTTTGTTACTGTTACTGATTTGATTGTGGTTTATTTTGTTTTGGCAGTCAACCTAATTAGGTTCAAACTGCCTTGTGTAGGCTGTGGATCCAATTCCAATTTAGTTCTTAACACCTTTGTTCTGTTTAGGCCCCAGGTGTGCCCACCTGGGTGGTAGTCCACACACAGTCTAATTCTCAGAGCCTTTGCTGTGCTACCTCCCATTATTGTAGCTAGGCAGTATGCTCAAGACTGCATACACAGGCTAAAATGACTTTTTACCAGCTCCCCCTCCTGATTTTCTCTGTACTTTATCTCCCCAGAGCTCCCTTTCCTGGTCCTCTGGCTAGAAAACTGGGAATTTAGCCTCTCTGTGGTCTCCTACATTTTCTGTGATAGGATCCATTTCCTGGATAAAATGGTGAGAGAGGAAAATAACAAGAATTCTCCGTCTCTTCAGATGATTGTCTCTTTCCTAGTTCTCAGCCAGAGGAACTTTGTCATAGAGTTTAGGTGCCTGCTTGGTGGCAGCTAGCCACAGTTAAGCAGCATTCTTACTGGGGAATAGCTGAGAGAGGAATAAAAACCAGTTATTCTCCCCACCGCCACACATGCTCCATCTCCTTTCCTGGTTCTCTAGTTCTCTTGGAACTTTTTCTGTCAGCACCTATTACCCAGTTATGGGAGTTTTACTGTCCTCAGGCTGTGCTATGGAGGAGGAAAAATATAAAACAGGAAACTCACTGCTCTTTGAGTTCTTTTTCTCTCCCCAGGCTCTTTGCTTCTATTTTTTCTTCAAAGTCCTTTTATATTTGTGTTAAATGTTCTGTCCAGGGTCTTTAGTTGTATCAATGGACAAGATAGGATGGAGTATGCTTTCTTCATCGTAGCTAAAACTGGAACTCCTATCTGTAAAATAGTAATAGTTCTTATATTTAGCAGCACATTAGAAGCACCAGAGGAGCTTTTGCAAGTACTAATAGCCAGGGTTTTTCTCCAGATCAGTTCACTCTTTGAGGGCTGAAGTCCAAGCATCTGTCTTTCAAAGTTCTCTAGGTTCTTGTCATTCAGGGTGTGGTCTGAGGATACATGGCATCGAGTGAGAGCTGTAAACTCTCAGGCTCTACCCTAGTTCTACTGAATCAGAACAGAATCCTCAGGTGACTCCTTTGAACAGCAAAGTTACGGCAGCACTGCCCTAGGATAAGTCTAGTACGCAGCCAGTGTCGAGAACCACTGTCTTAGGGTTTTGTAAAACCAAGCCTATATAAAGGGAGTTTAAATTGTAGTATGTTCTATGAGTATGAACTGTCATAGATGCAAGCTGAACCAGTGCGCTCTCTGCTTTTTCTGTCTTTGGTGAAGTGAGTTATCTTTGATTAGGATAACAGGTTCACCTTTGACTTAAAATTGTTTTTTCAACTGAGAAGCATCCCAGCTAAGCTTTTTGACTTAGATTCCCACCATATTACATCTTCAACAGACATTGATTTCCTTGTTTGGAACACAACAGCCTTCTCCTAAACTGAGCTTCCAGTTTTCCAAATCCATTCTTTACTTCCCCTGAAACCACAGATCCATAGCACCTAGTTTCTCTCAAACAGCAACTCTGTCCAAAATTTTAGCTCCTAATATCAAGAATGAAACACTCAAGGACATATTCATTCATCCTATTTAAGTAGGAGTTTTCCACTAATTGGGGAATTCTATAAGACTAAAGAAATTCCAGAATGCCCTCCACCCTTCGGGAAAATGACCCAGGTTAAGGTGTTTGTATTAACATTTTTCTGAGATACCTTGTTTAAAAAATTGTCTTCTCTTGCACACTTTTATTATGAAAGGAGTAAGGAATTGAAAAAATGGGCTGAAATTTGAAAGTTAGCCTACTAGTCCTGACAGAGTATAAAATGTTTTTGCAGGGCTGTGCATTACCTACCAACCCTTCACTTACCTGGGCAGGTGTTAGGTGTTGTAAGTTTGGCTCCTGTTAACTAATTAGTCAGGTCCGTGGTTTATTCCTAGGACCAGTGTTGAATTGGCCATGTAAGAAGCACCTTGGTGCTTATAAAAAACAGCTCACTACCCCAGTTGTGATTCTGGAGATGAGGACCCCATGCTTAAGTCACAGGTGACTCTGATTAACCAAGCTTGGGAGCTAAATCCACAAATCCTTGAAGGTCAAATGTTTCTTGAAATTACTAACTTTTAGAATTTCCTAAGGTAATCCACTATGTGTATGCCGCAATACTCCCAGTGGGGCCTGGGGCAGTATCCTATAACCAAATAATAATAATCCAGTGTATTATTAATAAGCAATGTAGCTTATTAAAATTTATTGTAAGTTGGATAAAGATTTTAAATAGCCTCATGTTAGTTCAGATCAAATTTTGCTGCCACATTTATTGGAAACTTGGTTTTAAGAGATGTGGGGGACTTTGTAAGTATGAGTGAGAGATTGCAGTCCCATAGTGAGTGAGACCATGGATATTCAGATTGTTCCAAGCAGGAATATTCCTTAGCATCATCCTGTTCAATAATCTTTCTCGTGGACTTCAGAGCCAGACCATCTGGATTTGATTCTAGTTTTATCACTTAATAGCTATGTGACTTTGGCAAGTTACTTAGCTTTTCTGTGCCTCAATTTCTTTAAAATGGGGATTATAATAGTACTTCATAGGGTTGTTATAAAGAGTAAGTCAGTTGATAATTTATTTAGAGGCCAGTCTGATATATAGAGTATATATATGTATATAGTATGTGTATTTAACTAAAAACCAAAATTTCACGCTACTTCAGGAAAAATATACACATTTATAGGAAAAATTTTTGATTCACTTTTAAATATTTGGTCAAAACATCTTAAAAAAAAGGAAGCAAAATCTAGTTGTCTGTTCCTCAGGCTACTCTTGAATAACATGGTCAAAAGACAACCGGGAAAGGGACTTCCTGGGTGGTCTAGTCCCCAACAGTCTGTGCTCCCAATGCAGGGAGCCCAGGTTCAACCTCTGGTTCGGGAACTAGATCCCACGTACTGCAATTAAGAGCTTGCGTTCATAATGAAGATTGAAGATCTTGTGTGCCACAATTAAATTTTTTTTTTTAAGACAAAAAAGACTAGGAGACCCAAATAAAATTAACCTTCAGTGAATCCAGTTATTTTTTAGTCGCTTATTTGGTAGCATGTAACTTGAAGTTACATTGTATTGTATAGTGCTTTTCAGTATTCATATTGTTGTCAGGCAATTTGAAGATGAGTTTTCTGAGACTCAGAGGTTCTGACTTGTCCCACATGCACAAGTCATGGAGAGCCTAGACTAAAACTTGAAAGTTCTGACTTCCTGAGTGGTATTTTTCCTTACACAGTGGAGGATGGTGGATATTGTTGTCTGGAAGGCTACATTCAGGTGTATAAATTGCATTGAAAGGACATAAAAATATTTGTATATTTTTTTGGCTGCGCCAAGTGGCTTTTGGGATCGTAGTTCCTAGACCAGGGATCTAACAACACATGCCCTTGGCAGTGAAATCTTGGGAGTCTTAACCATCGGACTGCTGGAGGACATTCTTGTTTTGTAATTGTGCATATTGTGTGCAATTTGGTCTTAAGGTATTCCTTAGCATAAAAAAGCCTGTAAAGAGTTTTCTCTTTGTTCCTGTCAGTAGCTTTTCATACCTCGCATTAGCAGACTGAAACGATATTACGCAGCATTGAAGAGCTCAGGGGAGTACAGTATCATTTTGGCCAGAATCTAGACATAGAACTTGTAAAGAAAGCTTGAAATTATGGAAGCTTAATTCTAAAAATGGCTTTAGCCTTTATTTATACCAAATTTGTGTGCTTTAATTTTAAGAAGTTTTGTGTTAGATACTGTGAGGTGCGTTTAGACAGAAATTCTCCTCAAGTAACTTGGAGTCAACGGTTGTTTATGAATTTTAACTATCAGACTAGGTTCAGAGTTCAGCCTGAGGGAAGTATTAAAGAAGGTTCATTAAAGACGTGGCATTAAAATTGGGCCCTCAAGGGTCATAGAATTTGTCCAGAAAGAAAGTGATTAAGCATTCAGGAAAGGAGAGTGTTAAAGGCAAGGAAGTGCTTAGAAAGTGGAGTTTGAGAATCAGTATATAATGTCGGTTTGATACATTTTAAAATTTGGAAGGGAAAAGTAGTGGTAAGTAGAAAAATAATGTAAAGGACCTTGAAATAAAGGCAGACTGAACTTTATTTGCTAAGCTGTGGAAAGCTATTGATGATTTTGGAGCTGAGTTGACACAGAGCTCCCTGGCAAGAGGGGAACTTCTGATGTAATAGTTAGCCCATTTGTGTATTTGAGTGATAGATTTTACTGTTCTGTAAGAGCCTTAGGAAATCTTTGGGAAAGATCTTAAAGTAGTTTGCTAGTTAGTGTTGAATTTGGCTACAATATTGTGCTGTAAATAAGAATTCTACCCAGAAGTTGTCTTCTAAAATAACAAATGCTAATCAGTTTTCAAACACTGGGCTTCTTTTTATTCCCATTACTAAATGCTATAAGGTTTGAATCAATGTGAATACATGTTAATGCACATCCTTTTTACAGGTGTTAGTAAAATGGCCTTTCGTCATTTGATTGAGTTCACATATACAGCAAAGTTAATGATACAAGGAGAAGAAGAAGCCAATGATGTATGGAAAGCAGCAGAATTTCTACAGATGCTAGAAGCTATCAAAGCCCTTGAAGTCAGGTAATTATTTCCTTAATGAGGCGCAGATAGTTACTTTCAGTCATGTTCACCCTGACTCTTAGACAAGAATTTATCATATGTGTCATGTCATAAAGAACTGATAGTTTGAAATCAGGAATATATTTAAGGATCTGTAAAGTTCTTGGAAAAGGAAATGCAATCCACCCCAGTATTCTTGCCTGAGGAATACTATGAACAGAGAAGCCTGGCAGGCTACAGTCCATAGGGTTGCAAAGAGTCTTATATGACTAAAGCGATTTAGCACACTAAGTTTTACTGGTTACTGATTGTTCTTTCCCTCACAGTTGATTTCTTGTCCTTACAGTAAAAACTGCCCTAATATTAACAAAGGCAGTATCTTTTATTTCTAATTACATAAGGCATGCTCATGCTCAGTCGTGTTCAACTGTTTGTCAAACATGGACCTTAGCTTACCAGACTTCTTTGTCCATGGAATTTTTCAGGCAAGAATATGGAGTGGGTTGCCATTTCCTCCACCAAGGAGTCTTCCTGACCCAGGAATTGAACCCATGTCTCTTGCATCTCCTGCATTGGCAGGCAGATTCTTTACCACTGCACCACCTGGGAAGCCCCAATAAAATAAGGAGGACTAGGCAGTTTTTAAGGAGTTCTCTGGGTTCCTATACACTGTTCTGTGGAGTCAAGTTGTTAATTATTTGTACCAAGACTTAGTCTAAAAAATGCTTGGCTTACAAAGATTAACATGGTATTGTTTAAAAATGAGTGAGAAAGTTGGTGAAGATGCAAGAAATAGGCCAGGTGAGGTGATAATCAGTGATGTTAGAAATATGGTGGCAAAAATACATGCCATTTGAGTCTGTACTTGCCAGATAGACTAAATGTAGCTCTGAGTTCTGAAGCATCTAGTATAAAAGAGGGCTTCCCTGGTGGCTCAGCTGGTAAAGAATCTGCCTGCAATGTGGGAGACCTGAGTTCAATCCCTGAGTTGGGAAGATTTCCCCTGGAGAAGGGAATGGCTGCTCACTTCCAGTATTCTGGCCTGAAGAATTCCATGGACAAGTCCATGGGGTCTCAAAGAGTTGGACATGACTGAATCTCAGTTACATTATTTATGGTTATAGGATGAGAACAAATCAATTGCTTAGGAGCCATTCTTGGTATTAAAACACAATTTCTTGTAGGAAATTATTAGGAAGGCATTAAGTGGTATCGTGAATAAATACTTCAACATCTTACATAATGAATAGTGGCACTGTAATCAGTGAGTAAAAACAAGAGCTCGGGAGACAGGCTGCCTCGAAAATAATGCCAGCTCTGCCACTATGTGGCCTTAATGAAATTACTCCACCTCCTGTCAGCTGCGCAGTTTCCTTATCTGTCAAATGGGGATAATAAAGGACCTTTCTACATAGGATTATTTGTGAGAGTTGAATGAATGAATGTAAAGTGCTTAGCCTGGAGTCTGGCATGTAGTATTGGTGGTAGCTCCTGGCTCTGTTTCCTAGGACCCTCGATATAGGTCATTGGTAAAACATGAAGGTGAAGTTTGGTAAAAATCAGTTTCACATGGGACAAAATGATTTAGTCTGACTCCCTGATGTGGTTCAGTTAGATGTAATTTAGAATAATTTAGAAATAATTGAACTGTAGTTATCCAAAAATACTTTTTTTCCTAATAAGCTTTTAATTAGTTTGGTGACAGTTCAAGATTAGACTTTTCTGATAGAAGCTTGGTGTGTATATATTCTCTGATGACTAGCATCTGGCACATGGTTTGTGTGCAGTAAACATTTATGAATGATTAAAACCAGGCCAGCATTCTTCCACAGAGAGAGCTGAGATCTGGATGGCAAAAATAAAGATGTGTTGTGGATATGTACCTGCTTAGGTCATACTGTGTTAAAGTGGAGGTAGATTTGGCAGTATCAGATTTCTGGTTAAATCCTGTTTGAGAATTCTCTGAAAACAAGTTATGTGTGGTCCCTTTGCTGCTTGGGGTAGTGAGTAGCATCTCACTATAGGGAAAGTCCTGAGTAGCAGAACATCAGAACATTTTCTCTGACAATGGACAAGGTTGGATTTGGGAGGCATTTAACTGAGTTTATGTGTCTAGTCAAAGGGTAAGAACAGCTGGGTACAGCCATTGAGAACCTTTTAGAAGATTTATTATAAGACTGAGGTCCTTAATTACAGCCATCAGCACTTGCCAAGATAAATATGTTGGCATGTTGAATTGTTGATGAACCAGTTACACATGCAGTATAGTCTGAAGAGTTCTTCAGGAAGATAGCAGTATGTTGGCTGTTTTTAATAGGTTATGTGTATGTCAATATTGTACAATTTAGGAATAAAATTGCATAATTTAGTTGTGTTTAAGTCAACCGGTGAAGGCAAGTCTATGTTAAGAAGCTTATTGTATAACTGTTGCTTATTGTATATCTTATTACAGATAGAGAAGGTGAATAAATGCTCTTCTAGCATTTGCAGTATGCATGTATTTTTGAAATACAGTGGTGAACTTTTTGAATGGCACTGGAAAAGATTCTCAGACCTTATTTTGCTGAAATTGCATCATTGTTTTTATTTAAGACTGTATGAGAAGCTTCCTATTACTTGTTAGGAAACAGCAGTTGCCTTATAGATGTTTTCTTTTTCAGCTGTTTGAAATATAATTCACATAATACCGTTCAGTCATTTTAATGTAAAGTTATAATGTAATTGTACACCACCCCAAACGTTCCCATCTTCCTATGTTTTCTTATGACTTTGCAATCAGCCCTGATCCCCAGCCCCAGGCAACCAGTGATCTTGATTTTTATCACTGTGGCTTTATCTTATTTAGAATGTCATAGAAATGGCTTCCTGTATTGTGTAGTCTTTCATGCTTGACTTTTTTCACTTGGCCTCATGCTTTAGAGGTTTGTCCATGTTGTTGTGGGTTCCTTTTTATTGCTGACTGTTACTCCATTGTATGAATATACCATCTGGGTTTTCCTGGTAGCTCACATGGTAAAGAATCTTCCTGCAGTGCAGGAGACCTGGGTTTGATCCCTGGGTTGGGAAGATCCCTGGAGAAGGGAATGGCAACCTCCAACCAGTATTCTTGCCTGGAGATTTCCATGGACATAGGAGCCTGGCCAGCTACAGTTCATGGGGTTGCAAAGAGTCAGCCATGACTAAGCGACTAACATACACCATCTGTTGATAGACATTTAGATTTTATTTTCATTTTTTGGCTGTTAAAAATGAAATGGCTATGAGTATTTGTAGGTCTTTGTATATATGGTTTCATTTCTCTCAGTAAATACCTAGAAGTGGAATAGCTGGGTTGTATGGTGGATGTGTTTTTTTTAAGAAACTGCCAAACTGTTTGCCAAAGTGATGAGCCATTTTACATTCCAGCTTGTAGTGTATAAGAGTTCCAACTGCTCCACAACCTTCCTAATACTTGATACAATCAGACTTTTAGCCAAGTTGGTAAGTATATAGTGGTTTTAATTTGCATTTCCCTGATGACTAATGATGTTGAGTCTTTTTTCATGTGCTCTTTTGCCATCTGTTTATCTTCTTTGGGATATCTTTTGCCCATTTTTAAAGTTGGGATATTGTCAAGAACTGTGAAAGTTGTGAGATTTTACCCTATTTGCAAGCTAATAAGTTGACATGCCACAGATTTATGGATGCTCGCAGAAGACATGAAACTCATGAGTCAGAAAGGACTTTATTTCTTACAGCATACAGAACAGCCTGAAGTTCATGGTCATATCAGTTTTTCTTGCCTCCATACCCCGAGTGCCTTGCGGAATAATGCAGCCACCTTGGTGTGTGCTGTGCTCTCAGTGGTTTACATCACAGTTGAGAAACTCTGGGCTTTAGGAAACCCAGATCTTTTATAACGAGTTGGGGCCATTATCTTTATTATTCTGGACAATAAATAATTGTCCTCCGTTCTGGAGGTAGAAAGGTTCTGTTTTGTAAGGTAATTTGCTCTATAAACAACTTGGAAGACAGAGCAAGACTGGCCGTATGTTTGTGTATAAGATATGCAGAAATCTGAGGGATCCATGGAGAATTTTCTTCCACAATTTGGTTTTTCTGCACTCAGCTGCTGGTAAATTTTCTCATGAGTATGCTGCTCCATAACCACTTGAATTAATCTGACCAATAGGGCACTTGGACCAAATCCATTCAGTTTTTCTCACACTGGATTTAATTAAGACAGCTGTTTCAGCAGGACTCCAAGTAGCAGGTTATGGCCACCCTGCAGTGCTAAGCTTAACTGTGCACCCACTCCTCTGAGGTCCTGCTCTAAGCCAACTGAGTAAATCCCTAGAAAGCCAGGTGGCTTTCTCCTTTAGTTTCTGTATTGGCTTTTCCACTTAGCTGTAAGCATTAATCTGAGTATAGCGAGATGTTTTAGCAATTGCGCAGTCTCATTATTGGTCCACAGGGAGGACATCTAGGGCAAGTGTAGCCTCCGTAATAACCTTGGCTAGTGATTTGAGGCCAAAATGAATACCTTCCAGAGCTCAAGTGGTATCATTGATCACATTGTGTTGAGTCAGGCACAAGTTTTGTACCACCTTTTGAGTAGCCTCCTCATTTTGCAGAGATATATGTCCTTGGAACACATAGGTGCTTTTGGAATAAAGTGTTGTTTACAATTCGTTTGTGCCCCTAAAGTGGGATGACCTTCTTCAGTTGGCTCACAGGTTGATGTTGTCACCAGCATGGCCTCTCCTTTTCCCAGCTCAGCTTCAGTGATTGTGTCTAGGCTTTGTGTTTGGAGAGAATGTCTAAGGGCAGCCAGTTTAATCTGTTGTTTATCACGAGCACCTGGATGCCAGCTGAGTGGCAGTCACGTGCCTCATGAGCTGAGCCTCAGCTCTGGTAATGGTAGTGGGCAAACATCTAGTGTTTTTGCATGGGACATACAAGTCTTGGCCATCCCCTGCTCTTTGCAAAATCCTTCCTGGTAAAGTTGAGGTGGTGATTGAGTTGTCAGAGTCCTTGGTGTGAGACCACAGATTGAGGAGTTGCAAGTTGCAGCACTTGAAGAAACCTGAACGAGAGCCTTTTCCTACCTGAGGAAGACTCGCGGTCCTGAAGGATCAGAGATCTCGAATGTCCCTTCCTCCCCTGTGCCTCCTGGAGTCTACGAGGTTTTCTCTCCAGGTTCCAGGGTGGTGGTTCTCCTCTACCCCCACAAAACCAGTGTGTGCCATTCTAGTAGCTTAACAACCCCATTTCCAGTTCTCTCCTTCTCTTACCCAGCCTTTTCATCTGGAATGGTCAGGGACAAGGACATTTTATAAAACTTAAGATAGCTATTATGTCTTCCACCTTGGGTCATGAGGACCAATCTAAGAACACTTGGCAAGCAGTATATTCAGCCAAGTAGTCATTATGCTTAGGATCCAGGATGCTGTCCATTCCGTAAGAGAATCCAGTTAGCTGAACTGGAACTAAGTTTAAATCTGCTAGGCCCACTGTTGACCAGGCTGACCCCAGGTTGCCATTAGGCAGAAGGAAGAAGATCGTGTCTAAGAATGGTCACAGCAGACCCTGCATTTCCACTGAGGTTTATGTAACTTCCCACTCCATTTGCCTGATCGTTTACCCAAGAGGCAGCCAAAAACAGATGGTTCTGGGGATAGTGGGATTTGATGACTAAACTGCCTTACTGGATTTTTGGACGAGGCAGAAGTGAGGGAAGTGGAGTCAGAAAGTCTTTTGAGTCAATGTTTGAGAAAGTTGCTGCAGTTCTCTACACCACCAGTATCTGGATGGTAGAAAACTTGAAAGGTTTAACAATGCCTTGATTAACAGCCGATTGAGTAGCATTTGGTGCATCAGTATCAGACTGCACATGGTCCAGAAAGCTAAACATATGACACAGCTTAGTTTCAAGAGCCCTATGGTATGGCCAGAACCAGCTGCTCAGACCTGAACAGCAACAGCATACCCTGAAAAAGTGTCAGTAGTTGAGAGGCATATAGCCCTGAGATAGGTCAAAAGGTCTAGTGTAGTCAGTCTGCCAGGAACAGCTGGAGACAATGCCCTGTATGATTTGGCCTCATTCACCATAAGACAGGCCAACTTCTGGCCAGTGTCAAAAGTCTGACGTGCTGGAGTAACGTCTCCCTCCGAAGCGTAGGGCCCTTGACTTTCTGCTCAGTCTCTGATGGTAGGTGTGTCCCCATGTTCAGAATAACGTGGGACCTAGGCGACGGGGATGGAAGTCTGGGCAGTGTAGGTTGATAAGCAACTTGATTCCAATTGGTATCATTAGAGAACAGGCCTTTACCATGAGTGTCTAAACTGCTTACTCACATGGTTGGATCAACAGCTCTTTGTCTCCAGTTTTGACCCTCAAGGTGGGTGTCTTTAATCTGCCAAGATTTCCAGGTCTCCCAGACAGTTTGGCCATTTCCAATAGTCCAGGAGTCAGTAAAAATACCTCAAGGTTCATTGTGGAGAGTGTCGTCCAGAGTGACGAATACAGCCTTGAGTTCTGCCTTCTGAGCAGAGCAACCACTTTTGGTTTTGCAGAGTTGATACTGAGACTGAGCATCTGGCAGCCCAGTGAATACCATCAGCCTTCAGCTTAGCTAGGCCACCAGTGAATGAAAAACCCCATTGATCTAGTGGCTTCCTTTGGGCAGCAGGGGTGCTACCACTTTTTCATGTAAAGCTGAGAGTTCAACTGCTTTCTTGAATGTAACTATTTCTTTGTGACCAGTGAGACTTATTGGGCACCTTTTACCTTGATAGTCATTAAGTTTTAGTTAACACTCGCAAATGGCAATATCAAGCTGGAGAGCCTCAAAGCTTCCATGGATCAGGCATCACTTTTGACAAGAATCAAATAACACCTAACCCTTTCTTGTCAAAGTGAGTGCACCTCATAGCCATGTCAAGGAATTGGCAAGTCCAAAATCCAAGGACTGACTCTGGGGAGACAGCCTGCCATTAACAGAAGCTGTAATCTGCAAAAAGTGTCAGTCTCAGAGACTTAGAGCTCAGAGAAGTCATTAGACTAGGGGGTCCCTGAAGGTAGGGAATGTGCCACAGTTAGATGGAAACTTCCAGTGCAACCTATTGGTTGGAGGCCCACTTAAAAGGTGCTGCTTTGTAGACTGACTGATGTACAGAAAAAAGTACTGATAGAGTGCCTAAGTGAGGCACATGCTTTCCTTAGTACCTAAAAATCCAGTGAGATCTGGGCCTCACGTTTGGGGGGAAGAGGAAGGAGGTGGAGAAGCTGCTGCTGTTGTTGTTTTTTAACTGCTGGAGGGAATTGAATGTTGTGAATCTGCCTATCTAGTCCCAAGAAATTTTACTTGGTGAGCAGTCCTCTGAATTTTGTTGGGATTTATCAGCAGTCTCTGGACTTCCCTGGTGGCTCAGATGATAAAGAGTCTGCCTGCAATGCAGGAGACCCAGATTCAGTCCCTGGGTTGGGAGGATCCCCTGGAGAAGGAAGTGGCAACCCACTCCAGTATTCTTGAATGGAGAATCCTATGGACAGAGGAACCTGGTGGTCTGCAGTCCTTGGGGTCACAAAGAGTTGGACACAACTGAGCGAGTTTTACTTAATCACTTATCAGCAATCTCTGCTGGTAGAAGTGTTGTGACACTATAGTCAGGGCTTTTCAGACTGAGACTTCGGGCTTGCCCTATAGGATATCCTATAGGATATCAGCAATATATACATCAAGAGATAGAGACACTCGTGCTAAATCCTGACACAGCTACTGGTGGCTAATGTTAGGGGAGTTTCTTCCATTATCTCTTCTCTACATGTGGCTTTTCTCGATTGAGACGGTCCATCACCGGTACTTATGGGAAAGTAGTAAATGCCCATGCCATACCAATCCCTGCTGTGCATTCAGATGTGAAAACAATGACAGTATATGTTGTGTTGGCCACAATGTTTATTCGAGTTTTCCTGTAACATTAGCCCCACCCAAAGGACAGCCTCCCTTTCCTTCTGTGACCTTGCCCAAACCCCAACATTTGAATGCAAGCACCTCCTCTGAGGATGAGAGATGGGATGGTGAGTTGGACATCTGTGGACTATAACAGAGCTGTGGCAATTTGTGTCTTTACCATCCTTGAGTTTTCCTTAGCATGCTTAGATGTGTATAGTGTCTCCACTCTTTGCCCTTGAGAGCAAGGAAACTTTGGCTTCAACCGTAATTCTTCTCCAGGCAGGTTAAGTCAAGTTAGGGGCAAAGGGAAAAGTTAGAAGGGGAAGTGCCGTGGAGAGAGAAAGTGACTGAGCCAGTGAGCACGATACATTTTGGTTTCCAGCAGCACCTGAGCTGCGAGTGGCTCAGCCAGACAAACCTCCAGTGTTCATCCCTGTGTCAGGCAGAAAGGTCATTGCAGACACCATCAGTGTCTGTTTGGGGATTCTCTTGATTCAACAGCCCCATCCACATTGCTTTCCCCTTGGGGCCATGTGGTTTATGCCTCTGAACTGACTGAGACTTGACTTCTGCAGTGATGGCTTTTTCAAAAGAGTATCCCTTTCCTTATTCCTAGCTGTTTTCGTTTCCTGGGGCTACCATAACAAAGTACCACACACTGCGTTTCTTAACACAGTTCTGGAGGCTAGAAGCCCGAAATCAAGCTGTTGATAGGGCCACATTCCCTCGGAAGCCTCTAGAGGAGAATCCTTCCTTCCGTGACTTGACTTTCTCCTTTCTCTTAGGCTGGTAGCCGCAAGTGTTCCTTGGTTTGTGACAGCATAACTCCAGTTTCTGCCTCCATCTTCACATTGCCATCTTCCCTCAGTGTTTCCATATGGCTTTCTCTTCTTTGGGTCCAATGTCCTTCTTCTCAGGAGGACATAGTGTAGGGCCTACTCTGATGACCTCAACTTGATTACATCTGCAAAGGCATTCTAAATAAGGTCACGTTCATAGTTATTGGGTCAGGACTTCATCATATCTTTTGAGGGTGCACAGTTCAATTCAGAGCAATAGGCAAGTAAGTAGAGAACCATTTATTGCCCAGTTGACCATACGATTTGGTAAACATGTTTGATGCCAGCTCCAGTAGACTTCCTCAAATTCCATTTGTTCTGTGAGGTCTCATCCTTCCTGTTCCAGAAAGTCTTGTTTTTTTCAGCATCCTGTTCTTGGTTGCCAATATCTGGCAAGATCTGTGAGAGATGTTATCCTACTTGAAGGCCGGCAAATTATCCTGCCATGATTTCACGGATGCTGATAGAAGATAACAGGATTCGTAGGTCAGAAAAAAGGACTTTATTACTCTATTTGTGCCACTTTTCCCTTCCTCAAGTCCCAGAGGTGACATAAAGTGGCCTGCATGTGATTGGTTTTCATCACAGATGAAGAAGCCCCAGCTTGGGAAACCAAAGTCTTTTTAGAATGGGCTGCAGACAAACCTGCCTGACCTTTGTCCCATAGCAGGGACATTATTATATGGACAGTAAGTAAAGCTGTCTTCTCCAGAGGAGCCACTCTGGATTCCCAAGCCGTTGGCCTTTCTGCAAACACCTTTGAAAATAGTCCAGAACCAAAGCTGTCTTCACAGGATATGCAGAAACACGAGGGACTCATGGGGAATTATCTCCCAACAGGTGTCTGAAGAGATTGAGTTTATTGAATTGTAAGAATTCTTTTTATATTCGCTATATAAAACCTTTGACAAATATGTTTGCAAGTATTTTTCTTCTGGTTTGTGGCTTGCCTTCCTGTTAACTATGTATTTCAAAGTACAAAGTTTTTAATTTTGATGAAAACCATCTTATCAATTTTTACTCAGAGTTTTTGCTTTCTGCGTGTTACTTAAGAAATCTTTCAATGTTGCAAAGATTTTTATCCAGTTTTCTTCTGGAAGTGTGTAGTTCTTACATTTAAGTCTATGATCCATTTTTAATTTTTTTGTGTATGTTAAGTGAGTAATGGACAAGGTTTATTTTTCCTACATAGATAGCAGTTGTTCCAACACTACTGTCGTATGTTTTTGCCATTAAATTATCTTGGAACCTTTTTTCAAAAATCAGTAGACTGTACACATGTAGTCTATTTCTGAACGTTATTTTGCTCTGTTAATCTCCATGTCTATCCTTTTGCCAGTCAGATTGTCTAAATTTTGTAGCTTTATAATAAGTCTTGACATCAGCTGGTATAAGTCTTGCAATCTTGTTTTCTGCCTTTCCATACAAGTTTTATTATCAGCTTATCAGTTTCTTCCAAAAAGCCTAGTTGGATTGATTGGTCTTAGAAAATTTTTAAACCCCTGTGTTATGTATTTCAGGAACAAAGAAAACTCAGCTCCACTAGAGGAAAATACCACAGGGAAAACTGAAGCAAAAAAAAGAAAGATTGCAGAAACTTCAAATGTTATCACTGAGTCGTTGCCATCTGCAGAATCTGAACCTGTTGAAATTGAGGTGGAGATTGCTGAAGGCACAATCGAAGTGGAAGATGAAGGCATTGAAACGTTGGAGGAAGTGGCTTCTGCCAAACAGTCCATAAAGTACATTCAGAGCACAGGTTCCTCTGATGATTCCGCTCTGGCACTGTTGGCAGATATTACCAGCAAGTACCGCCAAGGCGATAGAAAAGGACAGATTAAAGATGAAGACGGCTGTGCATCTGACCCCACAAGCAAACAGGTAGAAGGTATTGAAATTGTGGAACTTCAGCTGTCACATGTGAAGGACTTGTTCCATTGTGAGAAATGTAACCGTTCATTTAAATTGTTTTACCATTTTAAGGAACACATGAAATCACACTCCACTGAGAGTTTCAAGTGTGAAATATGCAATAAAAGGTATCTTCGGGAGAGCGCATGGAAACAGCACCTCAGTTGTTACCACCTTGAAGAAGGTGGAGTCAGTAAGAAGCAGAGAACTGGGAAAAAAATACACATATGTCAGTACTGTGAGAAGCAGTTTGACCACTTTGGACATTTTAAAGAGCATCTTCGAAAACATACAGGTAAGGAACAAATATTTTATATTAGAAGTTTATTTTTTTCCACACTCATTTCAAGCTGAGTGTCTAAATTCTTTTTTAGCGTATAGAGACCATTTCATGTGTTTCCTAATGTGTAGGCTCAGCACAGTGTTTTTATAATACTAGTTTGTTGGTATTGATGCTATCAAAGCAAAATCAATATTAACTTTTAAGTTAATTGTCATTCTTACACCTTGGCAATTTTTGTATTTTTAAAATATATACATAAACACTGTAATTATTATTAAAGATTAATTATGAAATTTTAATTATCTGAACCTTCACTGTTAACTGTTTTTACTTTATCTGCCTTATGTTAACATATTACATAGATGAATACATTTACAAACAATCCCAAACATGTTTATACCTTTGAGAACATCTGCTTATCTGTTTTGACCTGGCGGATAGGTAGGCAGTATTTGCCCATCTCCCTCCTCTCTCCAAGGCAAACATGTCAGGACTGGTGGACAGCCAGGGAGATGGAAAGGGTAAGGTTTCTGTACTTTAGGTCATGGAGGTTTAGCATACCTGCCTTCAAGGAGTTCAAAGTTTTGTGGAGACAAGCAGGCACAGTCAGCTAAGTGTTGATAGAGGAAAGCAGAATGCCTGCTTATGCTATTTATGGTGGAAGACAAGGATTGCTTCCTAGAGGGTTTATCCTGTGATGATTCTCAAAGGAAAAGGAGTTAGCCAGGAGATGAGCCTTCCAGGCAAAAGAAGCTAAGTGTACAGACATGAGGAGAGAAGAGTCACTCATATGGAGTACTTGTTAGCAGGTTAATATTATGGCTGGAGAATTGGGTCCAATTAGAGGAATGCCAGGAGATGCAGCTGAAGAGTTTTGGGGCTGACTGTATGATATGCACTTTGGTATCATGGATCATCTGCCAGTGGTTCAAGGACAGGAGAGAGAAAGTGATGGGAGATGAGGCTAAGATCATGTAGTTATCTTAGATAAATGCTCTAAATGAGTTAGATTTTTATCTTGGAAGACTGGGTCGCTTTTAAGAAACTTTTAAGAAATTTAACCCAGGGAGATTTCTAATTATGCTTTAGAGACAGAGAACTGGCAGGATTGGAGTGGGTGAAGCCTACTGAGTCTAGTTAGGAAGTTGTTTGAGTAAACAAGGATGAGGAGTTGAATAAAGGCAGTAGTATGGTAAAGGCTTGAAGGCGTAACATGAAGTAGGCAGAGTCAACAGGGTTTGGTGATGGGTGAGACGTGGAGGTAAAAGAGGGGCTTCCTTGGTGGCTCAGACAGTAAAGAATCTTCCTGCCAATGCAGGAGACTGGGTTCAATCCCTGGGTCGGGAAGATCCCCTGGAGAAGGGAATGGCAATCCACTCCAGTATTCTTGCCTGGAGAATCCTTTGGACAGAGGAACCTGGTGGGCTGCATGCAGTTAATGGGATCACAAAGAGTTGGACATGACTGAGCCAGTAAGGGGTAAAAGAGAAGGTGATTTCTGATTTGGGTAGCTTAGTGATCAAAAGTTTATTAAGTTAGAAAAATAAAGAAGGGTAAAATTTGGGGATGAGGGGAGAGAGCAGATATACTGACAGCTGTACCTGTGGGACACCCAGTGTGAAAGACAACCTAAAGATGACCTGTAACCATGTTTTCAAATGATTGTTGCCTAGTTTTCCAAGGAGGTAATATGGAATTGTAGGGGAAAATGTGGGTTGTTTTTTTTTTTTTCCCAGGCTCCAGGTTTTTTTGTTTGTTTGTTTTGGCCTGACTGTGCAGCTTGTGGGATCTTAGTTCCCTGACCAGGAATTGAATCTCAGGTCCCACAGTGAAAGTGCAGAGTCCTAAGCACTGGACTGCCAGGGAATTCCCAGGCTCCGTTTCTGACATTTGTCAGCCTGATGAACTTGACTTGTCTCTTTATCCTTGGATCTCTCTCCTTATCTGTGTAAATAAGAATAATGACACCTATTTTACAGAGTTGTGACAAATAAGAGAAATTGATAAAAGCACTTTGAAGATTGTACTTTTTACACATCTAAAGTATAATTAATCTGTTACTGTTTCTAGACTAAGACAAACAGGAGCATACAGTACAGTGTTACACCATTTATTTTGAAATTTTTTTAATATGTGAAACATTCATGAATGTACTTTTTTTTTTTCTCACTGTGACTACATGGGATTTCAGTTACAGGCATGCCCTCATTTACTGTATCACTCATGATGATACAATTTTAGGTTGTTGCTAGTTTTTTGCTGTTCATTACAAACTGTGCTGCAGTAAACATACCTGTACATAACTTTTGTGTACATGTTTAAGTAACTTAATTTTTGACAGAGTTGCCAAGTCAAAGGATATGTGCATTTTAAATCTTGGCAAATATCAAATTGCCCTTTAAAGAAGTTAACAACAATTTTTATAGGCTTCATTTTATAGTGAAAAATTATACACTATTAAAACCGTTCCAGTTAGCAATATTCCACCATTTGTGGAGTTGTAAAAGAGTTTCTATACCAACAGTAATTCTAGTTGATTAGGTCTTTTCTCTCATTAATTTTTTCATCTTATGAAAATTATATAAAAAATAAGCTATAGTTGTTTTTTCAGGGAAAAAACACAGCTCAGAGTTATTCCTTGACTGTGTCGGGTCCACGTGAGTATGAGGGTCATGTCTGGGACCTGATCATCACTGAGGCTCCCCCTCTGAAATCTTAGTCCTGTTTGCTCCAGGCATCATCCTTTCTCTTGACTTCTCTCCTGCTTTCCTTCCTTCGGCTGTGGAACTCTACCTCATTTAGCCTTCTTGTCCTTGTGTACCCCTTAAACCTCATTTGTTGCCCCGTTTCTGACTTTATCTTATCCTCATTGTATACTTCCTGAGTCACTTTTTCTTGTACTCTAAGCACATTTCCTTGGCTTTTGAACCCTACATCCTGGAATTATTGTAGTCATTTACTTCTGCTCCCTGCTGAGCACTTCTGGCAAAAATTCTTATCAGTAAGTTAGGCCTTTTGGTTTGTTTATATCTTTCTTTTCCTAATTGCCATTCTAGACCTTCAGTGCAAGGCTTGAGCCCCCTGTCCACACCCCAGCTTAGCTGTGAAGAAACCTGTGTGGTTCCTTCATTGTCTCCTTCTCTTATTACAGAGAAAGATATTTTCCTGTTTTTCGAGGCCAATCCTGAATCCCACATCTCAATGTCTCCTCCAAAACCAAGTTTCACCTGTCATTCCTACTGCTCTCTCCTTCTCCACTGGTTCCTTCTCCCTTAGCAAATAAGTAATGATTCTTTTCTGGCTGAAGAAACCTCTTATTGACCTGTCCCCATTGAGCCACTTCTCCTCTTTACTTCCAAGCCTTCTTGAAAGAATTTCTGTACTGACTGTTTTCATTGACTTCCCTCGCTCACTCTCCTTTACCCCCGACTGTAGCGTGGCTCCTGATTGCCCCATACCACTCAGTGTTCCTGCTAGCGTACCCCAACCCCCTGTTGTTACCCTACCTGTTTTCTGTTTGGTTCAGCACGGTTTACTACCTCATCTTCCTGAAATTTCTTCCTTAATTTTCCTTAGTGTTCTTCTGTCTACCAGATTTTGCCACTTTGCTCTGAGTACCTCAAACTCACCAGACTCAAAACTGAATTTATAATCTTCTCCAGCATACCCTACTCCACACCTCCTTAAACATCTCTGTTCTTTATTCTGGTTGGTGTTCTAAACCAGCAATCTGGGAGTTAGTATGATACTCCTGTCTTACTCCTCACCCGCCATACTGTTTTACACCTCTGTGCCTCCTCCTGGAATAAACTTTCTTTGCTGAACTTCTCTTAGTCCATTTTAGGCAGAATTCATCACTTCTCTGTGCTACTACAGCCCATTTCTCATTGCCCTCTTCTCTGTAACAGGCTTTCTATGGTATATTGCATTTGTTTATGTCCATATGTTTCACCTTCCTGAAATACCCTGGCCTATATTACAAAACTTTTAAAAATAAAGACAATTTATCTTCATTACCCAGCACATGGCTTGGCAATACGTTAAGTGCTCAAAAATGGCTGTGGAATGGAGAGGGCTGCGTGTCCCTGAAAAGGAATTTGACTTTGATTTTTATCTAAGGGAAAATAGACAGTTTTTTAAGAAATGCAAAGGCATGAAACAACATTCAGATCCAAATTTTTATTTCTTTGCCAGAGCACAGTTATAGGAATCATTAAAAACTTGTATTTCCACCTCTTAGAATAGTCTTTTAAATGTAGTGGAAACATCCAAGTTATAAGTTCTGCTCCTCCATTCAAGACAGTCCTATCAGAATTACCCAAAAAGAAAAAGACATTTTGCATTTTCTGTTTTTCTTGATTTGTCAATGTTTTTTTGTATTCTAACAGGTGAAAAACCTTTTGAATGTCCAAATTGTCATGAACGATTTGCTAGAAATAGTACCCTCAAATGTCACTTGACTGCATGCCAGACTGGAGTGGGAGCAAAAAAGGGGAGAAAGAAGCTTTATGAATGTCAGGTATGTGTGGATGTGGTGTACTCTATTCTGAGCAAAGAAGTAAGTCTGTGTTTGAAATTGTTAGAAGTGACAAGTAACAAGCCTACACCAAAAGTTTGGCGCTGACAGTTCATAAAGAGATAAGAGCATAATTGTCTTGCTTTTATAAGGGAAACTGTTGTTTTTACCCAATCCTAGATGATACCAGTGTTATTAACATTATGTCCTAAGTAACAAGTAGTGTGAAACTATGGTTATTCTTAACGATAGAGCAGTCCATTGGAATTCTGGAGTGGGGTGAAAGAGGCAGACCAACTGTAATGGGCTCTTTCTCCTTGGTTAGTGATTTTATTCCAAATGGTAAGATTATTCTTAATGTTGATATTATATAAGAAAGTATAATAGTGTTACTTTTATATTCCTAGAATTTATGACATTTAAACAATGAAAGAAATATTAATATGTTTCCCAAAAAGGATTTAAGTTGTTAACTACAACAGCTAAAAGGTCAAATAAACAAAAGATTTATGAAATCCCTTAGACTATCTATTACAGATGTTATATTTATAACATATTCAGAAAAATCTGCAACTTTTTCCTTACACAGATTAAATGCATCCTGTATTTCTTTCAGTTTGAATATAAGTGTTAACACTTAACTATTTGGTTGTTTCAGGTCTGTAATAGTGTGTTTAACAGCTGGGACCAGTTCAAAGATCACCTGGTGATACACACTGGAGATAAACCCAACCATTGTACTCTGTGTGACTTGTGGTTTATGCAGGGAAATGAATTAAGGAGGCATCTCAGTGATACTCATAATATTTCAGAGCGCCTGGTAACTGAAGAAGTTCTTTCAGTAGAAACACGTGTGCAAACTGAACCTGTGACGTCAATGACTATTATAGAACAAGTTGGGAAGGTGCATGTGTTACCACTGCTCCAGGTCCAGGTGGATTCAGCACAAGTGACTGTGGAACAAGTCCATCCAGATCTGCTCCAAGACAGCCAAGTGCACGAGTCACACATGAGCGAGCTTCCAGAGCAGGTCCAGGTAAGTTATCTAGAAGTGGGGCGAATTCAGACTGAAGAAGGTACTGAAGTCCATGTAGAGGAGCTGCATGTTGAACGGGTAAATCAGATGCCAGTGGAAGTACAAACTGAGCTTCTAGAAGCAGACTTGGATCAAGTGACCCCTGAAATCATGAACCAAGAGGAGAGAGAGCCTACCCAAGCAGATGCTGCCGAGGCTGCTATAGAAGAACACGCAGATGCTGAGGATTTAGAGACCAAATCAACAGTGGATTCCCAAGCTGAAAAGGCAGGAAATGAGAACAGAACACCTATGCCAGTTTTAGAATGAAATAACAAATGCATATATTTTTAAATTTATGTGTTGGGTTTTTGAACTGATGATGGGCAGTGTGACTGTCCTTATGCTAACAGACATGTGGACCAAAGTTAAACTCTTTCCTGTTGTGCTGAACTGTTTCTATGGAAACAGACTGATTTCCCCCCACTTGCCACAGGAGGGATCTTTCCCATAAGTGAATGGGAAGCTTTGAGAAGTATATTTCTGGAAAACTTAAATGGATTATATTCTTATTATATAGTTGGGTACGAATGTATATTTTCATTGTGGTAAGAGTTCTTACTCTCTTTCCTTGGTCATGTCCTTCCTCAAGTTCCCTGCCCCCCCATGTTGTAAAATCAAACGTAAAATCATTAGAATACAAGTTGATGTATTCTGATGCATGTTAGAAAATTTGAATATATAGGAAACAAGACTGCATGAAGAAAAGTGCATTGTTACTGTGCAGTTAAATTTTGGCTTCTGGCTTCCTTTAGTTCGAACAACATTCTTGTCTGCCCTGATTGATGGTCATAGACGTCATCTCTGCAACAGAAACAGTGGTGGTGGCAAATTGCTAGAATGTTAAAAAAAAAAACACACACACCCATGTGCCTTTTCAAAACCAACTAAACTTCTATAAAGCATCTCTAGTTCTTTTAAAATTTGTGTTGTAAGCAGTGTAGGTGATGCTGTAGTACTTTATATATTTTTTCTTATAATGACAGCTACCAATTCTTTTTCACTTAGGTTGAGAAATTTCATTTAATGGCAGCTGAAGGGCCATTTTCAATTGGGAAAATTCATTTATATCTGTGGTAAACTTTATTTTGATGAAAAGTTGCACTAATATTTTACCACCAGATGAAAACAAGATGAGCATCATTTAAGAATTAATGTATTTAAAATAAAGTACAGAGAAAAACATGTATATAATATATCAGGCTTTGTTTTGAATGGATCTTTTCCCCCAGTCCTTAATGTAAAGATCTTGTGCTATAACTTTTAAAGCCATACAAATAAGAGTGCTAAACTGTGGACTTTAAAGTAGGTGTGTAAATATTTTTAATCAGTATTACTTGGAAAATAAAATATAACAACAGAAAATAAAAAAACATGCTATTTTCTTTACCTGTTAAATATTGGGAGATATCTACATTTTTAAAGTAAACTTTAAAATTATGTGTTCGACTCTTTTTTTTTTTCCAATTTAACAGTGTTTAATTTGGTTTGCGATCAGAGGTGTCTTCTCATCTGTACAAATATGACTGATACATGAATTGAGATATAACATTCTCAGTATATATCTCCAATCCTCAAAAATCAATTCAAAAGAAAGAGGAGGTTGATATTTGCTATTTTACATGGTGTGGGACACAGTAACCAGTGGAATTTTAGTAGAGCCTATTTTAAAAATCCTTTCTCCACTTATTAGTGTGTTAAATTTAAAAGGTCAATTCCACGTAACACATGTTGGTAACCCTGATGTTAAATGGTTATAACATTTATGAAGTATATTGAAGAGAAGGCTTTCCATGACTGGAGAAGTCATGGATTTAGAGATAAGAGGAATTAGGAGACTGTCTTTATTTTAAATCGAAGTGTATGAACATCCAAGTCTGTTCTCTTTGGTAGTTGGGTATATACTACAAAGCATAATGCCACAAGGCATAATTATGTTTTATATCTATAGACTTATTTTTTTTTCTTTGAAGTTGGAAAATACTGATAGAATTAACTGAAATTTTCAGTTTGCCTTAAGATGTCCATGTTCCTGAGTTATAGTTTGAAAAATGTTTAAATTCCTGACAGTGGTCTCAAGCATATAAATTACTAGTTAGTATCTAGTGGATTTTGAATGCTGAAAATAACTCATGCTGTGCCCTTAAGCCAAGGTATGAAACAAGGTTTATTTTTAAACATAATTTTTCAAGAGCCCTGATTCGATGTAGAGACCAGGGACAAAGGCACAGCAAAGCATTAAAATCATCATTTGAGTTTTCAGATTTGGCAAGGCCTTTCAAAGCAAGTTTGAGGGACAGATATAGTTCATTTACTTTTCCCAAAAGGTTTGAAGGCTATGTGTGCTGCAAATGCCAGTAAATTAGATTATCACAGAAGACAAGGAAGGGTACCTGCTGGTAGTAAACCTTGCAGTTCCTAAAGCATTTTGCATGTTATTGTTTAGTCACTAAGTCATGTTCTTTTTGCACGACTCTTGCAACCTCATGGACTTCTTTGTCCACCAGGCTTCCTTGTCCATGGGATTTCCCAGGCAAGACTACTGGAGTAGGTTGGCATTTCCTTCTTCAGGGGAATCTTCCTGACCCAGGGATTGAACCCAAGTCTCCTGCATTGGCAGGTGAATTCTTTACCATTGAGCCACCAGGGAATGATAATGTATATTAAAGTACTGAACTGGATATTTTGTTCTCACTTTACTCCTGGAGTTTTTAACTAGGTCTACAGTGTGACGGCTGGGTAGTACTGCAGTAGTACTGCCAGACGGTCACCCACAGGAATCCTAAGAGCACTGGAAAATGATAGGAGAACCTCTCCTATCTACCCTACAGTGTTCAACAGCAGTTCTTTGATTCCTAAACAGCAACTGGCTGACCTTCAATTCTGACAGTACCTGGAATTAACATAGATTCCAGAAAGTGAGAAGGGAGATCAAACTAGTCAGTCCTAAAGGAAATCAACCCTGAATATTCATTGGAATGACTGTTGCTGAAGCTGAAGCTCTAATAGTTTGGCCACCTGATGAGAAAAGCTGGCTCATTGGGAAAGATTGAAGGCTAAAGGAGAAGGGGATAGCAGAGAATGAGATGCCTAGATAGCATTACCAGCTCAATGAACATGAATTTGAGACTTCAGGAGATAGTGGAGGACCGAGGGGCCTGGCATGCCACAATCCATGGGGTCACAACTTAGCAACTGAACGTCCATGATACTGCCTCCACTTGAGACACCAGCCAAAAATAGTCCCCAGGGTACCCACACTTCTGACTGGTTAACTACAAATTAGGTGTTCCCACTCCCTCCCAGGTTAAATAATTCAGTGGAATGATCTGGAACTCAGGAGAGCACTATTGAGTGTAGTTTATTATAAAGGATACAAACCAGGAAGAGACAGAGATCCATAGGGCAAAGGGGTGAGGTGGGGCCCGGGGGTGCACAGCACATCCCTGTCCTGGCCTGGTGCTCCACCCTCCCAGCAGGCGGATGTGTTTACCCAGATGCTCCCTTAACCTTGTTTACTTACTTCCCTTGGAGGTGGGGCTGATAGTTCTAGCCCTCTAATCCAAATGGTTGATGACTAGTGACGAGCTAAGAGTCACCATTACGTAAACTCAGGTAGAGGCTTGTTAGGAATAACAAAAGATATCGCTCAGGAAATTGCAAGTGTTTTAAGAGCTCATTGCCAGGAACCAGATAGTTTTTTATTATTATTATACCACATGTATCATCTGGGATTCAAAGGGAAACTAACTGCACCTCAGTGTCAATAAGACCTAGAAATCTTTTGAACATGTACAAAAACAAGGATCTTACAGCCCTACCATTAAGAATAGGCTGCAGTCCTCTTCCTAATATTGAAAGTAGAAATACTTTCATGGAAAGGTAAGTGCTTCTGATCCTACTACATTAAATTTTTAAGTAATATTTCAAGATTTAAAAAAGTCTATGAGAATCTTCTAGGCTAATTACCCACTTTATACTTTGAATAAGCAAACAGCATTGACTGGCCTGAATGTGATAAGATGTCCACTGGTAAATCAAGCAGATTTTAATGCACATCTTCAATATTTGTTACTGTTTTAAATGATCAGATGGTCATGACAGTATTCACGTGGAAACAGTTTTATAATCGTCATGTAAAATTACAAGTAAAGACCTTCAAAGTATAGCCTGATTTTGTTGGAGATAGCAGGTTTGAATTTAACACGACTTTGTTGCATCAGGAGGGGAAACCTAAGCTGAATGTTAACTACTCCATGTTCTATAAACGTTCTTTCCTAAATTCTGTTGACGTGATATGTAGGAAGGCAGCATGTGAATTCATAATTGTTTTCTTAACTTTCCCACCTAATATGACACTAAATATAATGTAATTATACAACTGAAGTGATGCCCACCTTGATACTTGTACCAAAGTACAGCCTAGGAGAGGAACCTTGTAACAAGATAGCATCATTTATGAATCACATTTATGCCAAGCACTTTACATTTAATCATCTGAGTGACCTCCTGAAGTAATTACATTATTAGCTGTCATTTTACAAATAGAGGAAACTAAGATGAGGAGATGAGAAATAGCTGGTGAAAAGTGAAACCAGAGAGCTTGACTTCACAGACTCCAGTCACTTCTGTATGAGATCTTTGTGGCTGACAGCGTTGGCTTACACAGAGCATAAGCAAAACAGCCATTTTCCTTCTGGAATTTACATCAGGCCTTGATGAATTTGAGGTGGTGGGGAACAGTAGATCAGAAAAGATGGCAAGAGATTCACAGCAAATTGCCTTCTGATAGCTCCTTGCTATCTCCTTGCCTAGAGACCACACCGTCTAGGCAATGGTTCAACAACCGGGCAACAACATTTTGTTAAAACAATTCTATTGGTCTGGGTTAGTATTAGGACCTGAGAATTGCATTCCTAACATTCCCAGGTAATATACTGATAGTCCTGGAACCACACCTGGAGAATGGCTGACAGAATACTTGAAGCACAGATGACTAGCCAGTGGTGTGAACATTTTGAGGGTCTCTTTTTTTTTTTTTAGAGGTAATCAGGTGCTACTTTCAAAATATCTTGTTATTTATTGTCCATGTTGACTATTCATGTAATGCACTGGACTAAGACAATGGTCTTGTTTTTTCATATTAATCAAGAACATTCTACTTATTCTCAGTAATGAATTGCTTTTATCTTTCTGAAATGAAAATGCCACAAAGACATGATCTGTTAGAGAATAATAAAAACTGGAAAATCAGAATAATTGAATACTTTTGCTTCCACTGGGTAACTCAAACACTTTTTTTTAATTTTTAATTTTTATTTTTACTTTATTTTACTTTACAATACTCTATTGGCTTTGCCATACATCGATATGAATCCACCACAGGTGTACATGAGCTCCCAATGCTGAATCCCCCTCCCACCTCCCACCCTACAACGTCCTCTGGATCATCCCCGTTCACCAGCCCCAAGCATCCTGCATCCTGCATTGAACATAGACCGGCGCCTCGTTTCTTACATGATAGTATACATGCTTCAGTGCCATTCTCCCAAATCATCCCACCCTCTCCCTCAGTTCAAATACACTTTAGAGACAAAACAATGGCTAATATCTGCTGAGGAGCAAATGTCAGTGTATGAACTCACCTAAGAGAAGAGCTGATCATTAACTCTGTTGCCTGGTAGACCACTTTATTAGAGGTGTAGTAGAGCAGTAACTGTATCCTGTGAAATAATAGTTATCTGTTAGATACAGCTATGAAACATTATGGAGGGAATAACAGATTCAGAACCCTAGTCCAGTTGAAATGGTGCTTATTAAAAACAAGATAAAAATCAAACAAAAGTGACTATTTGTTTCTTAAAACTTTTCATGAGATAATTTCAGCAAAGAATCAATGGGCACAGAGCCTTCATCTGTTCGTTGTTTAACTGTAGATCGTACCCAAGTGCTGATTATTAAGAAAATATCACACATTGCTATATTTGGGCTTCCCCGGTGGCTCAGACCGTAAAGAATCCCCCTGCAATGCAGGACACCTGAGTTCGATTCCTGGGTTGGGAAGATCCCCTGGAGAAGGGCAACCCAGTCCAGTATTCTTGCCTGGAGAATCCCAATGGACAGAGGAGCCTGGAGGGCTGCAGTCCATTGGGTTCCAAAAAGTCGGACACGACTGAGTGACTAAGCACCACACAGCACATTGCTATACTTGGCTACATATTCAAGAAAAGTTTGGAGTACAGTTGCTATTAATATTATAGTGGGAATCTCAGGTAATAAATTTAATAATGAAGATTACTTTTATAATGAAAATGTCTCAAGATTACAATTTGGGTTATTTTCTCTTTTTTACTCCCTCTATTCATTGTACTTTACCTTTAGGAATAAAGCTAAGTAGTGAACACTAATGACTAAATGATGAGGCAGAAATGTCTAAAGTGAATTAAAGTACCCAGAATATCAACAGAATTTAAGCTGACTTGGTAGAGGAAGCAGTGGCACTTCACCCAGTCACTGAAATGTACAACCTTTTTTTCTACTTTGTTGTTTTTGTTGTTAAATTATACTTGCTCAACAAAAAGATTCATGTATTTTAGAAAAATAAGAAAGTTAAAAGCCACCCCAAGACTCATTTGTTGTTCACTCACTCAATTGTGTCCGACTCTTTTCGACCCCATGGAGGCTTCCCTGTCCTTCACCATATCCTGGAGCTTGCTCAAACTCATGTCCATTGAGTCGGTGATGACATCCAACCACCTCGTCCTCTATTGTCCCCTTCACCTCCTGCCTTCAGTCTTTCCCACCATCAGGGTCTTTTCTAATGAGTCAGCTCTTTGCATCAGGTGGCCAAAGTGTTGCAGCTTCAGCTTCAGCATTAGACCTTCCAATGAATATTCAGGATTTATTTACTTTAGGATTGACTGGCTTGATCTTGTAGTCCAAGGGACTCTCAAGAGTCTTCTCCAACACCACAGTTCAAAGCTCATTAATCAGAAATAATTACTGCTAATATTACATGAATATCTCTCCATACACATACACGAGAGAAAACTTTTAAAAACAATTACCATTCTAGTCTTAGTTCTTTTGGTTTAATATTGCTTGAAATTAATAGAAATAAGGGAAACAGAATACATGGGTAAACCTCAAATGTTTCTTTCCTGCTGGTTCTTTAAAAGTGCCTATAAAATTAAGGAAAAAGATTTTAATAAATCCTAATTGTTGTAATTCAATTTGGTGTTCTAATTATACTTGCATTGTCAAGGCTTGTAAGGTTAGTGTGCTAATTAAACAGCTGATTAACTGGAATACAAGATAGAATCTGTGAAATAGATAGATCTGAAGAAACTAACCAGAATGTGAAAGAACGTAAATAGAAGATGCAAATCTGGAAAACACAAGAAAGACATGAGATAAAATGAGAAGGTCTGACACATAATGTTCAGCTGGAATTTCTAAAAGATAAACCGACAGGGATCATAGTCAAAGACATATTGTCTGAGAATGTTTCTGAATTGTCTCAAAGACATGAAGTCTCAGATTGAGGTAGCATTTAGACTCTAAACAGCATAAATAAAATTTCCTGGAACAGGATATGACTTTTGAGTTATAGATTCAACTCTGCAGCAATACAGTCTTAAAAACTTTTGCTCTGTGTCCTCTTCCTGACATTTGTCAAATATCCCTCCCATATCCCTCCAAATATCCCTCCCTTCCACTAGCCAGTGGCTAGTGGAAGAGGAAGAAGAAAAGCAGAGATAGGAAAACCTCACAAACAGCCCAGGTTCACATTCAATAGGGATGTTCTGTATCTTAGAGTAGAATGTGCCTGTATTCCCTAGAACAGCACTAAAGGTGGGAAGATATGTCAGAACTTGAAATAATAATGTTACCATTTATTAAGCATTTATTGAGGGGGTTCTGACATTTGGGCCCCAACTACTTAGAGACTGATGAAAGGAGTAGACAAATACATTGTTGATGGGGGAGCCTCCTGCCAATCATCCAAGCCCATGGGACTCCAGGTTAAGAAAACCTAGTTCATTGTTTACCAGAAACTTTGTCTCATTAATCTTCACAACTCCCCAATTACAGATGAGCGAACAGATGAAGGTACATGAAACCAGAGTGTCATGTAATTAGTAAAGAACAGAGCTAAGAGGCAGGGTGTAGCTTCATGAGTCAAAACTCTAAACTTTTAGCCACTGTCGGTACTTCTTAAAGTATAGAACAAGGACCTCCTGCTTTAAAGTCAGTTCTTCTATTAATAGTTGTTTCTAAGAATGTACTTGGCTACTGCTAACGAAAGGGAGCAGGTTTAATACACTAAATTTTAACGAGCTCTCCAATAACCTGAAACTATACTGTCTTTATAGTTTTTACAGTTTCATCAATTCTTTTGGAAAATAATATTTTTCTGACATTAAAATTTTTTTCTTACATATACTCCCATTGTAGAAAATGCAAGCAACACTGGAAAGTATTAACATTGTTTAGATCACCTGAGGTTCCACAAGATAATGAAAAAGTATTTCTAATGTCTGATATATTTCCTTCCAGTTATACATATCACAAATTCATATCATTCTGTTTTGTAACTTTTGCTTTCACTTAACATGTTGAAAGTATTTCCCCATACTATTCAAAACAAAAATGTTAACTTTTCTATATACTGTTACATTGTAATTAGCCTATTGTTGAATGACCCTGTCTAGGAGAAAAACATTTTTTTCAAGTGAAGGAAATTCAGTGTGAGGTCAGTCCTGTATGGCTGAGTATCCCAGGACCCCCAAGGGAAAGGAAGGCATGAAGGAAGGGTTTATATTTTGAGAGGAAGCAGGCCCTAGCAGTCTCTGCAAGAGGATTTCAGGTGACTCCTGGAAAAAAGTCTGGCTACTGGACTTTAGAAGTGGTTTCTGAAGCTGAGTTTTAAGTTTTCCTTTTCTACGGTAGCCTAAAGTTTTCAGTAACCTCTTAATAATCTAGAATCCAAGCGTTGCTCTACAGGGGCACCATGGGATGACCTATGTCAGAGTATGTGTCACCTGGGAAGTTGAGGCTCTTGGTTTCTGGGCTGTTTCTTTATGAATTCTTGTTCTGGGGATCGTCATGTTGTAGAATTCAAGGAGTCTTTTGTACTTAAAATATGCAATGATTTATCCTGTATTTCATTGTTTTAGAAAGACTGATGGCATGTACTATTTTAAGACTACTCCTTTAAAAAAAAAAGTCCTTTTGTCTTTGAGAAGAAGGCCTCCCTTTAAAGACACACTTTTCTCACAGAGAACCTTTATAACCACTCTTATAAAACAAGAAAGCACTTTTTCCAGGTTCCCTTGCTTTTCCTTAACAATCCCAGTGGTCAGTCTGTGGAGCTGTCCAAGGTTTTATTTCTTGCCCTTCCTGTTCTGGCCCCTTTAATCATCACCCAAAGAGGCAGCACAGGCTACTGAGGAAGAGCACCAGACTTGAGTCAGACCCTCAGGTCTGAGTCCTAGCATCAGTACTGGACAGCTGTGTGACCTTGAGCAAGTCAAGTAAATTTCTGGGCCTCAGTTCCCTCATCTGTCAAAACAGGGGTGGTAATCAGAGCACCTAACTGAAAAGGTTAATGTGAGGATTTCACCAGTCATTCTGTGAAAGTATTTATAACAGTTACTGGCAAGTAGCAAAATAAGGAATCTTTGGATTCCCTAATTTCTACCATAAAAGGGCTTTAAACTCAGTTTATTTTCCCCCTTAGCTCTGTCGCTTTTGCAAATACACCCTAGCAATTATGGAGGATTCAGCCACATGAGGAGGAGGACAGATTGTTAACCAGCCCCGTGGCCCTTGTTAACTGACTTCTCCGGCTTCAATTTCTTCCTCTGTAAAATGAAGGACGTGAACTTCAGTAAATCATCGTTATTCTTTAGTGTTCGGTGTATCGCGTTCTTTCCTTGCTTGTAAACTGGAAAAACATTTGGCACCCACCATGAGCCGGAGAGTCATAGCTGGGGGGTACACAGGACACTGGGGATCCACTGCCCAAGGGACGCCCAAGGAACTAGGCCCAATGTATTCGAGGAATCCGGGCTGAGGGAGGCGTTAGCACTTATTTCTGCAAAGCCTAAACGCTCCCAGACTCACCTGAAGGAGCTGTCACGGTGGTTTGCTAGAAACCCCGTTCTGTTAGGAAGATTACTGGGTCTCCCAAGGACACGGAAACCCTTTTTATCGGGAGGCTGGAGCGAGTCAGCACGCAGCGGAGGTGATGGGAGCCGTGTCGCCTCTCGCCACCCATGCTCCAGGAGCGCTCCTCTCTGCGGCAGGGCCAACCCCCGCTGCCCCAGTGTGTACGGTGGCTGTCCCCGCGCCGCGCGCCCCCCGCCCCCACCTCCTTTCTGCCCCTCCCTTCCAGCTGCCGTAGAAACCGGCCTANCGGTGCCCCTCCGGCCTCCCTTCCCCCCTCCCCCGGGCCAGCCCCCGGCTCCGGATTGGTCCTTGGGGAAACGCTGCGGGGCGCCTGAGTCCCGCCTGCGGAGCCCCGGCCCGGCCGGTGGGCGGGGTCTGCCACTGCCGCCTCTGACAGCTCGCGAGCCTTCGGCGCGGCCACTGCGCTCCGACACCCACACCACCCAGAGAGCACGGCCGGGCGCCGCGCAGCCGAGCCCGCGAGCGGAGCTCGCCACCCAGGTAAGCGGGGGCCGCGGGGCTCGCAGCCGGCATCCCGCCCGGCCGCCCCTTCTTCCGCCAGGCTGCCGACTTGGGTGCTGAGCGGGGACGCCTCTCCGCCGGAACCCCAGGGCAAACAGAGACCCAACTCCCGGCGAGGGCAGGCGAACTGGGGTCAGGAGAGGATTAGCGCTCCTTAGGGGCACCCCCTCCGAGGCCCGTCGCGCCTGGGAGGCGAGAGCGNTTGGGTGCTGAGCGGGGACGCCTCTCCGCCGGAACCCCAGGGCAAACAGAGACCCAACTCCCGGCGAGGGCAGGCGAACTGGGGTCAGGAGAGGATTAGCGCTCCTTAGGGGCACCCCCTCCGAGGCCCGTCGCGCCTGGGAGGCGAGAGCGTTGGAGGCGGAGGCCGGGGTGCGCCGGCGCGAGCAGCCTGCCGGTGCCTGGGGGCGCGAGCCCAGGGTGTGCGCGCCTGTGTCCCTGGGTCCCGGCTGGGTGCGGACACCCAGGTCCTGTCTCTTATACACATCTATANCGCTCCTTAGGGGCACCCCCTCCGAGGCCCGTCGCGCCTGGGAGGCGAGAGCGTTGGAGGCGGAGGCCGGGGTGCGCCGGCGCGAGCAGCCTGCCGGTGCCTGGGGGCGCGAGCCCAGGGTGTGCGCGCCTGTGTCCCTGGGTCCCGGCTGGGTGCGGACACCCAGGTCTGTGCACGCACCCCCAGCCTCACCCCGCGCCCCCCCCAGCGCCCCCGGGCGCGAGCCCGGAGCCGCAGAGTTTGAATCGAGTGCCGGGGACCTGGGTGTCCCCGGCGGGCAGTGTGCAGTGAAGGGCACTGACAGCGAACGGCGGTGGTCCAGAGGAGTGGACCTTCTATCCCACCCCACGCCACGACGCGCCCTAAAAAAAGACGCTCTTTTGGAAAGACTGTACAAGCGAAGAGCCTGTCTCTTCTTCCTTGAGGTCCCTTCAGGAATATTAGGAGCCCGAGGATTCGGCGACACGACTTGGAAAGGATCGCAACAGGGTTTTTAAAATGCCGTTTCCGATCAGCTCTGTGTGCCTGACCCAGTGTCTGAGCAGATGGAGAGGTCAAGGCACCCGATAAAGGTGCTCTTAGCCCCAGTAAGGGCAGCGGAGATTCGCCATCTGCACTTTTTCCTTCCCGTCTCTCTCCCTCCTCTTCCGTCCCTTCCCGGCTCTTCTCCCCACTCCCTCCTGGTTTACGTCCTCCCGACTTTATTAGACAAGAGGGCTCTCTGTTAGACCCACCCTCCCCCATCCCCTTCCTCACCCCGTTTCAAACCCAGAGCGAAGGAACCACATTTTAAGCTCTCACCCGTGCAATTCAGACAAGTTTGGAAGTTAAACAAATCGCCTTTGCACTCGAAGCCGCGGGAATCCAGAAGGGAAACAAAACCAGACCGAAGGATCGATTCCAAGTCAAAAGAGTGCAAAGGGGACTCCAAAACGAGTATTTGCTTATGGCAATATGATTTTTTTAATGTTTGTAAAATATGTATCACTCAAGCTTGCATCATCAGTATTCAATGTGGTTCACAGAAGAGCTTCAAAAGATGGTTTCTGTTAGTGTTGCAAAAGCACTTCTAATTTTGGTTGCCATGGTAACTGGAGAAGTCGCCCGGCAGTGTTGAGAGGCTGCCTGGATGGAACCGGGAACCGTTCTTGAGGATTCCTCCCCAAGCCCCCTCATGTTACCATGGTAATAATAATCGAGCCTAGAAGATACTTGTTTCTTTAGGGTACTGAAGGCCCGAGGCATGTTGTTGTTGTTTAATTTTACCTTTGCAGAGTTTGCAGTTTGTGAAACAGATCTTCCCTCGCAGACAACTGAGAGTAAACACCGCCCTCAGCCAATTGGTCCTGCTGGCCCAGCTCTCTTCCCACAGTTCAGCGGCCCTAAGGAAGGGAGACGGAGAGCAGTGTTTGATGTGAAAGGAATCCTGGCCTGTGACCAGATCTCTCTCCCCATTTAGCATTAAATTTGGACTCCTAATTAGCTTTCTAATTAGGAGGTGGAGGAATGCGAGAGGAAAGCCCAGAAAGAGGCTAATAGGGAAAAAGTCCAACTCTCCACGGACTGGTGTTTTGTATGCTGTTGAATTGCCTAGTAAAGTCCTCATAGGTTTATTTTTGGCTTGACCACGGTTAAGTGGTAAGCCTGGAAAAACCTTCAGAGAGGTCTCCTTCTGTGCTAGGGGAAAACGTGGATTGATATTTAGAGGTGTGTGCTCTTTTCTAATAACAACTGCATTTAGCATAAAGGCAGTTTTGTGTGAAACCTAAATTTCCCAGTAATAACTACAGATAGGCCATAGAGCCCTTTATGCTGTTGATTTGGCCTTAGATTTTCAGTTAAAAAGGTTTAATTTGGGCAGAGTAATGGTCCCATTCAAATACTTTTATTAGTACATGTTGAGGTCTTTAAAGGACCCAAATTCTTTACACATTCACGAGTCCTAAGCTTTGAAACCTAGAAATTAAATTTACATATTGATAATATGATTGGAAAATTTGAAAGCCAGTCCTTAAACTTACAGTTTTTTTAAAAAAGAATATGGAGCTTCCCTGGTGGTCCAGTGGCTAAGACTCTGTGAAGTAGAGATCTGGGGTTTGATCCCTGGTCAGGGAACTAGATCCCACATGTCCCAACTAAGAGCCCATGCAACCAAATAAATATTAAATTTTTTTTAATTAAAAAAACTTGTTTTAATAGGTTAATGTTTAATGTTTATAGCCAAATATCTAGTTCCATTTTGAGAAACTTAAAAATTAAAATATAATGTGAAAATCCAACTGCATTCCTTGAATCTCATTATAGTATTACTCTAAGGACTGAAGACTCTTAATTCATTTGCTGATTTTCTTTCAGTTGTTGAAATGAGAACTAAAATTAGTTTATAAAATGAGTCTCATTCTGTGTTTTCGCTTTCCATGGTCATTCTAGAAAAAGTTCTCTAGAATTGAAGTTATACATTTCAAGAAAAGAAGAAAATAGTCAAAGTTCTTATGATGACAGTGTCTACAACTTGAATTAAGCAGATCACAGTTCTTAAATTACTTTTTCTCAAGAAATTCAAAGATAGCTCAACCATTGTCATATAGCATCCTGAGGAATATTAACCAGTTTTATGGATAGGCAAGTTGTGTTCAAAAGACTCAAGTCCTTTCAGGTAACTACTTGGAAAATTAAGAAATGAAAACTAAAACCACTTGGCATGTCTAGGAATATGAGTGTCAGGTAGGGCTCAGAGAAAATCTAGGTGAGAAAAGAGACAAGGTACAGAAGCAGGAAGAATTTGGGATTAAGAGAAAAATAAAACAGTAGGGGGGAAAGACTCTTAAATGAGAAGAAAACTCACAGATTAAAGGGAAGGGGGTAAAAAGAAAAAAAAAAAACAGTGTNGAAAATCTAGGTGAGAAAAGAGACAAGGTACAGAAGCAGGAAGAATTTGGGATTAAGAGAAAAATAAAACAGTAGGGGGGAAAGACTCTTAAATGAGAAGAAAACTCACAGATTAAAGGGAAGGGGGTAAAAAGAAAAAAAAAAAACAGTGTAATGGGAGCTATACAGAAAAACAAAAAAACACAGTTGGAGAACAAGAAGCTGAAACAAACTCTACTCTTCGCCTTTCACCGAGAACAGAGAACCTGATGCTTTTCAAGAAAGCTCTGGCTGTCCTCCTATTTAGCTAAATTCTCCAATTTAGAGGCTCTCTGGGAGGACTGAGAGTGGACCAAAATTCACTTCCAGTGGTATGGCCTTCCCATCTTCTGGCTAGACCTGCTTCTTCTCAACCCTTCAGCCACCAAGAAAGCTTTCTTTTTTTTTTTTTTTTTTTTTTAATTTATTTATNTGGTGATGAACAGGGAGGCCTGGCGTGCTGCAATTCACGGGGTCGCAAAGAGTCGGACACAACTGAGCAATTGAACTGAGCTGAACTGATTGGCACAAAACAGACACATAGATCCATGGAACAAAATACAAAGCCCAGAAATAAACCTACTTATGTGGTCAGTCAACCTGTGACAAAGGAGGCGAGGATATACAAAGGGGGGAAATGACGGCTTCATCAGTAAATGCTGCTGGGAAAACAGGACAGCTCCATGCAAGAGAATCAGATGTACTACTTTCTCAGACCATCTACAAAAATAAACTCAGAACAGATTAAGGACTTAAATGTAAGACCTGAAACCATAAAACTCCCTGAAGAAAACAGGCAATATGCTCTTTATCATCTGTCTCAGCAATACTTTTTTGAGTATGTCTCCTCAGGCAAGGGAAACAAAAGCAAAAATAAACAAATGAGACTACAGCAAACTAAAAAGCTTTTGCAGCAAAAGAAACTATCAGCAAAATAAAAGGGCCACCTACTGAATGGTAGATGGTATTTGTCTGATAAGGGGTTAATATCCAAAATATGCAAAGAACTTGGAGGATTCAACATCGGAAGAATAAACAATTTAAAAATGGACCTAGGACACAAACATTTTCTCAGAAAAGACATACAAATGGCCAACAGGCGCATGAAAAAGTTCAACATCAGTTATCATCAGTTCAGTTCAGTTCAGCCGCTCAGTCGCGTCTGACTCTGCGACCCCATGAATCGCAGCACGCCAGGCCTCCCTGTTCATCACCAACTCCCGGAGTTCNCGCATGAAAAAGTTCAACATCAGTTATCATCAGTTCAGTTCAGTTCAGCCGCTCAGTCGCGTCTGACTCTGCGACCCCATGAATCGCAGCACGCCAGGCCTCCCTGTTCATCACCAACTCCCGGAGTTCACCCAAACTCATTTCCTTCGAGTCGGTGATGCCATCCAGCCATCTCATCCTCTGTCATCCCCTTCTCCTGCCCCCAGTGCCTCCCAGCATCAGAGTCTTTTCCAATGAGTCAACTCTTCACATGCCTTGATTCATGGACCTAACATTCCAGGTTCCTGTGCAGTATTGCTCTTTACAGCATCAGACCTTGCTTCTATCACCAGTCACACCCACAACTGGGTATTGTGTTTGCTTTGGCTCCATCCCTTCATTCTTTCTGGAGTTATTTCTCCATTGATCTCCAGTAGCATATTGGGTACCTACTGACCTGGGGAGTTTCTCTTTCAGTATCCTATCATTTTGTCTTTTCATACTGTTTATGGGGTTCTCAAGGCAAGAATACTGAAGTGGTTTGCCATTCCCTTCTCCAGTGGACCATATTCTGTCAGACCTCTCCACCATGACCTGCCCATCTTGGGTGGCCCCACACAGCATGGCTTAGTTTCACTGAGTTAGACAAGGCTGTGGTCCATGTGATTAGATTGATTAGTTTTCTGTGGGTATGGTTTCAGTGTGTCTGCCCTCTGATGCCTCTCGCAACACCTACCGTCTTACTTGGGTTTCTCTTAACTTGGACGTGGGGTATCTCTTCACGGCTGCTCCAGCNTGGTCCATGTGATTAGATTGATTAGTTTTCTGTGGGTATGGTTTCAGTGTGTCTGCCCTCTGATGCCTCTCGCAACACCTACCGTCTTACTTGGGTTTCTCTTAACTTGGACGTGGGGTATCTCTTCACGGCTGCTCCAGCCAAGCGCAACCATTGCTCCATACCTTGGACGAGGGGTATCTCCTCACAGCCGCCCCTCCTGACCTTGAACGTGGAGTAGCTCCTCTCGGCCCTCCTGTGCCAGAGCAGCCACCGCTCCTTCCCAGTAATCATCAGGGAAATGCAAATCAGAACCATGGTGAGATACCACCTCACACCTGTCAGAGTGGCTATTATCAAAAAGACAACAAATAACAAGTATTGGCGAGAATGTGGAGAAGAGAACCCTAGTGCACTGTTGGTGGGAATGTAAACTGGTGCAGCCGTTATTGAAAGCTTTCCTGGTGGCTCAGACAGTGAAGAATCTGCCCGCAGGGTGAGAGACCCGGCCTCATCCCCTGGAGGAGGAAACAGCAACCCACTCCAGTGTTCTTGCCTGGAGAATCCCATGGACAGAGGAGCCTGGTGGGCTACAGTCCNAGCTTTCCTGGTGGCTCAGACAGTGAAGAATCTGCCCGCAGGGTGAGAGACCCGGCCTCATCCCCTGGAGGAGGAAACAGCAACCCACTCCAGTGTTCTTGCCTGGAGAATCCCATGGACAGAGGAGCCTGGTGGGCTACAGTCCATGGGGCCGAAAAGAGTCGGACACGACTTCATGAGTAACAGACACACTATGGAAAGCAGTATGGATGGAGGTTCTTAAAAAAAGGTTTAAAGTAGAACTACCACCCAATTCAGCAGTTCCCCTCCTGGGTATTTTCTGAAGAAAACAGAAATACCAATTTGAAAGGTATATGTACTCTTGTGTTTATTGCAGCCTTATTCACAATAGTCAAGGTATGGAAGCCACCTAAGTGCCTATAAATAGATGAATGGGTAAAGAAGATGTGGTAGACATGCAATGAAATATTAGCCATTAAAAATAATGAAATCTTACCATTTGCGACACTGAATGGACCTAGAGGGTATTATACTAAAGTGAAATTAGTCAGAGAATGACAAGTGTTGGCAAGGATGTGGAGAGAAGGGAACCCTCACCCAGCTGTTGTGGGAATGTCAGTTGGTGCAGCCATTATGGAAAGTAGTATGGAGGTTCTTCAAAAAGTTTAAAAGACAGCTACCATCCAATTCAGCAGTTCCACTTCTGGCTATTTTTCTGAAGAAAAAAAGCCATAAAAAAGAATGAAATTTCGTGACAACCCGTATGATCCTAGAGGCTATTATGCTAAGTGAAATGAGTCAGAGAAAGCTAACCACGCATAGTTTAACTTATTAGTTCAGTTCAGTCACTCAGTTGTGTCCAACTGTTTGTGATCCCATGAATCACAGCATGCCAGGCCTCCCTGTCCATCACCAACTCCCGGAGTCTACCCAAACCCATGTCCATCGAGTCGGNTCTGTTGTTCCATGTCCAGTTCTAACTGTTGCTTCCTGACTTGCATATAGGTTTCTCAAGAGACAGGTCAGATGATCTGGTATTCCTATCTCTTTAAGAATTTCACTTCTATGTGGAATCTTTAAAAAAAAAAAAAAAAAGTACAAAACAGAAGCAGATGCTTAGATAAAGATAACAAATGGGTAATTGCCAGAGGGGAGGGTTGTGGGAGGGTGAGTGAAATAGGATGGGGAGACTTAGAGATACAGACTTCCAGATAAAAAAATAAATCAGTCAAAGGGAAGAGCTTTACACCGTGGGGAAAATAGTCAGTAATGTTGTGATAATTTTGTCTGGTGACAGATGGCAGCTAGATTTATTGTAGAGATAGTGTCATGTATGAAAATAATCCAAGCGCTGTGTTGTGTACCTGGAGCCAACATAATGTTTGTAGGTCAATTATACTTTAACTAAAAAATAACAATAAATGAATAAATCCTTTCTAGTTTTTTTTAAAAAAATGGTACAGAACATATTTATCTCCCATGAATGTACACTTTTGCAGGAAGTTCACGCATACCTCTCCAGGCGCAGACCTGACTTCTGATTATGCCTTCAGTCGCTTTAGGTCAGCTTGCCTGTTGTGACATTGCACTGAAGCAGGGTCTCTCAGGGTCCTCTCTTTTTGCCGGAGCACTGTGGTGACAACAGGGCCCCTCTCCCTCCGGCCTTCTCCTAGGTGGGCCCTCCCCCTTGGGCGAGGGCCCCTGTGTCAGAGCAGCAGTGGGAGAGGCGTGAACCTCTTAGTTCCCTCCTGAGTTTATTCCCATCCAGCTTCATGGTCTTGAATTTAAATCTCCAGAGTCCTGATTCTGATATATAAAAAGTAAAATGCTATAAAAACTCACTGCAGTCTTCCTTCTCGCCTCGCGGCCCCCTGTTTCAAAGGTGAAAGATGAGCCAGACTCTCCGGTCGCGCTGGGCATGGTGGACCGCTCCCGCATCCTGCTGTGTGTCCTCACCTTCCTCTGCCTCTCCTTTAACCCCCTGACTGCTCTGCTGCAGTGGGGGGGGGCCCACGACGCAGACCAGCACCCGCACGCAGGCCCCGGCCGTAGCATGCTGTCACTCGAGTCAGGTAGGTGGAGGGTGCCTCGGGTCACCCAGGCACGAGTGGGCTACTGTGGCAGGAGAAGGCCCTACTCGCAACACGCTTGGCTTGTCACCAGGTCCCAAAGGGCTTTCACAGTGGGCCCCACCTGCTTGCTTCTGATAGCAACCGCATTAGTTGCATGTACAAGTAACAGGGCAAACCTAAGTTCAGTCAGAAACAGTGAAACAAATCAGGACCCTGCTCGGCTGTAATTGGGGGTTTGGGCATGTGCCTGTTTGGAGGAGGACGTGGTCTTACTGCCTGAGTTGTTAAACCAGCTGCGAGCCCTGCCTTGGCCAGCAAAGATTTGTGTGGCATTCTGCTCCATGGTGCCAAGGGCTCCAGGGCTCCTATTGAGGCTGTGGAGTTATCCCAGATTTTCCACAGTGTGGGTTTATTGCATGTATTTATTTGTGCCCTGAGCACTGAGGCATTGTTACTAAATGAAGCAATCACGTTTGTTTCAAGCATGGGGAGGAGGCTGCTTCCTTTAGCTGCGGTTGGGTCAGGTGNAAGTCCATTGTCTATGTCTGTGTCCTTTTGTTGTCTCACATACAGGGTCATCATTACTATCTTTCTAAGAAAGCTTTCTACGCTGTGTTGGCTGGGTCATTTAGTTGAGTCATTCTTAACTTTAAGTTGCAAGCTTCACTTTTAAAAACTGCTCAAGTTGTTATCAGCTGAGTGCATTCATCTATAATTTTATGGATTAGAGCTTGTTAAAAGATCCTAACAAAAAACATCCTTCTCTTGGGTTACGATTGCGCTGCTCTTTCTTAGCTGTTTGAGCCCATCCTTCCCTGCTGCTACTGCTGCTAAGTCGCTTCAGTCGTGTCCGACTCTGTGCGACCCCACAGACAACAACCCACCAGGCTCCCCTGTCCCTGGGATCCTCCAGGCAAGAACAGTGGAGTGGGTTGCCACTTCCTTCTCCAATGAATGAAAGTGAAAAGTGAAAATGAAGTTGCTTAGTTGTGTCCAACTCTTCGAGACCCCATGGACTGCAGCCTACCAGGCTCCTCCGTCCATGTGGTTTTCCAGGCTAGAGTACTGGAGTGGGGTGCCATTGCCTTCTCCTCATCCTTCCCTAGTTGGAAATAATTCTCTTATGTGGCTGGTCCTTGAGTTATCAATTTTAGACAGAATCTGTACACTTTCTTTTATTACAGGGGAGGATATAGCTCTCTTACTCCTCCCTTCCAACTTCCCCTTTCTCCATTTTTGCAACACAGTAGGTGGGAAAAAATCAGCCAGAGCACCCTTAGTATAATCCTTTATTTGCAAACGCCAGGCAGAGGAATGCACCAGAGAGGGAAGGAGGACTGGATGTTTCCTAGGACTCCAGCCAGAGCAGCCAAAGTTCAGTTAATTTCAGAAATAGTTAGGGAGTTTGGGATCGACATGTACACACTGGTATATTTAAAAGGGATAACCAACAAGGACCTACTGTATAGTGCAGGGAACTCTACTCAGTGTTATGTGGCAGCCTGGATGGGAGGTGAGTTTAGGGGAGAATGAATAGATGTATGTGTATGGCTGAGTACCTTTGCTCTTCACCTAAAACTATCACTGTTAACTGGCTGTACTCCAATATAAAATAAAAAATTAAAAAAAAAAAGAAAAGGAAATAGTTGGTCAAGGATAGAAAATGGAGGAACTGCTCTTTCAAATTGGTAGCCATTATTTGAGTAAAATGGATTTTCTGCAGCGGAGTGGGAAGGAAGAGCTGGGGCCTAATATCGTGTGCTAGGCTAGTGAGAAAGGAGGATGCAGCAGGAAAGAACTTGCACACATCTCCATGCAAAGGTCTCCCCTATTAGTGCTTCTCACAAGTGACATCACAATGTTAATTACAACAACATTGCATCTGCATGACAATGATTGTGTAATTATTTTTCACTGGAGCCGGTTGTGGGCTGTGGATGTATTTCTTCTTCTGTACAACTTTTTGGGGGAAAATAGTTTTTCATTCGTTTGCTTTTTCAAATCTATCACCATTTATTCTAGTGGCTCTTTAAAATGCCTCTCCTTGGTTTTTTTCATACAATGAAATGCATCTACCAATTCTCTTCCTTCTGGGCCCCACCCCAGCCCTCTGAATTGACCCCCCAGTTCTCCAGTCTGAACCGATTTTCTGATGGCCGGGACATATGGGGGCCTTCCGAGAGTTCTCTTCACCCTGCTTCTGTGTTGAGTCCCTGTTCTCTTGTCTTCTTCTTTCTTGGTTTATACTTTTCATTTTATAAAGTATCTGTTTTGCTATAAATAACGTCTTAAAGGGGAGTATGGGAAGTAAATTTGGGGGACTTTGCATGTCTAGAAAAGTCTGTTTCACTCTCACACTTAATTGATGGTTTGCCTGCGTGTAGGATTCTCGGCTGAAAATTCATTCATGCAAATTTCCAAAGGCATTGATTTATTCTTTTCCAGCTTCCAGTGTTTCTGAAAGTTCAATGCCATTATGGTGCTAGATTCTTGGCATGAGATCTTTTTTTTCTGTCTGGAACCTTGTGGGGTTCTCTCATTTTTTTAAATGAAATTTCATTGAGTACAGAGTCACTTTCTCTGGGTTATGTTCATCTACCTGATGGAGCCAGGAAACACGTCCTGCACTTTCGGGGAAGTAATGATGTAGACATACTTGGAAATTACTCCATTTTTTGGTTTCTTTTCCTTGTCATGTATTGATTATTGTTAATGGTATCCACTCAGGATTTTTAGCTTTGAATAAATTGGTTGCTGTCCTTTGGAATCATGCATGCTGCCAGACCAGCTTCTCTGTTCTCACCACTTATTGTCTTTCAGAAACTGATCTCTAGTGTCAATCACGTAGAATCATATCCTTAACTTTACTAATAATTTTGGTGCTTTTTGGGCATTTGCTTTATGTACGTATTGGTTTAACGGTGTTAATCTAAGCACAAAGACAGCAAATTTGTTATAGGATGTGAAGGCCAAGTCCAAAATGCTGGTACAGCTTTCAAACCTTTCATGTCAATTATTGGTAATTTGCAGAGTAAGTATCTCTCTAGAATGTAGACTTGCACGCCTTCACATTTTACAGTGGAGGAAACCAACCCAGAGATGTTTAGCGTGGAGTCATTTCTCCTGACTCATTACTAAACCTTTATACTTTCACCCTGTCTCCTCTCTCTCCCTGGTTACTTGGTCTTATATTTCTTTTTCTTTTTATTTCTTAATCTTTTTTAAAATAATATTTTTGGCTGTGCTGAGTCTTTGCTGTTGCGTGGGCTTTTCTCTAGTTGCGGCAAGTGGGGGCTCGTTCCCCTAGTTTCTCTAGTTGCAGCTGTCTAGTTGCTGTGTGGGGGCTCCTCACTGTGGTGGCTTGTCTTGTTGAGCACGGGCTCCAGGTGTGGGGGCTTTAGTAGTTGCGGCACGTGCGCTCAGTAGTTGCAGCTCCCCAGCTCCAGAGTATAGGCTCGATGGTTGTGGCAGTCAGGCTTAGTTGCTCCACAGTGTGTGGGACCGTCCCAGACCAGGGATTGAACCCATGTCTCCTGCATTGGCAGGTGGTTCCTTTACCCATGAGCCACCAGGGAGGCCCTTCATTTCTTAATATTATTTTCTTTAGCTTTAAAGAAACACAATTCCTTACTATAAAACATTATAAACTATGTATTCAAAAGCAGTACATATTACAGAAGCAGCAAGTAATAGTGGTTAAGTCTAATTCTGGAACCAGCCTACTGGGTTTGAATCCTGTCTCTGACTTACTGTGTGACTTTGGGCACATTATTTGACCACTTTGTGCCTCGGTTCTGGGGGCCTATAGTAATGCACCGACCTTCTCATATAATTGTGAGAATTAAATGAGTTGATTCATGTGAAGTTCTTAGAATGATGCCTGGCATACAATAAATATCAATGTCACTAGTATTAATGTCAAAAATACAGAAATAAATGTTAAAAGAAATAATCTATTATTCTGTCTCTACTACCATCAATAATTCCAACTAGAGAGATAACTGTGGTTAACATTTCAGAGGGTTGCATTTTGGTAGTTAAAGCAAAAAAAAAAAGGAATGTTGTATGTACAATTTTATTGTTCGTTTTTCCACTTGTCTTTATAGTTTGAGCTTTTTTCCATATCATTGATTATTCGGTATTCTTCTGGGTGATATTGATATATTGGTTTCCTGTATTCATCCTAACACAGAGCCTTGCAAATTAGGTTCTTCATAAGAACCACCTGACTGGGAAGCCAATCCTTTCTTCTGGACCCCTTTGGGTTTAGAAAAGGTGTAGAGAGGGGTCCTCCTATCATGAATTTGAGAAGACCATGTTCCAGTGAAGACAGGTCTTCTCTTTCTCTACACAATGAAAGCATTCTGGAGATGGCACCTGAAAAGTGTGCATTAGAACAGAGTGACGGGGGGACTCGTATGAAAAGATTATGGGGGAGGAGGGGGNGTGGCCAAAGTACTGGAGTTTCAGCTTTAGCATCATTCCTTCCAAAGAAATACCAGGGTTGATCTCCTTCAGAACGGACGGGTTGGATCTCCTTGCAGTCCAAGGGACCCTCAAGAGTCTTTCTTCTCCAACACCACAGTTCAAAAGCATCCATTCTTCGGTGCTCAGCCTTCTTCACAGTCCAACTCTCACATCCATACATGACCACAGGAAAAACCATAGCCTTGACTAGATGGACCTTAGTCGGCAAAGTAATGTCTCTGCTTTTGAATATGCTATCTAGGTTGGTCATAACTTTTCTTCCAAGGAGTAAGCGTCTTCTAATTTCATGGCTGCAGTCACCATCTGCAGTGATTTTGGAGCCCAAAACCCCTGGAATCCAGTCCTTTGTGACACGTGCTGGGACTGTATAGAGCAAGGGCGACTAACTGCGTGTGAACGTGAAAAGGGTATCTTGCTACCATTCCTTTGAATGATAAAACATATGGTTACAGCCAGCTTTCTATTTCCCACATCAGGCCCCTTCCAGTAATCCCTATGCAATTTCTGTCAGCTTTGGCCAGTTTTCTATCTAAGAGGCCAGGGCTGGAGAAGTGGGAAAATGGGAACAGAGAGAAAGGGCAGGGACCTGGGGGGTTGGGGTGTGGGTTCAGATAGCTCTTTTTTCTCACCGGTGGGCGCTAGGTAAGGGAAAGCCTCCCTGCCCGAGGGCGTGCTTCACAGCCCGGCTTCCAGCCTGCCCTTCACCACCTCAATCTATTGATGCATACCTAGAGACATATCTAGAAAGTCTATCTTTCCCTCTTTGTTGGTGTCTGTCATCTCCTTTCCAGAAAATATTCGTCTGGAAATAGAAGCCCTCTCCTCAGCATGACTGCATCACACTCCGAACTAGTGTGGAGCCCCCAACACTGTTCACTAGGGTTCTGACGAAACTCATCCTCCAATTACAGTCTGTCTCTTTGCTGTCCCTGAGACCCAGGGGGTGGAGCTTGGCATCTACCTTCCCAGGTCTTCGATCAGAAATTTGGCTCACCAAGAAAAAAAAATAAGAGGAAGACTGGCCCATTTCTTTCCCGCTCTTTCTAAAAATTATTTCTTCTCCTGTACATACACTACTGAGTCGGCTACTTTGTATGTGTGTGTGTGTATGTGAGACAGAGACTGCTTGATCCTTGCTTTTTATAGCTCTGAGAAGAACCCCATTTCTCCTCTTTGCAGCTGGCATTTCTGGCGAATACAATGTTATATTCTTAATGTGATGGACTGGTTCTGTTTCTCTCAAATTCAAAGAACTATCACAAATCTAGTAGTTAAGGCTCATCCAGTGGGCTTCTCTGGTGGCTCAGCAGGTAAATCCACCCACAGTGCAAGAGACCTGGGTTCTATTTCAGGGTTGGGAATATCCCCCAGAAAAGCGAAAGGCTACCCACTCCAGTATTTAATGGCCTGGAGAATCCTATGGACTATATAGTCCATGGGATTGCAAAGAGTCAGACACAACTGAGCAACTTTCACTTTCAAAGGTATATAGTGGCACATACTTTTTCGTGATTTCCCTAAATGTTTGTCCATGACTTTTCTTAAGAAAAATGGAATTGTCGCACTAATTGCCTAATAAAGTTCCATATACACCACTTCTAAATGTTAGTGGAATCCTGTGTAACTGATTCGTCAGGGGAAATAAAAATGAAATTAATAATTTTCGAGAGCTGAAAACTTGTTCAAGTTGTTACAGAAATCACAACATAAATATCTGAAGAGATTTTAAAATGTAATTGAGTGCTTNGATCTAGCAATGTCTGCAGAATTGGGGAGTTGAGCCTTGAGCAGCCCAGTGAAGAGCCGTGCCTCCTGAGAGCACTCCGTGTAACCCTGAGACAGACGGATGTTGGTGGCTTCGTGTTCTGTCATGTCACATGTACCAGAGAGTTACTGCCTTCCCTGGAGGAGGCAGAGAGGCTCTTCAGAGGACTGTGGGCTGGGATGGAGAGATGTAGAAGGTGAAGCAGAAGGTGATGAGGGAAGCTTCTGTCTTGCTTCTCTCAAGCTTCCTTAAGAGTCACCCTCTCTGCAGAGCACATCGTATCCATGTGAGAACCAGTCTGTGTGCTTTGGCGACTACTCTTTGCCAAGAAAAGTAAAAAAGGATTTGCCAAAACCACAAAACGAGTGACATGGTTAGTATCTGTAGGAACCGGGATGCAACGAGTTTTAAAGGTTAGTATATCGCAGTGCAAAGTCAGTAGACTCTTGGCGTAAAGCTGTTTGTCTCGTTGCTGAAATGTTCAGTGAGAATGGAAAATGGGTGACTTTTTGTCCAATGCTAGATCGTTTGGTTGAAAGTTGCCCATCAGAACAGAGACTAAAATTCAAATACGGACTGTTACTCCCATTCTTGGGTAGCAAGATATGCTTTGATCATATTTAATTATGGAAAAAATTTTAAAACCTTTTAAACTTCTCTGAACTTCTGGTTCAGACAAATACGTCTTGGACACAATCAAACAGCACTAGTTCTTGTTGCAGACAATGAGGTACAGATCTTCCCATCCTTTACATTGCCTCAAGTCCAAGCACATTTACAAACAATAAAACATATTCACTTTCTACTTCCCTGACCTACATTTCCTTATTTTAGCATTTGCTGAATCACAGGGGCAGATTCTTTCAGGCCAAATCTCCTTCAGGTTTTCCCTGAACATGGCCCATACCACCTGTGCTCTCTGGATCCCATCCTTCCTGTACAAATGTCTAGCCCAGTGCTTTGAACTTTGTATTTAGTTATCTATTTATGTATTCACCTTGCCCCCTAGCTGATGATTTAATCACACCCACGTGACTCTTGGGGAGGGACCTCGTACCATTGGTTTAAAGTAGGCAGGCCCTTAAAAACAGTCTGCTGACCGGGACACTTCAGTTCAATACCAGGATTGTTATTAGGGGAATATTCCCCAGTGGAGAAAGAGTGTAGCAATCTCACATTGCTTAGGTGAGAACAAGAAAACGGCTTCCCAGGTGGCGCTAGTGGTGAGGAACCCGCCTGCCAATGCAGGAGACAGGGGTTGGATCCCTGGGTTGGGAAGGAAACAGCAACTCACTCCAGTATTCTTGCCTGGGAAATCCCCATGGACAGAGGAGCCTGGCGGGCTGCAGTCCGTGGGACCGAAAGGAGTCAGAACTGAGCATGAGTGCGAGAGCAAGGAAGTGGGGGAGAATGATCTCTTGTTCAACCTCATCCTTCCCTGCAGCGTCTGTTCTGCGAGGGCACCCTGTGACACACACAGCTCCTGCTCACAAGACCAGGGGAAGCCGGAGCACCTGTGGTCTCCGCAGCTGAAGCACAGGCTCTGAGGTCAGAAAAGCCTGGACTCTGCTGCTTATTGCCGGTATGACTTTAGAAAAGTTACCAAGTTCTTTTGAAGTTCCTGCAAAATGAGGAAAACTGCAGGCACCTTTCAGGGCTGCTATAAGGATGGAAGACTGCTTCTGACTTAGGGTTTTTCGACTTTACGATGGTGTGAAAGTGACACACGTTCCGTAGAAACCAGACCTCCGGTTTTGAATTTTAATCTTTTCACAGGCCAGCGATACTCTCTCATGATGCCAGGCAGGGGCAGCAAGCTGCAGCTCCCAGTCAGGCACACAGTCACAAGGGCAAACCACTGAAATCCTTACAGCCATTCTCTGCACAGTCCACCTTCTGTTTTTCACTTTTGGTACAGTGGTCAATCAGTTGCGTAGGATACTCAATACTTTATTATAAAATGGGCTTTGTATTAAGTGATCGTGCTGACCGTAGGTTCCCCGGTGGTGCTAGTAGTAAGGAAACTGCCTGCCAACGCAGGAGATGTAAGAGACGCCAGTTCGATCCCTGGGTTGGGAAGATTCCCCCGGAGGAGGGCATAGCAACCCACTCCAATATTCTTGCCTGGAGAATCCCATGGATAATGGAGCCTGGCAGGCTACAATCTGTAGGGTTGCAGAGTTGGACACGACAAAGCAACTGAGCAGGTATGCACACAGCTTAATGTAAGTGATTAGAACATGTTTAAGGTAGGTGAGGCTAAGCTATTATTTCAGCTAAAATAAGTTTATTTTTCTTGCAGAAGAGCAGTACTAGATGGACGTATGTGTCTATTCAAGCTATCATAACAAAATGCCATAGAATTGGGGACTTAAGTGCCAGAAATGAATTTTCTCACGGTTCTGGAGCCTGGAAGTCTGCGATCAAGGTGGCAGGCTGGCTGGGTTCTGCTGAAAGTGCCCTTCTTGGCTTCTTGCTGTGCCATCACATGGGAGGGAGGGAGAGAAAAAGGCAACACTCTCTCATCTCTCCTTATTAGGACACTATACCCATCAGGAGGGCCCCACCCTTATGACCTCATCTAAACCTAATTGTGGGCTTCCCAGGTAGCTCAGTGGTAAAGAATGCCTGCAGTGCACGAGATGTGGGTTTGATCCCTGCGTGGGGAGGATCCCTGGAGAAGGGAATGGCAACCCACTCCAGTATTCTTGCCTGGAGATGCCCATAGACGGAGAACCCCGGTGGGCTGCGGTCCATGGGGCTACAAAAGAGTTGGACACGACTTAGAGACTAAATAACCACAGATGGTTGGATGGTGTCACCGACTCAAGGGACACAGATTTGAGCAAACTCCCAGAGATGGTGAAGGACAGGGAACCTGGCGTGCTGCAGTCCACGGGGACACCGAGTCAGACACAACCTAGCAACTGAAAAACAACAACTCCAGGGGATTTTCCCAGCCCAGGGATTGAACTCACATCTCTTGCATCTCCTGCATTGGCAGATGAACTCACCACCGCTGAGCAAGTGGGGAAGCCCTTATCACTGACTGACAGGGCAACCGTGTGTCCCAGTTGGTCACAGAAAGCCCTGATCTGTACCTCTTGTCCCAGAGTGGACCATCACCCCTTTCAACTCTCAAAAGTGTCTTGATTCGAATGACAAATTCTATGTCTCCCTACTTATTGAGCACTTGTTATTTAGTATAGATTCTCATTAAACAGTAGTTATTAATAAGGGGGATGGACTACAACTATAGGTGAGTAATGAAAGGTTGTTGTTGAATTATGACGCCGGGATTCTTGGCCTCCGGAGGAGAAGAATTCAATCCGGGGCCAGAGACGAGGCTTGATCGCTCAGAGCTTTTGTGTAATAAAGTTTTATTAAAGTATAAAGGAGATAGAGAAAGCTTCTGACATAGACATCAGAAGGGGGCAGAAAGAGTGCCCGCTTGTTACTGTTAGCAATGAGTTTATATACTCTTCAATGAATCCAAAGAATGTCTGGAGGTTGTAAAGACCTCATCAGATCTATTCCCATAATTTACATTTTAAAATAACAGAATTAGCCAGAAGGTTTAATCCAGAGACTGTCCTCAGGCTGAATACATTGTTGTTATACAATCCTTGTAAAGAGAATGTTTAATCCAGAGACTGTCCTTAGGCAGAATATATTGTTGTTATATAATCCTAAGGAATGTAGAGAAATAAGTTTGTCCTTTCTTCCTCCTTGAGAATTCNCCTACTCCCATAATTTACATTTTAAGATAACGGAATTAGCCAGAAGGTTTAATCCAGAGACTGTCCTCAGGCAGAATACATTGTTGTTATATAATCCTAAGGAATGTAGAGAAATAAGTTTGTCCTTTCTTCCTCCTTGAGAATTCCAGACCCCTCTCTCCTTGGGGACCCCTAGACTTCTTATCAACCTGCCTAGGAAATGACTCTCTCCTTCCCCCCTTTTCTTTTAGGAGAATTATGTTGCCTAGGGAAAAGGGGCGTCATTCTCATTCCATAACTTCTTCCGAGCTGAAAAGGGGCGTTGTCCCTAAATTAAAGAGGCAACATATTCTCCTAATCCTCATATTGAGGATATCTGATCCAGGGGCCCCAAATAGTAGTTGTAGGAAGGTGCCGCAGTAGCAGGAGTTGGAGCAAACATTTGTAACTTAAAAGCTTAGAAAGCAGAGAACTCTTAAACAAGCCTCCCTTTGGAGGAGGATCATTTCCTATTGACTTAGCTCTACTGACCCATGTCTCCTGAAGTCAAAGTCTCCTTGTTTCTTCTGGTAGCTGTGATGAAAATAAAAAGGAAAAAAAGCATAAAACCTAGTATTTGGAATCAGAAGAACTGGTGCTATGCCTTGCTCTACCTGCTCTATGTCTTCATATTTCCATTACTTAATCTACCTGGCCTGCAGTGACCTCAACTATAAAATGAGCATCAGAGTCTCCCCAAAGGAGAGACTCCTCAACATTTTTCTCTAAGACTGCACAAATGGTATTACAGTGATGTGTGGAACATTAAGTTTCCCAAGTCCACTCCATCCTCTCTGGCCTTAGAGTGCACTTGCCTCTGGAAGGTCTGTGTTACTTTAACAGAAAGTTAATTAGGTCTTTCACCCTCCCTCTGGATATTTGCCTGCGTTAGAAGTGCAGCTCAGCACACAAGCTCCATCATCCATATTAAAAGTGGGATTTTCTGATTTGGCCTGGGCAGCCAGTTGACCAATAGGTTTGAACGTGTGTTTTCAATAAAGCTGCTTACCCAGGAAGCCTTATTAAGTGAGTAAGTCAAGCTGACATGATTTCCATGCTGATTAACATGAAACCTAGGCTGTTTTTGCCATGCAGTTGCATTAATTATTTATAGGAGGTAAATGAGGTTACAAGGAAAACAAGCTCAGATTACCAGAAACAAGTCAAACCATATATTTATACTCTTAAAAGCTACATACTAATTCCTGCATTCATTGATTTGAGGCTCAAGCCTCAAGGATCAAAAAACACTTATCATGTTCTCCCCTTTCTGATATATAAAGGTGATGGAGGGTTTAACATTTCAAAAACTAGGCGGTGAACTGGGATGGCCCAATGGAGTTTATCAGATACTTTTATTTTGTAAATTGTATACCTGCAAATCTCCCAACAAATCTCAAAACAATTCAGGCTGTTCCAGAATTGAATGCTAAATGTTGACTAAACAACTAGTCTCTTTTGGTTTTCAAATAAGTTTTACTATTTTTTCATAGAAAATTCTGACTAAACAGTGTCTGTTAGGCAGGTGAATTAAAATAGTTAGACTATTTGCATGTTTGCCTGAAATAGTCATTTGTTATGTTTGCAGTCAGTGTTTGGTGAAGTGTAAAATCTGTTTCAAATTTTTCATTTTTAATGAAATCTTATTATAATAGTTGCACAAAGATAATCTTAAGTAGGTTTGGTAGAACTCTGGCTTGTAATTCTAGCTGCTGCCATTTTTTTTGTCAGGTGGTGTGAGATACATGTTCAATGAAGAGTTCTCACTTTTAACATATGGGTGGATTTGAAAGATAATCAATGGTAACCCCCTCTGTTTTCCTGATTCTTTCTAGATATCATGTGACTAAAACCTCTAACACCACTAACATTAGGCAGACCACAAGGTGCTTATCGAAAAACTAAATGCTCTTTTGGCCATGGTGAGAGAAATATTTCATGATCATATGGTGTACCAGCAGAGTCAGTGGGAAACAAGGAATGTTGGGCTTAGATGTATGAGATATGTCTCTAAATAAAGATTGAGTAGTCCTTTGTAGAACATAAATTCTGAATGATCTCACTACAGTTTCTCATTTATTTTGTGATGTAAATATACAATTTATTAATATTATCACTTGATATGCTTTAAAATTTTGCAACAACTACAATTATTGTTTATTATCTAATTATAACTACTTCAGTATCTTCTTTCCCTTTCAGAAGTTTCTGTATTTGGACAATAATTTATATGCCCACCTTAGCTATTTTATTTTATGATCTGATTCTGGAAAGAAAGAAAAACATGTTTTGAGTGGTATATCAGCTATTTTGGAATAAAATATACATGAAATGAAGAACTGGAGAATACAAAGAGTTAGGTATTGACTCTGCAGTGAATAATCAAGTCTATTTCCTTTTTCTATAGTTGACTTTCTTATAAATACTACAGTTCAATAAGTGTGCTGGGCATTTACTTGAGTTTAGATTTGTTCTTTAGAGTGGAGGGTTTGGGGTAGGTAATCATAAGTTGAATTCCAATACAAATTCTGTGCTTTACATCTAAGATGTAAAAAGAAAGTTTAAATCAAGTCAAATGTCCACAGGCACTAACCACTGCTGTTTTATTCCCAGAGTCTGGAGATGGCAAAAACTTATGTGAAACCCAAGGAGATGACAGAATTGGTCAACACACCATCTTGGATGGACAAAGGTCTGGCCTCTCAGAATGAGGTAAAGGAGGAGGAGAGGAGACCGGCTGCTTATGGAATGCTTGGCAGCTTGGCTGAAGATCATGACAGTATTGAGGAGGAAGAAGAGGAGGAAGAAGATGGGGAGAAGCCTAAAAGAAGAGGTCCCAAGAAAAAGAAGATGACAAAAGCTCGCCTTGAGAGATTCAGGGCTCGAAGAGTCAAGGCTAATGCCAGGGAACGGACCCGGATGCACGGCCTGAACGATGCCCTGGACAATCTGAGGAGGGTCATGCCGTGCTACTCTAAGACCCAAAAGCTCTCCAAGATAGAGACTCTTAGACTGGCCAGGAACTATATTTGGGCTTTGTCTGAGGTCCTAGAAACTGGACAGACACCTGAAGGGAAGGGCTTTGTGGAGATGCTCTGTAAAGGGCTCTCTCAGCCTACAAGCAACCTGGTGGCTGGGTGCCTCCAGCTGGGCTCTCAGTCTGTCCTCCTGGAAAAGCGTGAGGAGAAATCTATCTGTGACTCTACCATCTCTGTCCACAACTTCAACTACCAATCTCCTGGGCTCCCCAGCCCTCCTTATGGCCATATGGAAACACATCTTATTAGTCTCAAACCCCCAGTATTCAAGAGTTTGGGAGAGTCATCTTTTGGGAGCCACCCACCTGACTGCAGTACACCACCTTATGAGGGCCCACTTACTCCACCCTTGAGCATCAGTGGGAACTTCTCCTTGAAGCAAGATGGTTCCCCTGACCTGGATAAATCCTACAGTTTCATGCCGCATTACCCTGCTGCAAGTCTAAGCTCAGGGCATGTGCATTCAACTCCTTTTCAGGCTGGCACCCCCCGCTATGATGTTCCCATAGATATGTCCTATGATGCTTACCCCCACCATAGCATCGGGGCCCAACTCAATACAATCTTCACTGACTAGGGCAGTCTGACCAGCATTTCAGAGAAAGATGTCTGGAGACATTTTCCATAGCTCAAATCATTGAGCTGAGGATTCGGTGACCTTAATGGGATCCTATAGATACATATCAAACACAATAGTCCTAGGCTCTTTGGGTCTCCCTAACCTGTTACCCTCCTTTCTCATCAGTTTCTCATGTTGTATTGATTCCTTTATTTTGGGTCCTCACAAGAAATTATTTGATTGTTTACAATCATGTGAAAATAGATCAGAAACCCTGGGTCTTATCCTAGTGGTGCCAAAACTCATTGGATGGTCTATGCCAATTCATTTTTCATTTCTGGCCTCTGTTTGCTTACTGGTAAGTCAGGCAATTGTTCTAAATTGGGATACTTTCTAAAGTTCTTCACAGTTATGAAATTCTATGACTTTGGGGACCATTCCCACAAACTTCTTAACGGTGGAAAGATTGAAGAGTGATAGGAAATGGACACAATGTGTGGAATGATCGGATGGAATTGCCAAAGGAGCACCAGGTGCGTGTCTTTCAGACTTGATGAAAGGACTTCTTTGCATCCATCTAAAAATATCTTCCAGAGGCTGACATTCTACCTTGAAGTCACTGTGAATAATGTTCTTTAAGAGATTAGCTCTATTTCTTACTGGGCTGAAAGCTGAACGTATCTTCCTTAGTAATTTGAGACCATAATAGAGATCTCATACCAACTTGATTCTTGATAACATTTCAAAAGCACTTTTCTCAGTACTCGAAGTGGGGCAAACAAGACACTGAAACCTTAGACTCCTCCAAGCCAACAGGACTTGGAGAATCATTTCATGACCTTCATAACCAGAGAGGCATGGAAATTCTGATGAAGCTCAGGTACTGCTATTGGAATCAGCAAACAACCCAGGTCACATTCAAGAGCAATAAAATGGCCATTGGATACTAACCATCATTTTGGGACTCTCAACCTATCCATAGGAAAACCACTAGGTTTTCTTTGGCAAGATGAATTTCATTTGGTTAAAGAAAGCATGGCTAAAAACCACTGACATCTGCCCACACATATTTTCTCGAAGCACAAGCACCAGTCAATTTATTGATCAAACTTGAATTTTCCCAACATATATAATTCCCTATCTCCTTTCCCACTTATTGTTACCTCTTCTTCACTTTTAAAATATGTTATTACATATTGTAGATAACATTTCAAGTGACCGAACTTAGGGATGTAGAAATCAAATCCAAAGTCAGCAAATGCTTTTACCAATTTATGTCTTCATCACAGATTTATCCTGATTTGCAGGATGTTTTTTTTCTTCATGTAACTCTTCTTTCCTTTACATTAGCAGTCATTTTGTCAAGTTTATTTTTCCCAGAGAAATGTGATCTGAGAAGTTTAACTGTCCTGTTCAATCTGCCAGAACAATTATTTTAAACCAAAAGCCTACATGGTTTACATGATAGTGGATCATATCCTTCTCCTGCCAGAGAGGATAAGTTTAGGAAGCAGGCAGGGTACACAAATAGGGCCAATTAATAAAATTGATAAGGCAGATTAGTATGTGATTTTCTACAGCTCAGCTAACCTCTAAAACCTGCCAAACTACTTGTGTATTGACTTTTTTTTACCCTTTACTTATTATCTCCTTATAGCAGAAGTAATTTTCTTTTCATTTTGCTTGCAACACTAACCCTCCTTTTTTTTTTTGCACCCTTAATTTGTAAATCTTGAAAGTACCCTTGAAGAGAGATCCTAAACCCCATCAGCCACCAAAGTGGTTCCCCTCACCATGATTTGCCCTAGAGGGAATAGACAAGTAAAATGATTTATGAAGCCATCCTATGTGCTTTCTGAGTCTATACTGGTTCTTACCTTCCTAAGAGGTTATGGGGGTGGGGGAAGCTATCCTTGAAGTTAGCATTTTGTGGCATTTAAGTTTGTAGATAATGAATGTTGTCTGAGTTATTTATTAGATATTATTTATTTAATTTATTTCTCATTTTCTTGCAAATTCCTTAGGTTGTATACATGTGCTTGCAAACCCTCCCTAAGACTTCATTTGGAAAGTAGCTCATAATTTTGCTAGGAATTCCTGAGTTTTGGGGTGAGGGCAAAGGAGGAAGCTAGTGCAAAGTTAATAAGAATTGTATAAAAAGCAGCAATAATTTGAATGGCTATGCAAGTTAATATTTCTTAGATTTTTTTCTTCACTCTAAGATGAGCCAATCATTTTGACTCATTGTTTATGCTTTTAGGGACTATGGTATCTGTGAACTGGTGTGGGATTGTTCAGAGATTTCATAATTGAATAAAATTTGTAAATGCCGTGTAATTGGAAAGAACCTACTCTCTAACCCTGGATGGTCTTTTCCTTCTGGGGACTTTATTCAATAATGCAAAACAATTGTTTAAACATTTTGTAAAAAAAAAATATGTTTTTCCTCCTTTTCTAGCAAAAATAAAGCTGTGAGTCTTAACAGACATTGTGTTGTACTTACATTGTCAGTCTTCACAGGTTTTCTTCATTCTCACCTATTAATTTTCCTGGGCTCTAAATCCTATGAGCAACAACAGGATTGCCGGCCCGCCTGGAGGATTTATACATCCCATATTTCAACTGATCTTTCCAGAAGATTTGAAAGGTCTAAACCAAGTAGTTAGAAGCCTAGATGCACTCTGCCACTCACATAATCAACCATCTGCAATTGAGAAAAAAAAAAAAACTCCCCATTTACAAGAATCTATGGCTTTGAGCATTCTAAGCCATCAAAGAGATAACTTAGATTATGTATGGAGAAGTGGACCACAGGAAGATAAACTATTATCCAAAATTTAGCCGGGCCTACCAACTCTTCAAACAATTAAGAGGCATAATTTTTGGCAACTGCCTCTTAACAGCTCCTTCTCAAGATTTTTTTTCTTTCAGATTTCTTCAGTTAAAATTTTCCAGGGTCCCTTCTTACAGGCATAACTGCTGATGGCAAAGAAATAATAATGATGATGATGATAAAAATGAACTTTAATAAAATATTATTGGTTAATCAAGGGAGAGAAATGGTTTAAAATATTTAAGAAACAAAAAAGAATGAAAGTCATCCTCCTACCCCCAATCTTCATCTGTCCAGTACTCACTCTCCAACTAGAAATCAATTTTTAATTTTTAGTTTACTAGTTACCAGAGATCCTTTATGACTATGTAAGCAGATATTAGGTATATTAGGTACAAATATTAAGTTATTTTATCCTCTTCTTTTTTTTCTATTATTGGTAGCATATCATATTTCTTTCATATGTCGTAAAAGCTTCAATTTCTTGTTATAGCTGGTTAATATATCATGGTAAAAACCATAATATGTGATTACATTAAATTACAAAATTTGGATTTTTCCAATCTTTTGCAGTATTAAGTGAATAATGTACATGTCATTTGATGGGCTTCCCAAGTTGTGTAGTGGTAAAGGATCCAACTGTCAATGCAGGAGATGCCAGAGACATGGGTTCATTCCCTGGGTTGGGAAGATCCCCTGGAGTAGGAAGTGGCAGTCCACTCCAGTGATGTTGACTGGAAAACTTCATGGACAGAGGAGCCTGGCAGGCTACAAATCTGTGGGGCTGCAAACAGCCAGTTGCAACTGAGCACCCACACACTAGTGCAAGATAGTCTTACAAAATGGTCTGCCATTTGATCCTTGTCAAGAGAATATTTAGCAAAGAATATTCTAGAGGAATACAAAAAATTTGACAGATATCATTGATAATCCCATCTAGCTGTTAGGAATGCTTAATATGTACTGTCACTTTTCTAGGTGATTTGTATAATATTCATTTAATCTAAAACAATTCCTATAAGGGAGACATTATTATCACCGTCATTTTACAAGTTGTAAACAAAAGCATAGAGTAACCTGTTCAAGCTCACACTGCTAGTGAATGGTAGAGCCAGGATTTGAACTAGATGATTTATCCAGAAGGTTTGGTTGTTTGTCTGGTTGGCTGGTAGGTACATAAGGATGTCATATCTACAGAAGGTTAGAGCTGGTGGAAGAGGAGGGATTTTTTTTGATACTTCTCAAATTGTCCATGTGACATATGGCACCCTGTTATGTCTATGACCCAGGCTGGCCCATACTCAAGCTCTGAAACAGAACCTGAGAAAAGACTCTCTTTCCACTGACAAATGCTCAATTTTCAATTGTATGCTGCCTATGTAGACTATGTAGATATAGGCTAGCTCACAGATCAGTGCTTCGTTTATTGAAACTCTTCATCTTACTGACAGCTTAAATCCATTTCATGGCTGGTCAGCTTACACACCTTTAAAATTTTAGAAAAATGTTTTATCAAGAAATGACAGGTATTAAAATAATGAAATCGTTTGCAACATAGGAGCAGACTATCTTCAAGATTATTTTTTTCTGTCTGTCTATTAATGCACCAAGCTGTCTTCAATGTACAGCTTTATGCATTAATTGCAAGCATTGGCTTCAGGATCTAACAGGTGCTATTTTAACTATTAGCTTACTAGTTGAATGCAGTGTGTTAGTTGCCCAGTCATGTCCAACTCTTTGTGACCCCATGGACTGTAGCCCACCAGGCTCCTCTGTCCATGGGATTCCCCAGGCAAGAATGCTAGAGTGGGTTGCCATTTCATTCTCGTTGAATAACCTTTATTAAATTGATTAACCCTGCAAAGCCTCAGTTCCTTCAAATTTAATGGCAATAATAGCAATGACTTTCTCACAGGGTCATTCTAAGGAATTTATTGAGGTAATATGTCCACAGTACATAGTATTTAAGAAGTGGCATTTATTACCATCCATGTTACTATTCCGGAGAAGGCAAAGGCACCCCACTCCAGTACTCTTGCCTGGAAAATCCCATGGACAGAGGAGCCTGGTAGGCTGCAGTCCATGAGGTCGCTAAGAGTTGGACACGACTGAGCAACTTCACTTTCACGCATTGGAGAAGGAAATGGCAACCCACTCCAGTGTTCTTGCCTGGAGAACTGTCCTTTATCGAGCCCATCTNAACACCTAGAGCTGTCTCTATGATGTTTATAAATCACTGAACTGTTCAGCAAGCATCGCCCTCGCCCACAAGCACGCGAGGAAGGTCACAAACATGGATGCTGCAGCCCCCACAAGCCCAGCATGTACCTTCAGTGGAAACGCAGACTCCTTCTCCCATTTGGCGACGCGTCGTGACTCAAATGGGCCGAACTGCGTGCGCTTGATGAGCTGGGTCACGGCAAACACCCCCTCAGCTCCCTCTTCCAGGCGTCTGATCTCCAGGTTGGAGGGAAGGGATGACCTAGAGATGAAACAAAGCAAGAGAGTCTCTGCCCCGAGTGCCCACTGGCCAGGGTGCCACACTCACCAGGGACAGAGGGTTAGGACGATGGAGAAGGTCGCTCCCGCTGGCCCCAGAGCAGCTGATGGAGAGGCACTGACTTGAAGACGTGTTTATACTCCCTACCCAGGAGACAGAGCCAATGCTCACGTGCATACACACACACACACACACACACACANGGTGGTTGGGCTGGTGGGCTGCTGTCTACGGGGTTGCACAGAGTTGGACACAACTGAAGCGACTTAGCAGCAGCAGCAGCATGTTACTATTCATCATTTTATGATTAACCATACACTGACTTTTCTCTTTGTCTCTAATATATTACTGGGGAGTGCTGATGGTGATTACAGCGGCTTACTTAGGGTATCCATAGAGTTTAGGTTAAGAGAGTTGAATCAGACTTTGGATTGAAGCTAACTGGCTGAATTCAAAGCTAATGAAGCAATTTATTTACCATCTCTATGTCTCAATTTCCTTCTTGACATAAAGGGCACAAAAATTCCACCAAATCCATAGAGTTGATATGAAGTGAATTAGAAGTGATGATAATGCCAATGAAGTGATTATCTCAGGTTCTGGCACAAGGGAAGTAATCTACCATTATTATTGTTTTTTTAAGTCTTTATTGAATTTGTTACAGTGTTACTTCTGTTTCATGTTTTGGTTTTCTGGCCAAGAGCTTTGTAGGATCTTAGCTCCCCGACCAGGGATCAAACCCTCACCCCCTGCATTGAAAGGTGAAGTCTTAACCACTGGACCACTAGGGAAGTCCCTATTATTGTTAGTTTTATTATTAGGAGTGGATGGGAAGAGATAAAGAAATTGAGAATAAGAGAGCAGAGAAGATCCTTTGAATTTATACAGTTAATCATTTACTAGGGCCGATATTAAAATCCAAGCCTTTTGACTAGTACTCTGTATGTTGGAATATGTTATTTTCTTATTCTTCATAGTGAAGTGAAGTTGCTCAGTCCTGTCCAACTCTTTGCGACCCCATGGACTGTAGCCTACCAGGCTTCTCAGTCTATGGGATTTTCCAGGCAAGAGTACTGGAGTGGGGTGCCATTTCCTTCTCCAGTGGATCTTCCTGACCCAGGGATCGAACCCGGGTGTCCCACATTGTAGGCAGACGTTTTACCTTCTGAGCCACCAGGGAAACCCACTGTAAACAGAATCCTCAATGGCAAATTTCCAGAATTTGGGAAATAGGAAGCCCTGTGTTCTTCTTTTTTCCTAGAAACTGGCATGGAGCTCACAGAAGCCTGGTGGTAGCTTTTGCTGTCATCTGGAGAAGAAAATGGAAACCCACTCCAGTGTTCTTGCCTGGAGAATCCCAGAGACGGGGGAGCCTGGTGGGCTGTAGTCTATGGGGTTGCACAGAGTCGGACACGACTGAAGTGACTTAGCAGCAGCNGTGGTAGCTTTTGCTGTCATCTGGAGAAGAAAATGGAAACCCACTCCAGTGTTCTTGCCTGGAGAATCCCAGAGACGGGGGAGCCTGGTGGGCTGTAGTCTATGGGGTTGCACAGAGTCGGACACGACTGAAGTGACTTAGCAGCAGCAGCAGACCTAAGACTACGTAGGAAAGAATTATTATCTGAAAAATACTTAGCACCATATATTTCTTTTCAATTCAGTTTTGTAAATCATTACTGAGCACTTCTTATGGGGCAGGCACTAAGCCAAGTGCTGGGAACAGACAAATGAATATATGACCATGCTTTGTAAGTTTATAGTTTGACAGAGTATGGATTAATAAAGCATTCTACCCAGTTATCACTCAACATTGACAGCAATGTGATGCAATAAGTTTGAGTATCATAGATACTGTTTAACAGAGGAGAAGGCTGATTTTCAGACATATACTGATTAGCCAGGTCAAGCAATTAGTCAGAAGTTAAGTCAGAGACTATCTGTTAAAATGTTTTGTTTGCTTGTTTCAGATGAGTAAAGTCTGCTTTATTTGTGGTTAAATAAAACATTTTCTGGGATGAAATAATTTACTGGTTGAATAACCTTGGTTAAATTAATTAACACTTTCAAAGCTTCACAACCTGCTAAAATGGCTAAAATGAATTACTGCAAATATTACATAAAGCAAAACAAATTGTGGCCAAGCAAAACAATCCCTGGTTCAGATGCATAGTAACCAGGGAGGCAGTTCATCATAAAATCAAAGGAATCCCAATAAGGCTGTCATCATGGACAAGAAAATAAAGTGTTTGGTCAATACCTCATATGTGTGTAAGTAAATGAATTAACTTGCTAAATGTGATCTGGAGAAATTTTTAGAAAATAATGGCTAAAGACTCAAAGAAAGGAAGAGGAAATTGCTGTTTAGTGGGCATCTAAATCAGGTAAAATTCACAAAGTTAAGTTCTCAATATTAGCCAGGCTTCAAAATAAACCATTTGAAGGAGGGTTCCAGATATTATAAAAACCTATGTATAAATGTACAAATCAATATGAGACCATGGCAGGTTACATAAACTCAGCTTTGTTTTCTCATCTATAAAATGAGATGGTTATACAATTATATACTCGGAGTTTCTCTCATCTTAATGTTTTCATGAGCAGCAAATGTCCCTTTTCTCTGACAGATTACACATATTTTGAAAAAAAAGAGAGTGAATGATGATTGAATAAAAGCTAATACATGAAGAAAGTGCCTTTCAATTTAGACCGTAATTTTCTAGGCAGTGAAGTTCATTCTCTAGCAACAACCACTGCAGCATGTTTAGCAACTAAAAGGCTCATAATCTACATAGAGCTAGGTAACCTTATCACAGGTCAGATTGACAAATCGTGTTATTACTAGAAGTGTGCTCTGCCTCCTGCCCCTCCCCGTAAGTGAGAAACAGTAAGGAAGATGTTGAGTATGTTGTTTACTTGATTGCAAATATAACATGTTCTCTCTTATTCATATGAATAATTCAGATTGTAGGTGACAGATGAAAAATATTTCATATGAAGCTTGTTTCTCCATGCCTGTTACTATATTCCTAGTTTTTGGTGTGTTGTGTGTGTGTGTGTATGTGTGGTGTAGGTACAGGCACATATTAATATATCTATATTTATAAAAGCATACCAAGATTTATATGTGTGTATATATTTGAAGGTATGTGTATATATGTATACACATATTTTTTTAATTGAAGTATAGTTGATTTACAATGTCGTGTTAGTTTCAGGTATATAGCAGAGTGATTCAGTTTTTTATACACACACACACACACACACACACACACACANCTTAAGTGCCAGAAATGAATTTTCTCACGGTTCTGGAGCCTGGAAGTCTGCGATCAAGGTGGCAGGCTGGCTGGGTTCTGCTGAAAGTGCCCTTCTTGGCTTCTTGCTGTGCCATCACATGGGAGGGAGGGAGAGAAAAAGGCAACACTCTCTCATCTCTCCTTATTAGGACACTATACCCATCAGGAGGGCCCCACCCTTATGACCTCATCTAAACCTAATTGTGGGCTTCCCAGGTAGCTCAGTGGTAAAGAATGCCTGCAGTGCACGAGATGTGGGTTTGATCCCTGCGTGGGGAGGATCCCTGGAGAAGGGAATGGCAACCCACTCCAGTATTCTTGCCTGGAGATGCCCATAGACGGAGAACCCCGGTGGGCTGCGGTCCATGGGGCTACAAAAGAGTTGGACACGACTTAGAGACTAAATAACCACAGATGGTTGGATGGTGTCACCGACTCAAGGGACACAGATTTGAGCAAACTCCCAGAGATGGTGAAGGACAGGGAACCTGGCGTGCTGCAGTCCACGGGGACACCGAGTCAGACACAACCTAGCAACTGAAAAACAACAACTCCAGGGGATTTTCCCAGCCCAGGGATTGAACTCACATCTCTTGCATCTCCTGCATTGGCAGATGAACTCACCACCGCTGAGCAAGTGGGGAAGCCCTTATCACTGACTGACAGGGCAACCGTGTGTCCCAGTTGGTCACAGAAAGCCCTGATCTGTACCTCTTGTCCCAGAGTGGACCATCACCCCTTTCAACTCTCAAAAGTGTCTTGATTCGAATGACAAATTCTATGTCTCCCTACTTATTGAGCACTTGTTATTTAGTATAGATTCTCATTAAACAGTAGTTATTAATAAGGGGGATGGACTACAACTATAGGTGAGTAATGAAAGGTTGTTGTTGAATTATGACGCCGGGATTCTTGGCCTCCGGAGGAGAAGAATTCAATCCGGGGCCAGAGACGAGGCTTGATCGCTCAGAGCTTTTGTGTAATAAAGTTTTATTAAAGTATAAAGGAGATAGAGAAAGCTTCTGACATAGACATCAGAAGGGGGCAGAAAGAGTGCCCGCTTGTTACTGTTAGCAATGAGTTTATATACTCTTCAATGAATCCAAAGAATGTCTGGAGGTTGTAAAGACCTCATCAGATCTATTCCCATAATTTACATTTTAAAATAACAGAATTAGCCAGAAGGTTTAATCCAGAGACTGTCCTCAGGCTGAATACATTGTTGTTATACAATCCTTGTAAAGAGAATGTTTAATCCAGAGACTGTCCTTAGGCAGAATATATTGTTGTTATATAATCCTAAGGAATGTAGAGAAATAAGTTTGTCCTTTCTTCCTCCTTGAGAATTCCAGACCCCTCTCTCCTTGGGGACCCCTAGACTTCTTATCAACCTGCCTAGGAAATGACTCTCTCAGTAACACGCCAAGATTTCACATAATGGTCTAACTGCAATTCACTGGTCTCATCGTTTTGACAGTCTGTGGCTGGATATTCTTCAACTCCACCCCTCCACTCCCATGTTTGTATGACTTCCTTTCTAAAAGGCATCCCTTATGTTTTGCGACCATACTTGACTATCACTTTGAATTTTGAAAGGAAAGATTTAGAATTGAGATAATTTGCATGTTCAAACATCCCAACTAGTTTTTGTTTAGGTTTTTCCCTTGGGAAATATTATGTTACCAAGTAGATGAATATATTAGTATCCCAATATCACACTGCTACTTTAAGGAGTAACCATGTCATAGATTTTGACAGTTACGTTGCCTGTTGAAATGGTTATGCTGGACTGATGTCTTCAAGGTACCAAGGACTCCTCTTCCTGACCCATTCCATGCTCCCATCCCTGACCACTCTTAATGTAGTTTGGAATTATTTTTAGGAATTTTTTTCCCTGAAAGTTATCATCTCTACCTTCTCTGCTAACCTTTCTTCCCCATTCATGAAAACTCATTTATTTTTATGAAATCTTCCTCAGGTAAGATTTTTGTTTCCTCAGCTTTTCACTTATCAGAAGATAGTATCATCTGCTGAGTACTTCCTAACTGAGCAAACTGATGGAAATACTGAGAAAGATTCCTCCCCGTTTCATGCCCGGGATAACTCATTGCCTTTTTGGAAAGTTGCATAAAACTCTGCACTTCTGTGGCTGTTCTGAATGACTCATATGTAACAGTTTTGCAGATACCTCTTTTAAAAGGTACAAAAGAGGGTTGCTCACCTGAAATTTGGAGATGAGAGCAAATGTACCAATCTACAGTGTGAAAAAGAAACAAGTGTTTTTGTATGTATGTGTTACCGAATACGATTCAATACACCGTTTTAAGTGTACTCATACAGAAAACCAAAAAATTGAACTTTGCTAAATTTATAGATTCATTTGGGGATGAGTTTACATGTTTTTGATAGTATTCTCTTATTAATGTGGTATTTTCCCCATTTGCTATTTTTTAATATTCTCCAACAAATTTCCATAATTTTCTTAATTTATGTCTCTCTAACCTCCTTTGTTAGATTGATTCTTAGGTATCTCATGAATTTTACTGCTACTCATATGAATGGAACATGATTTATTATACTTCCTTGTTATTACAAGATTATTATTAGTGAATTCAAATGTTATTGAATTTGCAGCAATATTGTCTCCTGCAACACTGTTAAACTTACTTATTAGTTTAATAGTTTATGAATAGAGTCTCTAGGATTCTCAGTGTTTAAAATCTTTGTATAGAGAACAGGCTTGTGGACACAGTGGGGGAAGGAGAGGGTGGGGCAAGTTGAGAGAGAAGCATGGAAACAATTACATTACCATATGTGAAGTAGATAGCCAGTGAAAACTTGCTGTAATATGCGGGGAACTCAAACTAATACTCTGTGACAACGTAGAAGAGTGGGATGTGGTGAGAAGTGGGAGGGAGGTTCAAGAGGGAGGAGACGTATGTATACCTATGACTGATTCAAGCTGATGTATGTCAGAAACCAACACGATATTGTAAAGCAGTTATCCTCCAATTAAAAATAAATACAAATTTTAAAAAAGAACAGCAAGAGAGAAGGTCTGAAAAGAAAACCCGTTGCAAATCAGAAGAGTTTTGGTTATTTTCAGTATTTAATTCTTATCTTCTTTCATTGGCTAGATGCTTCAATAAATATTGAATAGAAGCAGTGTCAGCAGGCAGTTTTGTCTTCTTTCTGGTTTTGTAGGGAATGCTTCTAATATTTCTTCATTTAAAAAGATGTTTGCTATAGGGTTTGGGTAGACAGCCTTAACTTGGTTGAGCAAGTTCCCCTCTGTGCCTAGTTTGCTAAAAATTTTATTGATAATGAGTGTACATTTTTATAGAATGCTTCTTCTGCACCTGCTGAAATTTTTTTTCTCCTTTAACTGATTGATGTGTTAAATATACACATCTTCTATAATTAAGCCATGCTCACATTCTTGGGGTAAGTTTTAGTCAATCACATTCTTATAAATACACTGCCAGATTTGATTTAGTACTATGTATTTTACAGTTTTGATATTTACGTTAGGGAGTGAAACTGGCTGGTAATTTTGCTTTTTTGTTCAGTCTGCTAAACTTACAACAGATATTCTATTCCAAGATGGCCTGAGCTGTGATCTAACTTAAAGTATAGTTTGTTTCTTCTCTGATGTACACATATACAGCAAATATTGCTGTGCATTCTTATTTATTTATAGCTTTCTTTGAGGCACTTGGACTTGTTCAGCAATAATAATGATCATTATGAATTATTATTTGTTTTTTTTTCTGGGTAGGTTGTCATCCAATAGCATAGGGCTATCTAGAGTTTCATCAAGTCAGTTTAGATCCTTATGTCGTTGGGAACAAAGGATACTTTCATTTGTGTTTGTACTGTCACTGATATTCCTCAGGGTCAAAGGTTTATTAAAAAGGAAAGCACTTTGAAGACTCTCCCTTAGGGAGAAAAGCTCAAGAGGGAGGAGATATGTATATATAATTATGACTGATTTGCACTGATATACGGCAGAGACCACCACAACGTTGTAAAGCAATCACCCTCTGATAAAAAGAAAGACTCTTCCTTTCCGATTCTCCTGCCTGCCTTTGCTGCTGTCTCTGGCCCAGACCCAAGCTTGGACCTCAGGGCATGGGCCTGTTCCTCTGTAGTGACCCTGCTTGGAGGTAGCCAATGGAATCAGGAGGGCCTGGGGCCCAGGCTGGCCCTGACACTCACTTGCTCTCTGAGTTTGGACACATTGCACAATCTGTGTGTGTGTGCTCAGTCGTGTCCAACTCTTTTTGACCCCTTGGACTAGACTGCAGACTGCCAGGCTCTTCTGTCAGTAGAATTTTCCAGGCAAGAATACTGTAGTGGATTGCTATTTCCTCTTCCAGGGGATCTTCCTGACCCAGGGATCGAACCTGCTTCTCCTGTGTCTCCTGCATCAGCAGGTGGATTCTTTACCACTGAGTCACATGGGAAGTTCCACTCAACTTCTGTAAACCTTAATTATTTCATCAATGCAATGAGAATTTTAGTATCTGTCTTACAGTGTTAGTCATAATGACTAACTAATAATATAAGCAACACAGTGTTGGTATATAGTAAATGCTTAATAAAAGTAGCTTTTAGTATATCTTCTCTGTCGTGCTGAATAAAATGCTAGTAAGACTGTGCTGCTGCTGCTGCTAAGTTGCTTCAGTCATGTCCGACTCTCTGCGACCCAATAGATGGCAGCCCACCAGGCTTCCCTGTCCTTGGGATTCTCCAGGCAAGAACACTGGAGTGGGTTGCCATTTCCTTCTCCAATGCATGAAAGTGAAAAGTGAAAGTGAAGTCGCACAGTCGTGTCTGACTCTTTGCGACCCCATGGACTGCAGCCTTCCAGGCTCCTCCGTCCATGGGATTTTCCAGGCAAGAGTACTGGAGTGGGTTGCCATTGGTTTATAGGTTTATATTAAATACATCACCTTTTATATATATTATGTTTTAAATCTTTATTTTGAAAGCAAATATTTATTTGGTGCCTACCACATCCTAGGACTGGATGCTGGGGAATACTGAGGATACAAGGTAAAGAAGCAGCAGAGGTCAGTCTAGAAAGGCCAAACATAATTAGAATATGAGCTGATAAGGGATCAGATATGAGATATCAAGACAGACTATCAGGATGAGATCTGAAAATATCAAGAAATGAATTTCAGGCACTTGGTGGTCCAGTGGTTAAGAATCCACCTTCCAATGCAGGGGACCCAGGTTCAATCACTGGTTGGGGAACTAAGATCCCATGTGCTGATGGACAACTAAGCCCACATGCCACAGCTACTGAGCCAGCGCTTGCTCTTGAGTAACTAAGAACCAGCACGGGGGGGACTCATGTATACCCTTGGCTGATTCATGTCGATGTATGGCAGAAACCACCACAGTATTGTAAAGTAGTTAGCCTCCAATTAAAATCAGTTAATTAATTTTAAAAAGAACCAACACAGCCAAATAAGTAAATATTAGAATAATTATTGGGGCTTCCCTGGTGGTTCAGTTGGTAAAGAATCTATCTGCAGTGCAGGAGGCCACCTGCAATATAGTAGACCCGGGTTTGATCCCTGGGTGGGGAAGATCCTCTTGAGAAGGAAAATATGTAATAATACTAAATAAATATTTTTTTAAAAAATAAATGAATTTCAGAGGGCAGAACAGCTAGTTCTGTCTGGTCTAACACCGAGAAGGTGGTATTTCAGCAGGGTCCTGAAGACTGAGTGAGACAAGGAGCAAGCGTGCTCCAGTCAGGCCAGCTGGGTTTGTCAGGCTTCCTGGGCATGAAAGGATGTTTTCCAATAGGAAAGGTAAAGATGTAGGAATAAAGCGCATGATAGATTCAGATGTCAGAACTCCCTTCCGGGCTGCACAGTTAACTGTGAGTCTTCGGGCTTAGGGCGAGGGAAGAGGACTGCCTTGGAATGCTGGGAAAACACTGACCCGCTAGTGTCCCAGGGTGGGATTTAATTCACTGCTAATTAGTGTTGGTGTTGGCTTCCCCAGGGAAGAGTAAACACAGAGAAGGCAAGGATTAGGGAGAAGGGCAGAAGCAAGTGCATGGGTGTGTGTGTTTGTAGAACCATTTTGGAGGAACTGAGGAATGCAGAGAAGGTCTTGAAAATAGAGCAGGGATTAGTCCTCATGCTTTAAAAGACAACAAAATCTGCTGGAGGCTACTAATGTGTCACACTCTTAAAATAGAAATGTAGGGAGATGGAGCCTTCTTGTTCTGTGATGCTTTTTAACCTCGGTAGCCTTCCAAAGGGAAGCCATAATCAGGTTGTTTTTATTGTCTGTGGGCAGGAGCAAGCCTTGGTCTGTAAACACTGGATGCTTCCAACTCAAATAGCCTTCTTAGGAATGTCTACCCACATTCGAGGTGTACTTCACCGGGAACCTTAGAATGCTGTACAGAAGCAATGGGGCATCTCGTCAAACCCACAAGGTTTCAGAAATTTTCCAACCAGAGGTGCTCGGGTTAGGGGCACTTGTAACAAACCTGCTCTTGTTTTAGGAGACAGCCTCTAGAGTTTTGGTTTTTTGGTTTGGTTGTCTTTTTGAATTTTTACCATATTTTTCTTCATGATACAACAGTTGTTTGTGGTAAGGTTTTTGTTTTTTAGCCAGAGAAGGATGTCTATGAGATAAATATCTATCTTCGTATCTTTCAGGATCCACACTACCTTTTAAAGTATCTGTATAATTCAAGTCAATTCAGCTAGCATTTATGGACTCCTCCTGGGTACTGGGTGCCCAGAACCTTGAAATTAATAAGAATGAGGACCTACTCCATAGAAACCCAGATTCTGCTAATTAATGTTGGTGTTGGGAGGACAAATGTGTACCCAAGTAACTCAAACATCAGACAGGATTTGAAGATGTTGAGAATGTTGGAGTTCATGGGGAAAACCAGAGAAGGAGCTGAGCTCTTGCTTGGAGTATCAGAAGGAGAAGAGAAGGAAAAGAATGGGAAGACATGGAATTTAATCTAGATTTGAATGTGTAGAATTTCAACTATTAGACGACTGAAATAAGAAAAGCAGTGAAATTAATCTCTTGTAAAATGAGAATTTAAAATAATTTTCTGCTTATCAACAGAAGAAACCTGTTTTACTTCATTTACTTATGTTTACTCCACAAACATGCATTGAGTACTTATGATGTGCCAGGCATTCTTTAGAGATAGAGATGAGATAGACCATCTCTGCTCTTAGCTCCTTCATAGTCTAAAGGTGGACAGAGATGTGTGCACAGTGACACCACAGATATACACAGAGGAATGCATGAAATACTCTGAGAGCACTGTGGACATAAGGGATTCAAGGATGGGCTTCCTTGGGGTACAGTGGTTAAGACTCCATGCTCCCAATACAGGAGGCCTGGGTTCAAACCCTGGTCAGGGAACTAGATCCCACACGTTGTAACTAAGAGTTCACATGCTGCAACTAAGACCCATGCAGCCAAAATAAGTAAATTATTTCTAAAAAGAAACTCAAGGAAGACTTCAAGGAAGGATAGTGTTTTGCAGGTTTGATGGTGAGTGGGTCATGGAAACAGTCCGTGTAGAGGGCATGTCATGTGCAAAGGCAGAGGAGCACAAAGCAGCCTGGGATGTTTACGGGATTTTGGGTATTTTGGTATGTCTCAGGCTTCGGGCTTCCCTGGGAGCTCAGATGGTAAAGAATCTGCCTGCAATGCAGGAGACCAAGGTTCGATCCCTGAGTTGGGAAGATCCCCTGGAGGATGAAATGGGAACCCACTCTAGTATTCATGTCTGGAAAACCCCATGGATGGAGGAGCCTGGCAGGCTACGGTCCACGGGGTCATAAAGAGTCAGACATGACTGAGCGACTAACACACACAGGGGAGGAAGAGTTTAGCTGGATCTGGAAATTAAATGATAAAGACAGATCAACAGGAAAAGAGATACACATTTATTTACTATATATTTTATGTGACATGGGAGCCGTGATAAGGAAATGAAGACCTGAAGAAACAGATCTAAATGTTTTATGCTGGATTTGATGACGAGTGGACAGTCATGGAGGAATATGATAGGCTGAGGAGTAGTTGAGTGTAGTCAACTTAGCAAGACCTGTTTGTTAGGATTCTTCTTTAAATCCCTTTGTCTTCAGAGATAAGGCTGCTCCTTTCCTCCCGATATAGGGAAGGCTATCTCACCTGAGGGTTGTCTCACATGTTTCAGGGAGGAAAGCTAGAGTGACCCTCCTGCTGAAAATACTAGGGTGCCATATTTTGGGGTAGCTTGTCCTGAACCACATCAGGGTATATGGAGGGGGACAAATGAGAGGGAGCCTGGGAGATGAGAAATGAGGCTGGAGATAAAATCAAGACCCAGACCTTGCAGAGTTTTCTGTACTGTGCAATGGAGAATTTTGTCCTATAGTCATTTTAATAAAGGACTTTAAATGGGAAAGTAATATTTGCATTTTAGAAAGATCCTGCAGGTGGTTTGCTGCAGAATAAAGTTGAACTGGGCAAGACGGGAAGTAGAAAAGCCTGCTAGAAGACTGTTTCAGCCAAGTAGCTACTAGGGGGATTAAGACCTGTAAAGGCTATCACCCTCATCATCTCCTACATGCAATTCACAATTTAAGCAGAGACTCAGCAGTAAAGAGTCTACCTGCAGTGCAGGAGACCCAAGTTCAATCCCTGAATCAGGAAGATCCCCTGGAGAAGGGCATGGCAACCCATTCCAATATTCTAGCTTGGAGAATCCCATGGAAAGAGGGGCCTGGCGGGCTACAGTCCATGGGGTCACGAAGAGTTGGAAGAAAACCCAAGTTCTGATTTTTCTTATGATGATTGTTTAGATGCATTGAAAAAATTATATCAAATATAAAAATATCTTAAGACTTCTATTGCATCTTCAGTGCCCTGGTCTGCTGATGCCCTAAAGCATGTGCATCTCTATGAATTGTGAGATCCAGACCTGCCCTGTAGAAGTGGTGGTCAGGATGATAGGTAAAAGGATTGGGGTGGTTTAAAGTGGGAGGATGAACGGGATTGTGTGAATGGGTTCAGGAAAGAGAGAAGCCAGGGATGGCTCTGAGATTTCTTTTATGCACACACACACACTCACATATGTAATTTTATTTATTAGTTAATATTTTTGGCTGTGCTGGGTCTTTGCTGCTGCACAGGATTTTCTCTGATTTCTGTACACAGGCTGCTGCTTGCAGTGACTTCTCTGGTTGTGGAGCACGGGCTCTAGGTGCGTGGTCTTCAGTATTTGCAGCACTGGGCTCAGTAGTTGCCGCTCCTCGAATCCAGAGCACAGGTTCAGCAGCTGTGGCACACGGGCTTAGTTGGTCCATGACAAGTGGGATCTTCCCGAATCATGGAACCTGTGTCTCCTGCACTGGCAGGTGGATTCTGGATTCTTTACCCCTGAGCCACCAGGGAAGCCTGGCGCTGAGATGACTGACTTGGTTGGCAGAGTGGTGACCATGGATATCTACCGCTCATCACTCCTGACTTTTGACAGAGGACCCTCCCGGCCGGCACGCTGCCAGCATCTGTTCCCTCTGCAGAGCTCCTCCATCCTTCACGCTTAATCCAGACTCCCTTGGGTATTTTAAAATGCCCTCTTCTGAAGGCCTCCAATAAATTCTTCACAAACTTTAAAATCCTCAGGGTCAGATTTAGCCTCTGTCATAACCGCTGTCTCAGCACAGCCCTGTCATGAGGCTCCTGACTCAGCCTTGGCTCAGACAGGAGGGCGCAGCAGGGACCCCCATTTCTTTCTCCCATCTCTTGTCCTCTCCTTGTAGGTGGCCCCTCCGAGCGAAGGTAACCCTGTTTCCTTGTTTACTCTGGGACTGTGGCCCAGTGACAAAAGAAGATGTAGCCTGATGGAGACATAGTCATGCATAACGAATCCACCACCAGCCCCCAATTTGTCTGGGAACAAGGTCCAAAACAGCAGCTAAATATCTCTGGAATTGTTCTTGAATATTCTGAAATGTCAAGAACTCAGTTGGGAAGAGAATTCCCCCCATGATCCTGGGCCTTACTATTTATTGCTCTGTTTCCTTAGGGATTCCCTAAGCTGTTACTTCTAGAGAAACAAAGAAAAACAAGCGGACACCAGCATATATTCTCCATGAGAGCCTTATCTCCCTCTCCAGGCCCGGTGTCCAGACGCTGGCCCCGTAGAGCCAGGTATTGTTTTCCGTCGCCAATACTGGAGCACCCTGTTCTGCCTGGGGGGTGTATTCTACAGTCAGTTGGTAATTATGTCACCATTTCAACCATGCCAGGTGGGTGGGCCAATTTACTGTGTCAGAGATGAGTTACTTTTATATACACAGTCACCAGAGAGAGGCCACATTCCCCAGACATCAGTGGAGATGAATGTATAGTTTTAGTCCTTAGGAAAATCACTATCACAATCAATCATAAATAGTCCAAATAGCAACAACCACAGAAGTAAGCAGGATGAAATGTGGAAGAGCTGCTTTATTTTCCATATCTACCCCTATTTCATTGCCCTCCTCCCTGGCAACACTTGGGTACTGCACATCCAGAGCTTTTCCTGGACTTTGTAGATATCTTTCCTTATATGTGCAGTCTACGTGTGCACATATTACACATATAAGGAAATGAATAGTGACTCTTACCATGAAGCTCCCAAAGATGTGCCCATTTCCTGGGCCTCACGGCTGTTCCCCAGTACACCCCTTATCTTTACAATGATAAATAATTCATAAAACTCCAACCATAAGGTCATACAGGGCAGGGAGGAGGGGGAGTGTGGGCTGAGAATCTCAGCAGAAAACTTTCTGATACATAATGCAGAATCTTTCCATTTTCAGTCTGTGATCTTTTCACAGTTTTATACATTTGAATAATACCTGGGTCTCTAGAGCTGACACACTACTCATGGGCTGCCCTGTGAGATGAGAGATCTTTGTTATATACTTTCACTCACCTCCTTGGGGAACTTTTTTTTCAGCCAGAAATACCAGGTCAATTAGCTGAAGCACCGTGGAACGGTATGTAATTCTCAGAACTGGCTCTGAAAGCCTCCCGCTCCCTGGTGGGCACCACTTAAACTGCCTCCCAACACTGAGTAATCACTCCTTCAATCAGCCCCAGATGGGTCCTGCTCTGGGAAAGGCGGCATCTCTAATTACATTTGTCTTTCTCCTCAGTCACCATGGTCCTCTGTGCAGACACTGGTGCCCAGCAGTTCCTAGAGCAGCGAAAGCACAGCCAGATATGATAAGGCCCTTCCTCTCCTTTTAGAGAGCCGTGAATTTTGCTTTTCTAAGCCAAGTAGCCTATGTGGTCTTTGACTTCTTGACTCATGTTCTTTAGTGGATTTGCCTTGTTATTTACTACATTACTCCCTTCACATGGAAGGCCAGTTTGGTTTTAATGTATTTTTTCTTCATATAAAATCCAGAATGACTGCTTGTACCTACATGATTGATGAATTTCTTGCCTTTCTAGAGAGCCTGCAAGACCGGAAGCTGGGGTTTGATCCCTGGGTCAGGACGATCCCCTGGAGAAGGGCTTGGCAACCCACTCTAGTATTCTTGCCTAAAGAATCCCCATGGACAGAGGAGCCTGGTGGGCTACAATCCATGGGGTTGCAAAGAGTGGGGCACAACTGAGTGACTAACACTTTAGAAGATTTTCTGTTTCTCATCAAGATAAATATTTATTTGATATTTTAAAAGCAACTTAATCTTTGATCCTGGTATACCTATGGGCATCAACCTATAAGGACATGTAAATACCCCTTGTTACCATGTTCTTTCCCGAGGGCATTTAAGAATGTGGAGATGCTGTATTTTATATGGACTAAATTGCTCTTTACTGAAGACCTCAGGAATGGTTTTCTGTGAAGTGAGTTGAGGGAATGTGGAAACCAGGTCAGGAGTTTGTCCCTGAGTTTGCTCCTGGCTGGTCCGAGGCCAGCTTCCTGTGAAATTTGAAGTGTTCATGACAACTGAAGAAGCAAAAACTACAGCAACTGAGACGTCAGATATAGTGGCCATGGAGATCAAAGGGCTGCTTTTTTCTCTCTGGGCTGCAAAATTTGACTTTAAATGTGAATGATGTCTTAAGATCAATGCATTTCATACCATTCAGTAGTGCAATAAAGAAGGAAGTGTTCACTTAATGAATGAAGGCTTTTTGGAAGAGGTGAGCCAAAAAAAAGTATTGAGNAAATGTGAATGATGTCTTAAGATCAATGCATTTCATACCATTCAGTAGTGCAATAAAGAAGGAAGTGTTCACTTAATGAATGAAGGCTTTTTGGAAGAGGTGAGCCAAAAAAAAGTATTGAGTTAGCCAACAAGTTCGTTTGGGGTTTTTCTGCAAAGTGTTATGGAAAAACCTCTACAAACTTGTTGGCCAACCCAATATTTTGGGAACCAGGGATACATCATGTAACCTCTCTGGGCCCTTGTCTCCTAAGCCCTAAAGTGAAGGGTTGGGAGGGGAGGGGCACTGAGGGGTCTTACATTTCTAAAGAAATGGAATATAAATATATTCCAGGATCGAGTAATTCTTTGTTCCAGCCATTTTGGATGGTGTGGGTAAAGGACTGTAGGCAAGACCTAAATAAAAGTGTGAAAGGGGAGATAGCTATGAAGACTGCGAGCTGGAATGAAAGATGTAGGCAAGATGTGAGTGGCAAAGAGAGATCATGAATGGTTTGGAATCAGAAGATTGTATTTAATACAAATATATGATCAAGGTAGGGAAAAGATTTGAAGGTAGCTGGCTGGGTAGTTTGCATTAAATTAAAACTTTGTAGTATAAGATTTTAATTCATTTAATTGTTTCAAATGTAGTTTAACAGCTTTGTCAAGATGTAATTCAAATAGTATACAATTCACTCATTTGAAGTATACGATTCAATGACTTAGTATATTCACAGAGATATCTATTTTTACATCATCACCATCACCACAATCAACCTTAGAGTATTTTCATTTCTGTAAAAAGAAATGCTGCTCTACTTAGCCACATTCCGCACAAACCCTAACCAATCATTAATCTACTTTCTGTGTCTATAGATTTGCCTATTGTCTCATCATTTCGTGTAAATGGAATCATACAATATTTAGTCCTTTGTTTCTTTCACCCAGAAGAATGATTTCAAGATTTGTCCTTGTCAAAGCTTATATCAGTACCTCATTCTTTTTATTGATGACTAACATTCAGTTGTATGGATATACCACATTTTATTTATTTCTTCATCAGATGATGGATGTTTGGGTGGTTTCTACTTTTTAAGCTTTTATGAATTATTATATGTGAATTTTGTGTATGAGGTTTGGTGTGAACATGTTTTCATTTCTCTAAAGTATATATACCTAGGAATGGAAATGCTGGATTATGAGATAACAATATTCAACTGTTTTAAAAACTGACAGATTGTCATTTTAAGGTGCTGTGTTATTTTACATTCCCACCTGCAGTGTATGAAGTTTCTAGTTCCTCCACATCCTCTCTTATACTTGTTATCACCTGCTTTTTTTTTAATCTACCATCCTCCTGGGTGTGAAATGGTATATCATTCTGGTTTTGTATTCCCTGATGGTTCAGGATGTTGCGCATCTTCATATGTGCTTCCTGCCTTCTGTACATCTTCTTTGGAGAAATGTCTATTTAGATCCATTTTTAATTGGGTTATATTACTTTTCATTCAGTTATTTTTTGAGTTACCTTTTATTTTTGAGTTACTTTATATTTATTTTATTTCTAGATACAAATCCCTTATTAAAAATGTGACTTGCAAAAAAGTCTCTCTTATCCTGTAGGTTGTCTTCACTTTCTCAATGGTGTCCTTTGAAGCATAAAAGTTTTAAATTGATGATATCCAGTCTATCTGCCTTTTTTTTTGTTTCTCATTTTTTTTTTTTTTGGTGTCACATCTAAGAAATTGTTGCCTACTCCAAGATTGTGAAGATTCATGCCTATGTTTTCTTTTAAGAGCTTTATAGTTTTAGCTCTTACATTTGTATCTTTGAACTCCTAGAGAAAGAGAGTCCCAATAAGATATAGCGATGAATAACAAAGACATTAAAGGGAGCAAGGTTGTGTGAGTTGTGCTTATTGGGGGAGAAATAATAATCATCCTGAGAAGAAAGGAGAGAATGTCTTTCTCATTCAGTTTCATATGTAACTGAGGCTTAGCAGTATTGGCACATTAGCAGATGCTCAATAAATGTTGAATGAATGAGTGAAGCATCCTATGGCTGGTGCACATCTTGAGAATGAGGCAAGAAGACATCAGTCTTGTAAGTCCTTATGTTCCCCAAATGGATGCAATCTCTGTCTCAGTGCCTGTGGGTCTAAACTGGTGCTTCTTCCAAGCTGGTCTCGCCTTGTGTCCCACATCCCTACTGGACCACTTGTTCCCTTAGTGTATCCTAAGCAGGATGTCCAATTACTGAAGGATGAGGCATGCAAGCCTGTTGGTTAGGTCTGAGCAGAGGGAAGACAAAATACATTTATCATTAACCAAGTTGGTAGAGTGAGGGGTGGGCAGTGAGGAGGGGAAGAAGAAAGCTATTGGTGATAGATGGAAGCAACCGAGAGAAAACCTGTGATCTACATCTGGTACTCCACTCATTCACCCACAACATTTTGTTGAAAGCTTGCTTTGTACCAAGTTAGAGGTGCATAGAACAAAGTGTCAGCTTTCCCTATGCCAAATATTAAATCCTAGACATAAAAAACTACTGTATTATAAGAACATTTTGGAAATAACTATAAAGTCCACTGTAGTGGTTAAAATGAGTCCTGAGACTGGAGCTTCCCTGCCTAGGCTTGAATCCTGGATGGATAGAGTCACCTGACTTCCCTTTTCTGTAAAACTGAGATGCATGGAAGGATTAAATGGTTAATACACATAAAGCTCCTAGAATAGTGCCTACCACATAATATGTAATATGTAAGAGCTAGCTATTGTTACTGATGTAATAACTGATATTAAACAAAGACTAGAGTAGTTAGTTGAGATTATCAGTAAATTTCAACGCAATTTTAAACTTCTTGTTTTCATACTACCTGGCTACCTAGGCATCTTCTTATGTGTGTGTGTTAGTTGCTCAGTCGTGTCCAATTCTTTGTGACCCCATGGACTGTAGCCCACCAGGCTCCTTTGTCTATGGGATTCTTTAGGCAAGAATACTGCAGTGGGTGGCCATGCCCTTCTCCAGGGGATCTTCTCAACTCAGGGATCGAACCCAGGTCTCCCACATTGAAGGCAGATTATTTATTATCTATCCACCAGTAAAGCCAAGCATCTTCTTAGTAGCAGTCAATCATGGAAATATGGATTCATCATTTTACAGCTTGAGTTGTTATGAAGCAACTCTCTTCTTAACATTCGCTTATTTCGTTTTGTTAAGCAATTACTATGACAAAGAGCTATTTTCTCCCTTTGAAAAACCAGCTCTACTCTTAAGATCACCAGAACAGAGAGGAGCCCCTCGGATAGATAATTCAGAGGGCTAGAAAGCAGTTGTTTTTCTGTCAAATTAGGTTGCTTTTAATGAATTCCTGCCAGAGATTTCAAAGCTGTGTCAGATCAATGAACTCAGGAATCAAACGCTCCACAGGTGATGTTCTTAATGTAAATGTATGAACCATTCGCAACACTAATCAATGACTGTCCCTAGCTGGTTTTATCTTGGAAGACAGCGGCACCATGAAAGTTTCTTTTTTTAAGGCTTAAAAAATGTCTTTAGAAAGATACAGTAGAAAGGTTGGATATTTATTTCCATTACTGAGTGCAAGAACCCTCCCCTCCCCCTACTCCAACACTCCCCATCAGTGTTCTATAATCCACTTGTATTGCTTGGATCTCTAAAGTACCATTCACTTGTACAATCAAGATTTGTCTTACTGTAGAACAGCAGGGTCCCTTCCACTTAATTTTCTCTGTAGAAACACAGAACATACTTCAAACCCCAAACATTGGTACCCAGTGTGCTTATCTGAGCTGCAGATTGCCTATTTTAAGCCGTGCATGCTCAGTGAGTATCCAGGTCATTGGATTCTTAGTATCCACTCCTTTAGTATGCCACTCCTCTCCTGATGTGTGGCCTGGTTCCTAACAGGCCATGGACCAGTCCAAGTCTGTGGCTCAGGTATTGGGGACCCCTGAGCTACATGATTATCTATCCTCACTGAGTATTCAAACTAAGCGATAGAAATAACACATATAATTAAAATAATCACAAAAGCATCATGTGGAAAGGGGATTTTTGACACATAACAGGTGTTTAATAAATGTTTGTTAAATGAATGAATGATGGTGGTGATGGTGAGCTGAAAATAAATTTATTATAAATGGGAATTTCATCTAGATTTTTACCCTGAATGAGCCCAGACAAGTCATTTAACCAGATCATTCTCTGCCTCAGTTTACATGTCTTTATAAGAAAGTATTGATTAGAATATAACTAGTGGTTTTAGGAGTAGAATAGAACTATGTTCATTCAAAATTGATGACACTGAAGACTTCTACTGCTCAATTCACCTGACAAGCAAGGAGCAGGGAAGCAATCTAAACATCAGGTTATACACTTGTCAGTAGTCTTACACTGGTCGTTAGGACAGTAAGCACTTGCTCTTAATTTGGCCTGGATGGGACCTCTCCTTCCATAATGGATGTTAATAGGTAGAAGTAGTACAGTGAATACACAGCTACATCAGAAGTCGCCAACGTTTTGGTACCAGGGACTGTGGAAGACAATTTTCCCATGGGTGGGGCTGGGGGGTGAGGGATGGTTTGAGTGAATGGGAGCCACAGATGAAGCTTCACACACTCACCTGCCACTGCCCTCCTGATGTGTGGCCTGGTTCCTAACAGGCCATGGACCAGTACCAGTCTGTGGCTCAGGTACTGGGGACCCCTGAGCTACATGATTATCTATCTTCACTGAGTGTTCAAACTGAGAGATAGAAGTAACACATATAAGTAAAATAATCACTATATCATCCAAACAAGGACACTTTAGCCAACAAAGAGCTGATAATTAATCGCATTGGGAAATACTTGGACATCTTAAGCAAACCAGAATGTACAGTCAGCCTGGGTCTACGCCATCCACAGAAGCAGTCTCAAGTGTGCAGGATCAATTTTGCCCTTTTTTACCTAACTGGAAATTTTCCCTTCCTGACTCCACCCTTTGCCTGTGATAGAACTCTCAAGATCTCAGTTCTAATCCTCTTAATATCTAAGGTAGATCTCATGTGTGTGCGTGCTCAGTCACTCAGTCATGTCCAACTCTTTGAAACTCTATGGAGTATAGCCTGCCAGGGTTAGGGATAAATCTATACATGGGATTTGCCAGGCAAGAATACTGGAGTGGGTTGTCATTTCCTCTTCCGGGGGATCTTTCTGACCCAGGGATTGAACCAACGCCTCCTGCATCTTCCTGCATTGGCAAGTGGATTCTTTATCACCAAGCCACCTGGGTAACTCCAGATCACTTGTAGCTTCGCCTTTATTGGCTAGTTGCGGCATCTGTGTTTCTCATTATAAAATCATTAGCATTACCGAGGCAACTAAGCGTGAGGCATATGTCTTCTGCTCTACTTGGTGAAATTCTTCCCGTGTTTTTAGCTGATTTCCTGAAGTGAGTGTTCTACTGTTACTCAAGCCTCATTTTGTCTGATTTTCTACAGGTCTTGGTGACCTGCTCACATATTCCTGAATTTGCCCTCAACCCATTGCATTTCTACTAGTGAATCATGATCGCTCTCCTTCCTCCAGTATGGTAGATAGCCCCTCTAACTAGCACTGCCAACTCAATAGTCACAAGATATTGACACTTCAGCTGTCTGTGAAAATGAAAGTGTTAGGCACTGAGTCATGTCTGACTCTTTGGGACCACATGGACTAGAGCCTACCAGGCTCCCCTGTCAGTGGGATTCTCCAGGCAACAGTGTTGGAGTGGGTTGCCGTTCTCTTCTCCAGAGAATCTTCCCAACCCAAGGATTGAAACTGGGTCTCTTGCACTTCTGGGAGATTTTTTACCATCTGAGCCACCAGGGAAGCCCTGTACTGCTAGAATATCCATGTATTTTGGTGAAAAAGAGTCAGGTGTTTTGTACATTAGCTCAACAAATATTTAATTGAGCTCTTACTGTGTGCCGGGTACTGTTTAAAGTCTTGGATATATAATCTAGCCTCTGATTTGTCTGTTGGTTTTCTCTCTCTCTCTTTCTCTTTTTTAATGCTTTTTAAAAGTGTGTTTTCTTCTAAAGACCTAAGCCATTTAAAAAACTTACTTATTTACTTACGGCTAAGCAGGTCTTTGTTTCTACTCGAGGGTTTTCTCTAGTTGCAGCCAGTGGAGGCTACTCTCTAGTTGCCATGTGCGGGCTTCTCATTTCGGTGACTTCTCTTGTTGTGGAGCACCGGCTCTAGGGTACATGGGCCTCAGTCCTTGGGGCACATGGATTAGCTGTGGGACACAGGCCTATCTGCCCCATGACATGTGGGATCTTCTCGGATCAGGGGTCAAACCTGTACCCTCTATTACTGGCAGGTGGATTCTCAACCACTGCACCTTGAGGGAAACCCCTATTGGTTTTCTTCATAGTATCTTTTGATATCCAGAAATGCCAAATGTCAGTGAAGTTAAACTTAATTTTTTTCCCTTTTAAGGTTTATGCTTTTTATATCCCATCCAAAAAATCTTGTCCTACTTCAGTTCAGCTCAGTTCAGTTCAGTCACTCAGTCATATCCGACTCTTTGCGACCCCATGGACTGCAGCATGCCACACTTTCCTGTCTATCACCAACTCCCGGAGTCTGCTCAAATTCATGTCCATCGAGTCAGTGATGCCATCCAACCATCTCATCCTCTGTCGTCCCTTCTCCTGCCTTCACTCTTTCCCAGCATCAAGGCCTTTTCCAGTGAGCCAATTCTTCTCATCAGGTGGCCAAAGTATTGGAGCTTCAGTTTTAGCACCCATCTCTCCCATGGATATTCAGGACTGATTTCCTGTAGGATTGACTGGTTTGATCTCCTTGTAGTTCAAGGGACTCTCAAGAGTCTTCTCCAAAGCCACAGTTCAAAAGCATCAATTCTTTGGCACCCAACTTTCTATATGGTCTGACTCTCAAATCCATACATGACTACTGGAAAAACCCTAGCTTTGACTAGATGGACCTTTGTCAGCAAAGTAATGTCTCTGCTTTTTAATATGCTGTCTAGGTGGGACATAGCTTTTCTTCCAAGGAGCAAGTGTCTTTTAATTTCATGGCTGCAGTCACCATCTGCAGTGATNTGAACTGTGGTGTTGGAGAAGACTCTTGAGTCCCTTGGACTGCAAGGAGATCCAGCCAGTCCATCCTAAAAGAGATCAGTCCTGAGTGTTGATTCGAAGGACTGATGCTGAAGCTGAAACTCCATTACTTTGACCACCTGATGCAAAGAGCCGACTCGCTGGAAAAGACCCTGATGCTGGGAAAGATTGAAGGCGGGAGGACAAGGGGATGACAAGAGAATGAGATGGTTGGATGGCTCTGGCAGTCGGTGATGGACAAGGAAGCCTGGCATGCTGCAGTCCATGGGGTCGCAAAGAGTTGTTCACAACTGAGTGACTGAACTGAGTGCCCTATAGTTGTGCGATTTCTTCATTACTCTTGTTAAATTTGCTTGTGGTTGGTCCTTCCAACATATTTAAGAAACATTTGTGATAGTTTTTTAAGTCTTTAATTAGAAAACTCAACAAAAAAATATATTTTACATAATGCATACATTCTTAATATCTGCAGGTAAGATAAATAACAGAAGGCAAAAGCAGATATACTGTATTGCTTCTCTTTGGCAAGTCACCAGTATTATCCTCTGCAGAAACATAGGATATGTGTATAAAATAAAACAAATCCCCACCACAGTCTTAACTGTCCCTTAGTATAAACAAAATATTTAGCAATAATACAGTAGATGGATTTTTCAAATTGACTAAAATTTATAGCACTTTATTTATACCACAGGGGTTAAAGTAGCAAACTGCTTTCCAAAATTAAGGCCCACAGCAACAGTTAGGGGGGGGGAAAAAAGACACGCCTTTTTCCTGGTTATATCCTGTTTTTAATTAACAATGTCTCAGATGCCACTCCTAACAAAAAATCCTTCCCTAAACAGAAGTTGTGTTTTACTTGCAAGTCAGTTGTCTGACCACCCCCCCAACCAAATATACATTTTGTATGGCATGATTCAGCTTTCTTAAGATAGTATTTACCAGCTAACTCAGTGTTACAGAATAAAAAGTTACTTCCACTTTACAGCAAAGATATATATTGCGGCTCTACTGAAGCAACATATACATGCTGAAACTAAGAATGAGAAAAGTAAAAGGGTCCATTCAACACATAGCAGCTTATATATAAATATATACATGTATGTATATGTTTTCACAGTTAAATTTTAGAAAAAAAATTACATTTGATATGTTCAGAAATATTTCTAAGGTCTATAAATAATATTTTAAAAGCTCAACTGATCAAAATGCAATACAAGAATGTATCAAATTAAATAAATCTCCTAAACCTTGAAGTCAGTAAAGCTTGAGGTTTGTGTAAAGTGTGTTCAGTCCCTAATACTAGGGAAGGCAGCGTCCTCTAAACACGGTAGGAGAGAAACTCTAAAACTTTGGAAGGAACCGGCAGCTCCTGGACTTCTTGGGTGGGCATCACTCTCCGGATTGACATGCGACATAAATGTTGAAGGCTAGGGACTTGCCTTGGAGTTGCCCAAAAATACACACTTCCATCATGTGTCCTAAACAGAAACAAACAAAATATCACAGGCTCAGTCACACAAATCCACGTATTTCATCATCTCACAGTTTAAACAATTACCACTAAGGCTGTTAGCTGGAGCCACAAATTGCACATTAAAACCTGATTAAGGAGACCTGCAATAGTATTATAAAGAGCCCTTATGGAATTTACTGAGTAACATACAGGCTGCTTTGACTAAAGCCAACTTAAAATTGCCTCTTAAGAGAAAAATCACTCACCCAGCAGCTAAAACACTGCCATCAGTAGAAAAGGCACAGCAAAGACCATTGCTCAAAGGTGCAACCTGCACAGGATAATCCTCATCAATTCTCCAGAACCTCACCATTCTAGAAAGGAAATAAATGGTCCAATAATTTATCTAGTTGGAAATTTAAGGTAAAAGCAACTTTTAAAATTCAGAAAGAAATGCCACTCTGTGCTAAGTCAGAACCTACCTAAACAAAAAGGAAAACAATGATTATTGGCAAATAACTCTCCCCATGTTTCTTAACATTCTAGAAAGATCGTAATGAGTCACTTTCTAAATCGATGTTCCCAAACTGCTTAGTGCCATATCCAGGCACATTGACAAAAGTATGGGAAAATGGAATGGCTGCATCTAGTTTCTGATTCTTACCAAAAGCAGCACATTTCAGACACATGACATTTCATCCTTGCAGTCTCAATTTCAGCAGGTACTAATGACTGTTTTTTACCATTTATTTCACTTTGACAATGTCCTTGTTTCAACCTTTATAAGATATTACTTAAAAAAAGAAAAAAGAAACCTGTCAGCTGAGCTAAAAAGCTAGTTAAAAATGTACCTAGTTTGCCTGAACTAGTTAATAAAGAACACAGGAAAAAGCACTCATTATCTTCAGTTTACACAACTACTACTCAGGCCAATATTCTTTAACGCACTAACATCTCCCAAAGTGTTGTCTAGATAAAAAGTCATTAAAACTCAAACTGTAGAAAGATTTTTTCATCCTTAAGAATGTTTCTCATTAAGTAGAAGAACGAAAGGAAATCTTTAAAAGACAATAATAAATGTATCAGGCTGTAATTCACACACTTACTTATCATCAGCAAGGCTTGCAACGTGCAGTCCGTCATGACTAAATGATACAGATCGTACCCATCGGTCATTTGCTCCTCCAGCAAATATTGGAGTGGGTGGAGGAAACAGGTGCCTGAAGTAAAAGACGTTTTTAGGGCAAGTGAGAGTCACCTCAAAAAACAAAACTACCTTGTACATCATATGTGGCCTTCATGAACACAATTGAGAAGATGGAGCAGAGTTGATCTACCCACTTTAAACGAAGTAATTAAACCTAATTACTAATCTCCTTTTTACAGTGGTTTAAGACTCTTAAGACTAAGTTTACGGCTCCCCAACACAAAACTCTAAATATAATTACCACTCCTACAGAGTCATGTCCTGTTAAGTAACAAGATCTGTATCAAGACAGTCAAGTTCATTCGTAGAATTTAAACACATTATTAAAGGGCATAAATGATACACAAATTTCAAATTACAACAGACTATAAGTTTAGACGTCACATGTTAACGATTCTGATCATCTCTGGAACTTCTTAAACTACACTGATAGTAGAGAAGAATTACAGACTGAAATAATACATGCTGTACCCACCCAAATTCCATCAGAATGGCTCCAGTGTGTGGATCCCAGATATACACTCGAGTATCATAAGATGCCGTAGCCAGCAATGCTCCATCAGGAGAAAAGTCACAAGCTACAACATCATGGTGATGCCCTTCTAGTTTTCGTATCATGGTGTATTTATCCATATTCCAAAGGAAAACCTGCAAGAAAAGGCACATGTTATAGCTTCATTCAGATATGCAGAGGACAAAATCGCACATCTTAAACTAAAACAGCTAAATTAAGATTATATTAAATTAAACATTATAAATTATGAATAATTAAAAGAATATGCTCAGTGTCATAGTCAGATTAAAATCAGTTTTTAAGTTAATTAAGGTAGACATGCAAATTCTATTTCAAATGTTTCTGTTAAATGTTAATTTAAAAATAAGCCAAACACAAAAAAGGCAATGCAACTTAACCACAAAATTATACTGAAATCCATTTATTCCAAAAACTAATTAACTAAAATATACAAAAATAAATAGGGTTAAGTACTACAAACCCCCGTTTTTTTATTTCCAGAAACTACCAAATTTTTTAAAAATATACAGACAGAAAATATAAGGTTAACAAATTGTTACTCCATTGGCATCTCCCTTTGAGATAATCACTTGTTTACAATAGGCTTGGGTCACCAACGTGAGCCTAGGAAGAGAAACAGATACTGCAAGCAAAGAGAATTTTTCACAGCCAAATGAAATTTCTTTGGCAAACAACAAGGATGTTAAACCATATTACAAAATGAAAATGCTAATTTACAAAAATAATACAATTAACATTTCTGTGAATCAAGATTTGCCAATCTTATTTTTCCCAAACCGACCACAATCATTAGTCATTTTAAGTGTAAAACATTTAAGTTACTTTAGTACTAGTTCACACATAGTTTTAGATTCTAAAGATCAGTGTAGTTAGACTGTGCAGAATAGCTCTCAACAGGATTCTAATGTTTACTTCAGTCTGTTATATTAAACATCAGCTTAGAGGTTTGTAACAATCCTAATAAGATAAACTCTTCTCCTCTTGGAGTAAAGCAATCCTTTTTGCTACTTTTTTTCTGCACAGACACAAATATATTATTTCCAAAGAAAATAAATATAAACTTTCAGTTGGATCAAAGACTTAAGGTATCTCTAGTATCACAATGAATTCCAAAAAATAGCAGAGAAACCATTTGAAAGCCAATTACATTACATTAAATTGGTTTCACATGTTAAGACTCCCAATTCCACCAGACTGGAAGATCAATTACATCAGAGGAGTCAGTCGGTTTCACTGCGGGGGGAATTATTTTTAATTATTTTTAAAAAGAAAAAAAGAAAGAAAGAAAAGCAGAAAGTGGACATCGACCAGCACCTGTGTACGTACAGTACACCTTGCAGCCGAATGCAAGGTTACTTCATCCTATGGTAAAGGTCGCCCCCAGCCCGGTAGCCAGAGATGCCACTCTTTCTGCCCAGCTAACACCATTGTGCGCCTGTGTGCGAGTGGTGCCAGCATAACCTCAATCACACCAATATTGCTGCCACCACCTGTGACAGGGAAAGCAAGAAGCATATGGAAAACACACAGCCTAAAATAGCAACGTCAACATCTAGCTTTGCTCTTCTTATGATTTTTAGAGAACTGAGTATTTTTTCCCTAAACTGTCAACATTTGCGAACTATCATTTTAACACACTTCTTGGCTAAATAAAATCCATTTTAACCAGACTCCCACCCCCATTAATTCAAAGTGTATTGTGATCATCACATTTATTTGGACGTCAACCATTTTCATAAATACCTGAAGCTAGTAAGATCTCTTCAACTATACTAACACAGAGCTAGTAGATAACTGACTAAACGAGGGTCCATCAATAAGGATAACTCTCTTAAGAGTCACTTTATACTTAATCTGTCTACAGGTATGCTATGTAAGACAGACCAGATGAAATTCACTCTAGGACATACACGACTGTTATTTTTATTCTTATTAGATTTTTAAGTTACTTTTTTTCAGTTAAATGTCCAGGACCAGCTGGGACTCAAAACTTTTTAAACAGCAAACTGGACCAAAAAAAAAAAAAAANTGTACTCTGCATAAAAGTTAAATAAGCAGGGTGACAATATACAGCCTTGATGTACTCCTTTCTCAATTTGGAATCAGTCCATTGTTCCATGTCTGGTTCTAACTGTTGTTTCTTGACCTGCATACAGATTTCTCAGGAAGCAGATAGGGTGGTCAGGCATTCCCATCTCTTTAAGAATTTTCCAGGTCCTAGAGATATTCTTCTATGTAGACTTCTAGAAGCTTTATGGTGCTAGATTTTATGTTTAAGTCAATGATCTATCTCAGATTAATTTTTATGTATGGGGTAAGATAAGGTTAAGGTTCAACTTGTATTTACACAGACATCCAATATATCCAGCACCATTTGTTAAAAAAAGACTTTTCTTTCCCCACTGAATTGGCTTGGTGCCCTGGTGGAAAATCAATAATGGACCATATGTGTGGGTCAGTTCCTGGACTCTTTTTGATCTTTTGGTCTATCCTTCCACACTGTCCCAATTACTGTAGCTCTTATAGAAATAGTCCAAATAAGAGAGTATGATCACCACCCTGAAGGAGCTTACAATCTGATTTATGAGAGAGACATACAACATAGAAGTCATAATTGTACAACGAGATGGAGAAATTCACCATGATAGCTACAGGTGTTGGAAGTACAAAGAGAACTCTGCCTGGTTTAAGTGGGTGGGTGCACAGGCATCCTGAACAAGGTGACACCTAAAGCAATCCAGAAGGAGGCTGTGGGGGACTGGGCCTGGTGCCCTCAAGGAAGAGAGAGGAAGCCAGTGTGGCTGGGGTGGGTGCAGTGGAGACTGGAAGAGATGACATCAAAGGGGAACCAGACTGTACTGGGAAGAGCCTTGAAGGTAATTTTAAGGGCCTCAGCTTTTACTCCGAATGAGAACAGAAGGCGCCCAAGGGTTCTGAATAGAGAAGTGACATGATCTGACATCTTTCAGAAGGATCCTCCTGGATGCTCTGTTTGGAAGAGACCATGTCTGAGCTGGTTTCAGAGCTTCTGATTTACCTGGCTTGGGGGCGCCAAATAAAACAGAAGCTCTGAGACCACTTAAAGAGACTAACTCACTATAATCCAAAAAAATTTTGATGGTGGGACTTCCCTGGTGATCCAGTGGTTAATAATCCACCTGCCAATGTGGGGGACACGGGTTCAAACCATGGTCTGAGAAGATTCCACATGCCGAGGGGCAACAAAGCCCACTCGGTCACAACTGTTAAGCCAGCACTCTAGAACCTGTGAGCTGCAAGTACTGAGCCCATGTGGTGCAACTACCAAAGCCTACTCAGCTAGAGCCTGCAAACCACAACTAGAGTAGCCCTTGCTGTCCTCAACTAGAGAAAGCCTGTGCGCAACAATGAAGACCCGGTGCAGCCAAAAATAAATAAATGTTAATTAAATAATTTAAAAAATCTGATGGTGTCTTGGACTCTGATAGTAATGAGATGATTTGGGTGTGAATAATATCGGGGTGAGGGCTTCCTAGATGGCGCTAGTGGTAAAGAATCTGCCTGCCAATGCAGGGGACATAAGAGACATGGGTTCTATCCCCAGAATGGAAAGATCCCCTAGAGGAGGGCATGGCAACTCACTCCAGTATTCTTGCCTGGAGAATCCTATGGACAGAGGAGCCTGGCCGGCTACAGTCCATAGGGTTGCAAAGAGTTAGACATGACTGAGCACAGCACATAGTTGCTGTTGCTGCTAAGTCGCTTCAGTCATGTCCGACTCTGTGAGACCACATAGACAGCAGCCCACCAGGCTCTTCCGTCCTTNTGGCCGGCTACAGTCCATAGGGTTGCAAAGAGTTAGACATGACTGAGCACAGCACATAGTTGCTGTTGCTGCTAAGTCGCTTCAGTCATGTCCGACTCTGTGAGACCACATAGACAGCAGCCCACCAGGCTCTTCCGTCCTTGGGATTCTCTAGGCAAGAACACTGGAGTGGGTTGCCATTTCCTTCTCCAATGCATGAAGTGAAAAGTGAGAGTGAAATTGCTCAGTCGTGTCTGACTCTGTGTGACCCCATGGACTGCAGCCTACCAGGCTCCTCTGTCCATGGGATTTTCCAGGCAAGAGTACTAGAGTGGGTTGCCATTGCCTTCTTCGACAGCACATAGTAGACACCTGAGAAACGATAGCCAGTAGTAGGTGTTCTATGGAGGGAGTAATGACAAAATCATGAGTCAGACTCTTGATTCCACCCCACTCCCATGTCAACACCTATTCCTTCAGTGGCCTTTGCCCTTTCTTCTTTCCTGGGTTGTCTTCTAACGCTTCTATAAGAAACCTTCAAATCTGGCTTTCTAAATTGTTTATGAGTGGAAAAGGGACTCTCCTATTTCAGCATGTCCATGCAGGCTTCTGGATTTTTTTATCTCACTCATGTGAAGACTACAAAGGTCCAGAAGGGGGCGATGTGACACTTGGACTTCAGGAGGGCCTTTTTTCCCTATAAATATTTTGGAATTCATCCTCCATTGTTAAAATCAACAATATCAAGTCAGGGCTGGAATGATCTATCTCTGTCATGGGGTCCAATACTCTCACTTGCCAGTAAAGACGCTAAAGCTCAGAGAGGGGAAGGGACTTGCTTAAGGCCCCACAGACTTTAGTGGGAGTTGAGACTTGAACCTTATTCTGACCTGCTGCTACTGCTAAGTTGCTTCAGTCGTGTCCGACTCCGTGTGACCCCATAGATGGCAGCCCACCAGGCTCCACCATCCTTGGGATTCTCCTGGCAAGAACACTGAAGTGGGTTGCCATTTCCTTCTCCAATGCATGAAAGTGCAAAGTGAAAGTGAAGTTGTTCAGTTGTGTCCGACTCTTCACGACTCCATGGACTGTGGCCTACCAGGCTCCTCCATCCATGGGATTTTCCAGGCAAGAGTACTGGAGTGTGGTGCCATTGCCTTCTCCGATTCTGACCTGAGTCAGTGCTAATTCCACAACCCCATCTGGTCTTTTGATTTGGGAGAATCATTGTCAAAAACCAAGCTTCTCAAACTTGTGTCATGTAAAAATTACTTTTAAAGGAATAAAATTCTCACAACTCCTTGGACTTAAATTATTTAGATAACTATAAGTAAAAATTCTACTTTAAAGACACCAAAAAAGTATGAATATGAAACTCCATTTATATTCTTTTGTCCTTGTAGCTTATAAACAGCTATAAAGCAAAACAAAGTTTACTAAATTAAATGTAAACATAAATTTAATGAAATTTAGATTAACAATGTTACCTGAAAATTATGGATGAAATTCTTTTGACAAAGTTGGTTTGTTCCTCGTAAATTAAGTAAATATGGTACTTTTAAAAACAATGACATACTTTTTCATATCACCTTATTTTCTTCCATATGACCAGTCCTCAATAAATATTTGTGACTTTGTATACATGATTTGAAATCTTTTGAGATACCAGAAAACCAAAATCTGAAGTCTCTGCAGTTGCTATTTCTATCAATGACCCACATATTTTTATATATCTAGATATATATAAACTTCTGATTTTGGAAGTAATTATATATTTTATAAAAGATTCAAACATTACAGAAATACACGAAGAAATGAAACAAGTTCATTCTGTAAACATTGTAAAAGTTAGATCAGACTGATAGTTAAATAGTAATGTGTCCAGATTAAAAAAAATTTTTTTTTTGGCCATGAGATGTAGCATAAATAATAAAATAGAAATATTTAGTCCCCTCATCAGGGATAGAGCCCATGCTCCTGCACTGGAAGCACAGAATCCTAACCACTGGACTACCAGGGAAGTCCCCAGATAAAACTTTAATGCGGTAGAATAGTACTTTTCAAATCTGGCTACACAGCACAGTCACTTGGGAAACTGAAAAACAGATTAAAAAAAAGCATGCCTTCCTCCAAGACCAATTAAATCAGAATCTTTGGGACAGGGCCTGGGCTTCTGCATTTTTAAAAAGCTCTGAGGTGATTTTGATGCAGTCAAGGCTGAAACCCACTGTAAGAGAAGAAAGAAAGAACAGGCAGAAGGGGGATAACTAGCTTCCTCCACTACACTCCTTTTCACTGCCCCCAATTCTGTACCACCCACTTCCCTGCCCCTTCCCAGCTGTCATCCGCTAGTTCAAAATTTTTCTTCCAGACCTTTTTTCTATGAATACCCAAATGTACATATACATGTGGTTTGTCCCAGCACCGAATAGTGACTCCTGAATTTGTGTATAGTTGGGTTTTGGGTTAGTAATATTACTGGAAGAAGTGTGTTTGCATGGCCCTTTACAGTCATTTAAGAAAATATGAATAATCTATATCAAAGAATGGGGGAATTTGATGGAGAATTTAGGTGGCAGAGTCGGACACAACTGAAGTGACTTAGCAGCAGCAGCAGCAGCAGCAGCAGCAGAGCTAAAGTCTACACAAGTTGCCTCTCGGTTCTGTCCCTACGAGCATCATAAACTGAATCATCTTTTGCCAGTGGTTTGAAATGTCATCTCTAGTACACATGAAGTTTCCATATCTATGAAGATTTTTTAAAATTCTCTATTCTATTAGTGCAAATCACTATTGCGTGCAGAGATTTGTTCAGTTTTTTATATTTAGTAACTTCTCTCTTGTCCCCCGCCACCAACACCCTTTGCTGGCTTACCTCCACTGCTGGGTAAATATTTAAGAATGCTCAGATATGTTGCTTATACTGTGTAAATGGGATCATTTATGAGAGATGTGAGGATCTTAATAAAGATTTCAAATCCACCTGAAATTTTTATGATGATGAAAGTAAAAGCTTTGTTCTCCTGTATGACTGTAGCCTTCCAGCCCTCCTGCCATGTTAGACTTTCTGGAGTTCTGCTCAAGTAGAAAAAAAGGTTTTCTCTGACATCGCCTATGGCCATCCCTCAAAGTTTATTCCTGCTTCTTAGTGAACACATTACATTAGAGTTGAAGAAAGTTATAAGGCAGGAAAAGAGCAGTTTCTGCTTTGACTTGCAAATATTTTTAATCCCCTAAAAATAAGCCATGAGCTGCAAATAGGCACGAATGTTCCTGTACCACATTTCCTAAATTAGTTATTTCTGAGGAGATGTAGAATACATTTTGTTTTTCTGCTCAGGGCCACCTGCTTGTGATTCAGCCGATGATTTCATTCTGTATCTTAATGCCTTTCCTTATTTGTTTGGAGGCAGGCATGCTCTCTCAGAAAAGCTGGGAAGAGCTGTGTTTTGGAAATGAATTATAACTGAGGTTTATGTCTTTATGGGGAAGAGCTTGAGTTTCTGCCATGTCGCTACTGGAACATGTCCCTATTCTCTTGCTCTTGTGTTTAAAATTCCTGGTTTCACATGTTGTAAGGGTAACTTAAATATACAGCCTTCACTCTCTTTGAGTAAACTGTCAAGACATCAAGGACAACTTTCTTAATTTCAGATAGACTTGGTTTTGTTTATTGTTTTAATCGGTGGAAAGGAAGTGACAGTACCTCACCTCACAGGGTTGGCATGTCGTTCATCCATTCATTCACTCAGTCATCCACTGCACTGTTGCCTGTTGTAAAATACTATAAATATTATATTTTTTGATCTAGTAGATTTTAGCAACTTTTAAAACTGCATTATACAAAAATTTAATACAGATACAAAAATGATGTATTTTTTTGTATAGATACAAAATGGATTTGTATCTATACAAAATGTACAGATACAAAACAGATACAAAAAAATTTTTTTTGTACAGATACAAAAATGGTATATTCCCAAAGTTAAAAGATACTTACTTAATCACCAAGATACTATGTCATCCTGCACCTCAAAGAGGTGGGCTGCCCCCACCCAGTTAGCTACATTTGTGGATTAAACTAGGCTAATCTATTTTCTGTTTCATTTTATAGTGAAATGTTTTCATAATCTTCCTCTTGGGACCCAAATTCTTACAACTGTCCTACTGACATTTAATTGAGGATTTCATAACTGTCTAACTCTGAAATCACAGTTGTAAGAAAATGCCAATGAGATAAAGGTATTCTGTAAGAATGAATTCCACGGTCAAATAAACTCGGAGAACACTGAATTAAACAAACAAACAAACAAAAAACAGATTTTATTTGTGTATGTGTTTTAAATACCGCAAGAGAGTGAGGTACTAACGCAGAAATCTAAGAAGGTTGAATACGCACCAGTCCCAGGTGTATTTGACTATGGACCTATTGACTGCCCTTGCCTTTTTCTCTGATGATGTTTCCATAAAACCTAGAGCAGAATTGGTAAATTAGCAACCTGACAGTCAAATCTGGCTGGAGGATTCTGTTTCACATGGCCACACAGTATTTTTAAAATATTTGAACCACCATTTAAAAATTGAGAGTTGACTAAAAATTTATTGATTTCCAGTTGCCTTTAAAGGATTAAAAGGCTTAGGAAAAGCAAGCTCACCTTCCATCGTGGCTGCCTATGTCGTTGCTGGGCCTGCTGCCTTATCATGCTGGTGTTGGGGGCTCCGCTATGCCCCGCTGAACACCTGCAGGGCCCTCCTGGGCATTGGAATCTGTGACCATGATGGTCAAGAGCACCTCAACAGTGGCAGAGCTTAGTGTGGAAAAAGTCAACTGATGTAAGCCCATCAGCCCGGGTGGACGGCCATGGTCATGAGTGTAAGGGCAATGGGGAGACCCAGCCTGGAGGCTGGGAAAGTAGCCTGTGAATGTGTCAAGGAGCCGTGTTGCTGTTCATCTCTAGGGCAGAGTCAATACGTTCATTTTCCATTCTCTTTACAGTTTCCCAACTGCCGACATCCCTGCTCGCCACCTCCCATGGGGATCTTGACGGGTGTGTTGGGGAATACAAAGCTTGGGCCAAAAGCTAATAAGGTGCAAATAATTTTTAAATGTTAAAATCGATTTTCAAATGGAGTGTGTTTGCTAATGATCTCCCCCGAGTGTCCCATGCATCTGAGGAGGATTACAGGAGCTTTGGCTCTCCTCCAATCCTGTCGCCACCGGGAGAGAAAACCCAGCTTTTTTTTTCTAAGCAAACCCGTTTCTGGCCTTGCCAACCAAGGAAGAGGTTGTCTGTGAGCCTTGCCCAGAAGTTTTATAATTTAAACTCAGACAAAGAGAACAAAGATGAAATGGTTTTCTTTGATATTATTTTCACAGTGGGTTGCAAGTCAAGAAAATAAATGACGGAGTAAGCTCCATTTTCTTTAATCTTATTTAATACATTGCTATGCAGCCACAGCAAGCTAATAATTAAGAACCATTCTGCCTCCTCCAGAGGCTTTGATCTACAGTGACGCGAGTCTTGTATTTTTGGGTGGTTGGGTTTCTAAGCTCTCATTAATGTCCGTAAAAACTGGTCAAAATCAAAAGGGCAGAGAGTAAAACAACAACAAACCAAGCTAGCATCTAAGAAAACGGAGGATTTTATCTGCAATTATGTATGTCATAATTTCCATTATTTTCTTATTTTCAGCATGGTATAGCTTGATATTTTAGGACACTACTAGAAAGCAATTCAAATAAAACTATTTATAGTAATCTCACAGCCTCTAATCAGGATTTCTGCTTCCAGATATCTAAGAGAAGTCTTCAGGAAAAAAAAATCCTGCAAAATAAAAATGAATACTCATCACCAAATAGGATGTATCTTTCTAGTTAGATTTTTCTTCTATTTTTATACTTGGTTGGAATTTGTGAGAATCTGGAGTTTTTCCCCATTCACCACTAATTTTGAAATTTCTGAGATTTGTAGGCAATTCAAGTACAATAGAAGCTATGTGTCTTTATTGGGAGCACAATAGTGTGAGTCTGGGAATTCTGATAATTAGATTTTGGACTTCGTGAATGGATGGCCCTCTGTTTTTTGGTCTCTTTAAACAGTTCTTCAATTGAATTCCTTAATTTCAGTTTCCCAGAGCTCTCTTTCTTGTTCTTTGAGGGTTTTTGTTTTGGTTTGGTTTAGCACTTGGTTCTGGTTTTATGGATGCAGTATTTTATCTTTTGCCCTGTGTTGCTTTCTGTTTTCTTCAAGTTCTTTTCGGTCACTCCTGTTTGGGTTGGGTTTGCTTTCTTTCTTTCATTTGGGAGCCTTTCCTCAGGTGTCTTGTGCCTCTTGACTGGACATTCATTCTAAGCAGAAGGCACTCAGATCTGACTGGAAGTTCCTTGCCTGCAAGTGAAACTGGCACCTGGAGGACTGCTCGTTGGCGGTCAGGTGGGTTGGAGAACTTCCAAGTATGGGTTCCAGGAGGTCTTTCTCTTTAAGCAAAAGAGAAATCCCCTGCCTGGCAGCTTTTGTACCAGTCTCCGTTTATTCCGGAAACTCAGAGCATTGGGCTGCAGAGAGAAGAGGGGAACAGGAGAGTCCATAGCTGAGTCGGAGCTAAGGGACCGTCCTGAGCCTGTGTGCCTGAGCAGAGAGCAGCACCGCTCTGAGAAGGGAGAGAGTTGGGCTCCCCTTGCTCTGCGCTCAAACAGCCCCCATGGTTTTGGTCTTTTTCAGTCCTCCAGACCCTGAGGTAGTTGGTCTCATAGTTTGAAGTCTCTCGAGTATTCAGGAAGGTGCATCTCATTGGTGTGTCCTGATGTGGAATTCCAACCAGTTCATAGTAAAGAAATCTGCTGCTGCTGCTAAATCGCTTCAGTCGTGTCCGACTCTGTGCGACCCCATAGATGGCAGCCCACCAGGCTCCCAGTCCCTGGGACTCCCCAGGCAAGAATACTGGAGTGGGTTGCCATTTCCTTCTCCAATACATGAAAGTGAAAAGTGAAAGTGGAGTTGCTCAGTCGAGTCTGACTCTTAGTGGCCCCATGGACTCCAGCCTACCAGGCTCCTCCATCCATGGGATTTTCCAGGCAAGAGTACTGGAGTGGGGTGCCATTGCCTTCTCTGAAAGAAATCTAGTCCTGAATATTCATTGGAAGGACTGATGGCTGAAGCTGAAACTCCAGTTCTTTGGCCGCCTGATGTGAAGAACTGATTCATTTGAAAAGACCCTGATGCTGGGAAAGATTGAAGGCAGGAGAAGGGGACGACAGGATGAGATGGTTGGATGGCATCACCGACTCAATGGACATGAGTTTGAGTAAGCTCTGGGTGTTAGTGATGGACAGGGAGGCCTGGCGTGCTGCAATCCATGGGGTCGCAAAGAGTTGGACACGACTGAGTGACTGAACTGAACTGATGTAGAATTTTAGGTTGCAGTTTTCTCTACCTTCTTTGCAGTCATTAACCACTCTCCAATTTGCTTTCCGTCTCCCCAAAACACGTGGACACCTTGCATCTGCTATTACTTCTCTTACACTGTTTATCCTTATGGGTTTATGCCTTTTCCCCTTTCTATTCCTATTGTGGACTTCTGTAAGGAACTAGAGATCCATGAAGAACTTCCCTGGTAGCTCAGATGGTAAAAAAAAAAAAAGTCTGCCTACAATACAGGAAGCCCAGGTTTGATCCCTGGGTTGGGAAGATCCCATGGAGAATGGAGTGCAACCCACTTCAGTATTCTTGCCTGGAGAATTCCATGGAGAGAGGAGCCTGGTGGGTTACAGTTCATGAGGTCACAAAGAGTCAGACACGACTGAGCAACTAACACACACACAAAGATAAATGAAAGTGTAAAATTCTGTATTTGACTGGACAAGTTCAAATTCAGTCACTCAGTTGTGTCCAGTTCTTTGCAACCCCATGGACTGCAGCACGCCACACTTTCCTTGTCCATCATCAGTTCCTGGAGCTTGCTCAAACGCATGTGCATCGAGTCAGTGTTGCCATCCAACCATCTCATTCTCTGTCATCCCCCTCTCCTCCTGCCTTCAATCTTTCCCAGCGTCAGAGTCTTTTCCAATGAGTCAGTTCTTCAGTCAGGTGGCCAAAGTATTAGAGCTTCAGCATCAGTCCTTCCAATAAATATTCAGAACTGATTTCCTTTAGGATTGACAGGTTTCATCTCCTTGCAGTCCAAGGGACTTTCAAGAGTCTTCTCCAACACCACAATTCAAAAGCATCAATTTTTCAGTGTTCAACTTTCTTTACAGTAAAACTCACATCCATACATGACTACTGGAAAATCCCTGGCTTTGACTAGATGGACCTTTGTCGGCAAAGTAATGTCTCTGCTTTTTAATATGCTGTCTAGGTGGGACATAGCTTTTCTTCCAAGGAGCAACAGTCTTTTAATTTCATGGCTGCAGTCACCATCTGCAGTGATTTTTGGAGCCTAAGAAAATAAAGTCTGTCACTGTTTCCATTGTTTCCCCATCTATTTGCCATGAAGTGATGGGACCGGATGCCATGATCTTTGTTTTTTGAATGTTGAGTTTCAAGCCAACTTTTTCACTCTCGTCTTTCACTTTCACCAAGAGGCTCTTTAGTTCTTCTTCACTTTCTGCCATAAGGGTAATGTCATCTGCATATCTGAGGCTATTGATATTTCTCCCAGCAATCTTGATTCCAGGTTGTGCTTCATCTAGCCCAGCATTTTGCATGATATACTCTGCATATGAGTTAAGTAAGCAGGGTGACAATATACAGCCTTGATGTAGTCCTTTCTCGATTTGGAACCAGTCTGTTGTTCCATGTCCAGTTCTAACTGTTGCTTCCTGATTTGCATACAGATTTCTCAGGAGGTAGGTCAGGTGGTCTGGTATTCTCATCTCTTTAAGAATTTTCCACAGTTTATTCTGATCCACACAGTCAAAGGCTTTAGTGTAGTCAGTGAAGAAGTAGATGTTTTCTTGGAATTCTCTTGCTTTTTCTATGATCTAGCAGATGTTGACAATTTGATCTCTGGTTCCTGTCTTTTCTAAATCCAGTTTGAACATCTGGGATTTTTCGGTTCACATACTGTTGAAGCCTCACTTGGAGAATTTTGAGCATTACTTTGCTAGCGTGTGAGATGAGTACAATTGTGTGGTAGTTTGAGCGTTCTTTGGCATTGCCTTTCTTTGGGATTGAAATGAAAACTGACCTTTTTCAGTCCTGTGGCCACTGCTGAGTTTTCCATCTTTGCTGGCATATTGAGTGCAGCACTTTCACAGCATCATTTTTTAGGATTTAAAGTAGCTCAATTGGATTCCATCACCTCCACCAGCTTTGTTTGTAGTGATGCTTCCTAAGGCCCACTTGACTTCCCATTCCAGGATGTCTAGCTCTAGGTGAGTGATCACACCATCATGGTTATCTGGGTCATTCAGATCTTTTTTGTGTGGTTCTGTGTATTCTTGGTCTCTTTTCTTAATATTTTCTGCTTCTGTACATCCATACCGTTTCTGTCCTTTACTGTGCCCATCTTGCATGAAATGTTCCCTTGGTATCTCTAATTTTCTTGAAGAGATCTCTAGTCTTTCCCATTCGATTATTTTCCTGTATTTCTTTGCATTGATTACTGAGGAAGGCTCTCTTCTCTCTCCTTGCTATTCTTTGGAACTCTGCTTTCAGATGGGTATATCTTTCCTTTTCTCCTTTGCCTTTAGCTTCTCTTCTTTTCATAGCTATTTGTAAGGACTCCTCAGACAACCATTTTGCCTTTTTGCATTTCTTTTTCTTGGGGATGGTCTTGATCACTGCCTCCTATACAATGTCACGAAAGTCCATCCATAGTTCTTCAGGCACTCTGTCTGTCAGATCAAATCCCTTGAATCTATTTGTCACTTTCCCTATATTCTCATAAGGGATTTGATTTAGGTCATACCTGAATGGTCTAGTGGTTTTCCCTACTTTCTTAAATTTAAGTCTGAAAATGGCAATAAGGAGTTCATGATTTGAGCTGCAGTCAGCTCCTGGTCTTGTTTATGCTGACTGTGTAGAGTTTCTCCATATTTGGCTGCAAAGAATATAATCAATCTGATTTTGATATTGGCCATCTGGTGATGTCCATGTGTAGAGTTGTTGTCTCTTGTATTGTTGGAAGAAGGTGTTTGCTATGTCCAGTGCCTTCTCTTGACAAAACTGTTAGCCTTTGTCTTGCTTCATTTTGTACTCTAAGGCCAAACTTGCCTGTTATTCTAGGTATCTCTTGACTTCCTACTTTTGCATTCCAGTCCCCTATGATGAAAAGGACATCTTTTTTTCGGTGTTAGTTCTAGAAGGTCTTGAAGGTCATCATAGAACTGTTCAGATTCTTCAGCATTCGTGGTTGGGGCATAGAGTTGGATTACTGTGATACTGAGTGGTTTGCCTTGGAAATGAACAGAGATCATTCTGTCATTTTTGAGATTGCACCCAAATACTCTAATTCAGACTCTTTTGGTGACTATGAGAGCTACTCCTCATTTAACAGGAAGCTCCTTATTTTCTTTTGATTTTTAAAAGCAATCCATTAGTATTAGAAAATCAAGTGTGCCAGTGCAGGAGACATAAAAGAGGTAGGTTTGATCCCTGGGTCAGGAAGATCGCCTGGAGGAGGGCATGGCAACCCATTCCAGTATTCTTGCCTGGAGAATCCCATGGACAGAGGACCCTGGTGGGCTACAGCCCATAGGGTCACAAAGAGTCAGACACAACTGAAGTGCCTTTGCATGCATGCACGGATGGCAGGTTCCCTATATAACCAAAAATAAAGCAAAATTTTTGTACACCAATTGTATAAGATGGCAACACATTACATATTTTTCTTTCTTTTTCTTTAAAAAAAAATTATTTATCTTTGGCCGCACTGGGTCTTTGTTTGCTTCGAGGAGGATTTCTCTATGGCAGTGCATGGGCTTCTCGTTGCAGTGGCTTCTCTTGTTGCCAAGCGTAGGCTCTCGGGCCTGCAGACTTCAGTAGTTGTGCTTCCCATCTGGAGCACAGATTAGTAGTTGTGGCACAAGAGCTTACTTGCCTGCAGCATGCGGAATCTTCCTGGACCAGGAATTACACCTGTGTCTCCTGTGTTGGCAGGCGGATTCTTAACCACAGGACCACGAGGACAGTCCTAATTTTCTTTTGTAAAGGTAAATACATGCACATGAAAAAAAAAAGTAAACCATATAAAAGAGTAGTGAAAAGCACACACCTTTTTCTCATTCCAATTCCCAGTCCAAAAACTTCCCTCCCCAGGTGCAATAGCTATTGCTAGTTTCTCATGTATACCCTCTTGTTTCTCATTTAAAAATATTTATTTATTTATTTATTTGCTGCTCTGGGTCTTTGTTGCTGCAGGTAGGATCTTTAATTGTAGCATGGAAGGTCTAGTTCCCTGACCAGGGATCAAACCTGGGCCCCCTGCCTTGGGAGCAAGGAGTCTTATCCACTCAAGTCCCCTTATACTTCTGATATCATATTATGTATACTCTGCTGACCTCTTAACAATATTTCTTGGATATAGCTCATTCTTTTTTTTTTTTTTACAAAAGTGCAGTAATCCATTATTTTTGTATATGTATGTATTATATCTTATTCAACTGATCCCTTCTGATGGGCATTTACACAGTATCTTTACTATTTATTATACTATATACAATTACTATAAAACAATGCAGCAGTGAATATGTTTCTTTATATTCAAAACATGTATGTCTTTGTGAATGTGTGTATAGGATAAATTCTAGAAGTAAAATAGCCGAGGCAAAGATTACATACCCTTGTACTTTAATAGCTATACCCAAACTGTCCTCCAAGGAATTGTACCAATTTATATCCTCAGTAGTAATGAATGCAAGCTCCTGTTTTGTTCTCTAACCAGTGCATTATAATTTTTTTTAGTAGTTTCTAAATATAATTTGTACAAAATCTAATTTCAGGGACTTCCTTGGTGATCCAGTGGTTAAGACCCTACCCTTCCACTGCAGGGGACGTGGGTTCGATCTCTTGTCTGGGAACTAAGATCCTGCATGCCATGCAGCATGGCAAAAAAACCCACATAATTTCAGCGTAGTTTTTATGTCTATTTCTTTGGTTGTGAGATTGGGCCTCTTTTTGTATGTTATAAAGCCATTTGTATTTTCTGTGAAATGTCTGCTCAGACTCTCTGTCACTTTCTTTTGGAATATTGTTTTCTTTCTTATTAATTTGTAAAAAATAGTTCCTTATTTAGAATATTAGCTCTTTGTCTTTCATATGCACTGGAAAATTTTCTTTACCATTTATCATCCAATTTGTTTTGTTTGTTTATGACACACTTTTAGCAAATGGAAAGTTATAGTTTTAAAAAATTATTTTATTGAAGTATAGTTGATTTACAGTGTTGTGTTAGCAGAAAGTTATAATTTTATTTAGTCAGACATTTTCTTTTATGGTCTTCTCTGAGATCTTTTAAAAGTTTTTGATTTTTTTCTAGTATTTTATGGTTTCATTTATTTTGCATTTATTTGGTAATCTATTTTGGAATTTATTTGAGAGTAGGTGCAAGACAGGGGATCAGTTTTTTCTAGTTGGCTTGCTAGCTCTCCCAACAAGTTGAGGTTCATACTCTATACAATCCCACAGCACCATTTGGAAAACTGTAACAACTTTATTATCTGATCTAAACAGATAATTAAAGTCTCTGGACTTTAAGGCAAGACAATTGATTCAAGGCCACTGTGTGGATATAGGGGATGTAATACAAAATAGAGCCTGATTACACTTGGCCTTTGTGTCAGATCCCTCCTCCCTCTACGCTGAATTAGGAGGGCAGAAGGGAGAAATTCCTAGGGGCACCTGAAGTCAATCAGGGTAGCAAGTCTAAAACTCCATTGTAAACACCAGACCAAAATGAAGCTCAAGGTATAGATCCCAAATCGAGAGAGTTGGGGAACCAGGAAGGAGAGAAGCTCTGGCCAAGCAGTGCTCCAGGGAGTCGGAGAGCAATCCCGGGAGGCAGGAGGCCTGGGGGCCTGGGGAGACTTGATCTTCTGAATGGGGCAAGGAGGAGGAAGATTTGGAATTTCTTTTTTTTCTCTCTTAAAAAAATTTTTTTTAATTTTAATTGGAGGCTAATTACTTTACAATATTGTGGTGGTTTTTGCCATACCTTCACATGAATCAGCCATGGGTGTACTTGTGTTCCCTATCCTGACCCTCCCTCCCACCTCCCTCCCCATCCCATCTCTCAGGGTCATCCCAGTGCACCCTGTCTCATGCATCAAACCTGGACTGACGATCTATTTCACATATGATAACATACGTGTTTCAGTGCTATTCTCTCAAATCATCCCACCCTCGCCTTCTGCCACAGAGTCCAAAAGTCTGTTTTTTACATCTGTGTCTCTTTTGCTGTCTTGCATATAGGGTCATTGTTACCATCTTTCTAAATTCCATATATATGTGTTCATATACTCTATTGGTGTTTTTCTTTCTGACTTACTTCGCTCTGTATAATAGGCTCCAGTTTCATCCACCTCATTAGAACTGATTCAAGTGTATTCTTTTTAATAGCTAAGCAATATTCCATTGTGTATATGTACCACAGCTTTCTTATCCATTCATCTGCTGATGGACATCTAGGTGGTTTCCATGTCCGGGCTATTATAAACAGCTCTGTGATGAACACTGGGTACACGTGTCTCTTTCAATTTTGATTTCCTTGGTGTGTATGCCCAGCCGTGGGATTGCTGAGTCGTAAGGCAGTTCTATTTCCAGCTTTTTAAGGAATCTCCACACTGTTCTCCATAGTGGCTGCACTAATTTGCATTCCCACAAACAGTGTAAGAGGGTTCCCTTTTCTCTGCACTCTCTCCAGCATTTATTGTTTGTAGACTTTTTGACAGCAGCCATTCTGACCGGCGTGAGATAGTACCTCATTGTGGTTTTGACTTGCATTTCTCTGATAATGAGTGATGTTGAGCATCTTTTCATGCGTTTGTTAGCCATCTGTATGTCTTCTTTGGAGAAATGTATGTTTAGTTCTTTGGCCCATTTTTTAATTGGGTCACTTATTTTTCTGGAATTGAGCTGCAGGCATTACTTATATATTTTTGAGATTAATTTTTTGTCAGTTGCTTCAGTTGCTATTATTTTCTCCCATTCTGAAGGCTGTCTTTTTGCCTTGCGTATAGTTTCCTTCATTGTGCAAAAGCTTTTAAGTTTAATTAGGTCCCATTTGTTTATTTTTGTTTTTGTTTCCATTACTCTGGGAGGTGGATCATAGAGGATCCTGCTATGATTTATGTCAGAGAGTGTTTTGCCTATGTTTTCCTCTCGTTTTATAGTTTCTGGTCTTACATTTAGATCTTTAACCCATTTTGAGTTTATTTTTGTGTATGGTGTAAGAAAGTGTTCTAGTTTCATTCTTTTACAAGTGGTTGACCAAAGATTTTGAATTTCTAAACAGTCCTGTAGCAATTCTCAGTCGTATGGGGGAATTCAAACTAAGGTTTTCCTTATAATAGAAGGCGGGACCAGAAATCCTATTACCCCCTAGAAGGTAGCTCGGGTCTTGAAAATGTGGAGTGAAATACACTTTCTGGATAACTCAAGTAACTGTTGCAATAGTGTTGTGTGTGTGCTAAGTCGCTTCACTTGTGTTGGACTCTTTGCAACCCTCTGGTCGGGAACCGGCCAGGCTCCTCTGTCCATGGGATTCTCTAGGCAAGAATACTGGAGTGGGTTGCCATGCTCTCCTCCAAGGGATCTTCCTGATGTAGGAATCGAACCTGTGTCTCTTGCATCTCCTGTACTGGCAGGTGGGTTATTAACCACTAGCACCACCTGGGAAGCCCCATTATCTGTCTATAAATAAAAATATTTACCTATACTAGATAGATCATACCTGAATATAATGATGGATGACTGGGTAAGTTAATTCATTCCTTCTTCACCAAATGTGTATCAAACAAATGCCAAGCACTGGACTGAGCCCTGGGAGCTGTAAGAATAAGGTGCAGGTTCCTGCATCCAGGTGCTTATCCAGTTGGGGTACAAGTAGGTCGGCAGCAGTGACCACACGTGGTGAAGTGCTCGGAGAGAGGCAGGCCTGGAATCCTGTAGAAGACCCAGGGAGGGCATCGAGCCAACCTGCAGGAACACCAGCTGAGCAAGCGCTGCATCTTGTAGGAAGGCCATGCTCTCTTTGTGAAGGTGAAACTAAAGTTTCTTCCACAATTATTGGGTTGACCAAAAAGTTTGTTTGGGTTGACCAAATGTTCATTCCATAACATCTTATGGAAAAGCCAGAATGAACCTTTTGGCCAACCCAATACAATTGTTACCCCACTTCTTGTCTGTGTGGTCTCACTCTGCCAGGAATCTGAGATCATCTTCATAGAACTTCTTAATCTGAAGTACAGGAATGTTCTCAGAGGGTCTGTGAACCCTTAAAGCTGGTTGCAGACTTTGTGTGGGTGCTTCTTCCTGGAGGTAGGGTCACAGGCTTTGTTAGAATTTCCAAGGAGTGTGCAACTTCAGAAGGCTTAAGAACAAGTGACTTAGATTTTCCTCAAGCTTATCAAGGCTCTTTTTATCTTAAAAAACATCTTTTAAAAAACCCTAGTCAGACTCTTGGGCCTTCCTAGGTGGCAATAATGGTAATCTCCTGCCGATACAGAAGACATAAGAGATTCGGATTCAATCCCTGAGTGGAAAGATCTGCTGGAGGAGGGAATGGCACCCACTCCAGTATTGCCTGGAGAATCCATGGACAGATGAGCTGGGCAGGCTACAGTCCACGGGGTCGCAAAGAGTCAGACACGACTGAAGTGACTCAGCACACACGCAACCAGACTCTAGCCTAGAGATGTGTGTGGTTATCGATGCCTGGCCCCTTTATCCTTTGTCCAGCTTCTCCTCCCCCATGTAGGAACAGACATAGTGCTGGCAGCAACCTCCTCTTTCCTGTCCTTGTTTCTCTTTATTCAGCAACCCCATACTTAAACACAATAGCAATGTAAACCATTCTGTACCTAATTGTAATAACTAGATTATCATCAAACATAATTGGGAATTCCCATTTCCAAGGCAGTTTCTCAAGTTTTTTTTTTTGTTTGTTTTTTGTTTTTTTTTTGTTTTGTTTTTTTGTTTTGTTTCTCAAGTTTTTGCACAGGTTTTGGTTCAGAATGCTTAAGTCCAAAAATCAAGTTCAACACACATTTAGTGAACACTTTCTTTATATAGGATATCATGTTCCACGCTGAGAAAGACAGAAGATACACAGGACAGAAGATAAGCAGGATACACAGGGGATTTAAACCCCATTCTGACCTTCAGGGAAAGGAGACCTGTTGGAAACTGTACAAAGTGCTGTGAGGATCCAGAAGAAGCAATTGTTTCTTGCTGGAGGCTACATAGAGGAAAGCATGAAGATACCCAAGCTGGGCAATATTGCTCATCATGGAGGATGCCATAGAAAATTGCCCTCCAGTGACATTACCCTGTTTCTGAACCTTTAAAATAAGCTACTAGGCCTGGAGACTCACATCTGATAGAAATACCTAGAAAATAAGCCTTGGAGAAAAATTGACCTGTATTATAGAATACATTCAGAAAACTAAGATCATGGCATCTGGTCCCATCACTTCATGGGAAATAGATGGGGAAACAGTGGAAACAGTGTCAGGCTTTATTTTGGGGGGTTCCAAAATCACTGCAGATGGTGACTACAGCCATGAAATTAAAAGATGCTTACTCCTTAGAAGGAAAGTTATGACCAACCTAGATAGCCTATTCAAAAGCAGAGACATTACTTTGCCAACAAAGGTCCATCTAGTCAAGACAATGGTTTTTCCACTAGTCATGTATGGATGTGAAAGTTGGACTGTGAAGAAAGCTGAGCGCCAAAGAATTGATTCTTTTGAACTGTGGTTCTGCAGAAGACTCTTGAGAGTCCCTTGGACTCCAAAGAGATCCAACCAGTCCATTCTAAAGGAGATCAGCCCTGGGTGTTCTTTGGAAGGACTGATGCTAAAGCTGAAAGTCCAGTACTTTGGCCACCTCATNGGAAAATTTGACACTGAATGAATTCGATAATATTAAAAATTTTTTTACTTTAAAAACCACAATGAGATACTACTTCATACCCATGAGGATAGCCATTATCAAAAGAACTATAACAAAGGTTGGCAAAAATGTGGAGAAATTAGAACCATTGTGTGTTTCTGGTGGGAATGTAAAATGGTAGAATTTCTGTGGAAAATAACATAGAAGCTTTCTTTAAAAAGCTTACCATAGAATTATCATATGATCCAGCAATACCACTTCTTGGTGTATACCCAAAAGAAGTGAAAGCAGAGACAGAACAAATATTTGAACACCCATGCTCTTAGTAACGTTATTCACAGTAGCCGAAATGAGGAAACAGTCCAAATGTCCATAAACTGGATGACTGGATAAGCAAACAGGTATCACATACAATTACTCAGCCTTAAAAAGGAAGAGCATCTGATACATGGTACAACATTGTTGGACCTTGAAGACATCACACTCAGTGAAATAAACCTATCACTAAAGGACAAATAATATATGATTCTTTACATGAGATTCCAAGACTGGTCAGGTTATAGATAATATATAATTGTGGTTGTCAAAGGCTGGGGCATTTTGTTTATTGGGGTATAGAATTCCTGTTGGGGGAGATTTATGGATGTTAATTCCTGTTGGGGGAAATTTATAGATGTTAGTGATGTTTACACAACAGTGTGAATTTACTTAATACCACAGAATTTTTAAAAATGTTACAGTGGTAAATTTTGTAGTAAATTTTTTGTATGTGTATCATGCAAGAGGGCGTGCGCAGTCGTTTCAGCTGTGTCTGACTCTTTGCAACTCCTTGGACCGTAACCCACCAGGTTCCCCTGAGCATGAGATTTTCCGAGCAAGGATATTGGAATGGGCTGCCAGGCCCTCCTCCAGGTGTTTTCCCTACCCAGGGATCAGACCTGGGTCTCCGGCATCTCTGCATTGCAGGGAGATTCTTTACATGCTGAGCCACTGGGGAAGCCTGTGTATAACTTAACAACAGTTAAAAATAGGAAAAGAAATAAGAATAACCAATACAGATTGAAACATCTTTTAACTCTTAAAGATCAATAGAAATGCTCCCACTACAAGAATATTTTTGTAAATGTCTTGTAGTTTATTATTACATACATTACTTATTTTTTTATTACCACATCTGCCTTTCTAGGGAAGGAAAAAATTGTGCTTTTGAAAAAGAAACTAAGCCAAAGTGCAAAGAGCTGTGAACTGATACAGGTCGTAGTGACGATAAGAACATAGCTGTGGACTGAAAGGNTAATTTCATAGCTGCAGTCACCATCTGCAGTGATTTTGGAGCCCAGAAAAGGAAAGTCTGACACTGTTTCCACTGTTTCCCCATCTATTTCCCATGAAGTGATGGGACCAGATGCCATGATTTTCGTTTTCTGAATGTTGAGCTTTAAGCCAACTTTTTCACTCTCCTCTTTCACTTTCATCAAGAGGCTTTTTAGTTCCTCTTCACTTTCTGCCATAATGGTGGTGTCATCTGCATATCTGAGATTATTGATATTTCTCCCGGCAATCTTGACTCAAGCTTGTGCTTCTTCCAGCCCCGCGTTTCTCATGATGTACTCTGCATATAAGTTAAATAAGTTGGGTGACAATATACAGCCTTGACGTACTCCTTTTCCTATTTGGAACCAGTCTGTTACTCCATGTCCAGTTCTAATTGTTGCTTCCTGACCGGCATATAGGTTTGTGAAGAGGCAGATTAGGTGGTCTAGTATTCCCATCTCTTTCAGAATTTTCCACAATTTCTTGTGATCCACACGGTCAAAGGCTTTGACATAGTCAATAAAGCAGAAATAGATGTTTTTCTGGCACTCTCTTGCTTTTTCGATGATCCAGCGGATGTTGGCAATTTGATCTCTGGTTCCTCTGCCTTTTCTGTGGAACATCTGGAAGTTCACAGTTCATGTATTGCTGAGCCTGGCTTGGAGAATTTTGAGCATTACTTTACTAGCGTGTGAGATGAGTACAATTGTGCGGTAGTTTGAGCATTCTTTGGCATTGCCTTTCTTTGGGATTGGAATGAAAACTGACCTTTTCCNCACCAGTCTGTGGAGAGGGCACAGGGGGAGGCTGGGAGGTGGGGGCAAACGAGGGCTGGCCGCCTGGCACAGGAAGGCAACGGGAGGTAGGGTGGCCAGGAAGGGAACAGGGAGGTAGGGCGTCTGAGCCCAGATTGCCAACCCAGCCCGCCTGCCAGGAGGCCCAGTGGCTGGAGACTCCCCCACCCCCGCCGTCCGGCCTCAGGCCCAGCCCATGGGTACCCAGGGTCCGGCCCTGGCCAGGATCTATGCAGCCCAGCAGAGCCAACAAAAGCCACATCTCCCGAGTGCCTCCTAGATGCCAGGGATTTTGCTGAGCTCCTAACTCACAGGATTATTACAAAAATAACTCTTATCAAGTAGATACCATATTAGCCCATGTGTTAGGACAGTGACAAGCCTGAGACTCAGAGATTAAGAATCTGCAAAGACCCCCTGGCTCATCAGTGGTGGAAAAGGACTGGAAATGGTCTGATACCAAACTCAGAAGCATTATGTCAACCTGACCCTCCAAGCCATGTAACTGTCTGCTCCTACAGAGCCTGCCAGAGTTACACTGCCCTACCCCGACCCTGCTCAGAGCTCAGAGGGAAGGGCCGTAACCTTGGGCCTTAGCCCTGTCCAAGGCCCATGCACAATGCCATGCCTGCCACTCTGGACGCCATGGTCACCTACTGACAAGATCCTTGGAGCAGGAGGACCAGGGCTTGCCTGCCCATCGGGACCGGCGGACATTCTCCAGAGGTCTAGGCCAAGAGGCTCTGGTCAGATCAGAGCCCAAACTGATGCCCAGTCAGTGCCAGACCGGAAAGAAGCAAAGCCCCTCCCTTCTCCTAGGCAGGCTGGGGGAGGTGGGCTAATAACATCTGGGCCACACTGAGTGGGGCAGGTGGAAGGGCACTGATCAGCACCTGTTTCATACTCCCTTTCTCTCCGCCTGTTCTCTCCTTCTTGTGAACCAGAAATTGCATCACCCTATCCTTTTCATAATCCCCTCCTCTGCCACCATCAGCACCTCTATCACCATCCATTATCAGCAGCAGCAGCAGCACCATTACCTTCTCTATCATCATCACCATTTCCTCCAAATTCACCATCATCTTCATTTCCACTAAAATCATCATCACTGAGATCATCACCATCACAACTATGAGCATCATCACCATCTTCTCTATTGCCACCATAATTTTTGCCAAATTCACCATCAATATCTCCACCCACCCTCATTGCCATCACCACCATCATGACGNTTCCACTAAAATCATCATCACTGAGATCATCACCATCACAACTATGAGCATCATCACCATCTTCTCTATTGCCACCATAATTTTTGCCAAATTCACCATCAATATCTCCACCCACCCTCATTGCCATCACCACCATCATGACGATTACGGCCATCATCACCACCACTTTCTCAATTATCGTCATCAGTTCCATCAATATCACCACCACCACATTGCCATCAGTGACTACCATCACTGTACCAGGAACTGTTCTAATAATGGTTCTTGTTGTTGTTCAGTTGCTAAGTCATGTCAGACTCTTTGCAACCCCATGGACTGCAGCACGCCAGACTTCCCTGTCCTTCACTATCTCCCAGAGTTTGCTCAAACTCATGTCCATTAAGTCACGGATGCCATCCAACCATCTCATCCTCTGCTGTCCCTTTCTCCTTTTGCTCTCAGTCTTTCCCAGCATCAGGGTCTTTTCCAGTGAGTCGGCTCTTTGCATCACGTGGCCAAAGTATTAGAGCTTCAGCTTCAGCACCAGTCCTTCCACTGAATAGTCAGTGGTGATTTCCTTTAGGATTGACTGGTTTGATCTCCTCGCAGTCCAATAATGTGGACACTTTATCATATTGAATCCTCATAATACCCAAGAAGTAGGTGCCAGTATTATTCCTCCACTTCACATTAGAGAAGCCAAGGCTTATAAGGAAGGAGCTTCCCAAAGTCACAAAGCTAGCAAGTAGCAGAGGAAGAGCTTGAACTAAAAATGGCCCAATAATAAAGCCAAAGTCATAACCAACATACATCACCACCTCTTAGTCGAGGAGCCTATGGAATCAAGCCAGAGGACAAGGGGAAGAGGCTGTGGGGAGACAGCCACCTGGTCTACCCAGGAGTTAGCAATCAGAGGCCTGCCCTCCTCCTGGCCCAGCATTCCGAGGACCCAGCAGCCACCAGCTATCCCATCGCCCTGCTGGGCCTTGGCAGTCCTGCCCAAGCCTTCCTGTGTCTGACATTTGCCAGGGCTGGAGTGAGGAAAATGGTCTAAGTCGTATGACTTGAGAAGCTGGATTCTAATCTTGTCTCCAGCCAGACAGAGGCTAGAATGCTCCATCTCCCTCAGCATCCGCTCATGTTCTGGACCACAACTCTGGGAGCTCATTTATCTCTCGCACATGGTGGCCAAGTCAGGGGTGAACAGTCGGACCTGGAGTGCGCAAGGCGGTGGCTGCACAGGGAGCAGAGGGCACGCGGCAGCTCAGCAGTGCCCTTGGTGATGTCTCAGGACACGGGACTAGGTGGTAGTCAGGAGAAAAGGCTGCTCCCAAGCCTCCCAGCCTTTCTCTGTTCGGCCCAGAAAATGGATCTCGCTGTATTGGGCAATCAGGAGGCCAAGAAGACAGTCAGATCCTCAGGGGACAGCTGGTACCTGCTGCCTTGCCTGAGGTCTGACAGCAGTGGGAAGGCTGGGGGCTGCAGAAGAAGGAACCATCTGCAGTCAATTCAGCCTCTCAAGGGCAGGCATGGTGACACAAAGCTTGGGGACACTAGTATTTGTGTGTCAGCAGATCAAGAGAGGATGGGAATAGCAGAGATGGCCGAGTAGCACAGAGGTTGCCAGGGTCTCCCCGGGGCCTGCAGGTCTGAGGGAGATGCAGGTAGCAGCCAGGCTGGGCACAGGGAAGGGTCTTACCCATCATGTGTCCCCGGACAACAGTGCTGGCACTTGGAGGTACTTAATATTTATAGAATGAAAGAGTGAATGAAAACAATTTCAGGATTAAAGCTGTCCTTGAATAGGACACGACACCCGGTGAGGTAGCTTTCCATTGCTGGAGCAAAAGGATTAAACATCTCAGGCTCTGGAGTCAGATGACGATGGATTAATCACCATTTCCTAGCTGTGGACACATCACTCGGCCTCTTTAAGCCTCTGTTTCCTCATCCAAACACGGGGACAATAATATCTGAGATCATGCCCAGGTGGGCAGTCCTCCCTGGAGCACCTCCAGCAGGGAAGACTGGAACCCTCGGTCTCCCTCCAGCGTCCTCCTCTGGGCACCCAGGACTCCTCCCACACCCCATTTGTCTTCACCAAGGAGCAGCTGGGCGTGGCTGATCCTAACAAGGTGAACTCTTGGTCTGTTACCTGCCCCAGTGCAGTGAGAAACCCCACCATGGGCAGGGCCAGGAGGCAGGGCCAGGAGGCAGGGCAGAAACTTCAAGAGCCAGGCTCCTGGGGGATTCGGGGGTCACTGGGACACCTGGGAGGCCGGCGGTCCCAGACCAGGGTGTAAGTCCCGACACACACAGAGCTACCTTACTTGAGAACTTCTTGTCTCTGAGCCTCAGTTTCCTCATCTGCAACATGGGAATAATTACAGAGTCAAAGTCTCAAGGCTGTTGCTGGGATTATATGAAGTGATGCCATGAAAGCCCCCAGCAGATTGTCTGGCATAGAGTGGGGCCCCAACCACACACACACACACACACACTCTCTCTCCCACACAATGGCAGCTGCCCATTCCCTGGGCCTTGCTGGATCGCTGGGGAGACCTGGAGCCCCACCTTATCCCCCCGCTCCCTGCACCCCGCCCCCCACACATCTGTGGCAGGGATGCACACCGCTCTCCCGTTCTGTCCGTGTTCTCCGCAGGCTAATGGGCCAATTTTTTAGCATTACAGAGATTTGGCCAATTTGGCTGCCCTGACAGAAAGGCGCAGAGAACAGTTGCCTGGGGATGGGGTGGGGTGTGGAAGCAAGGGTGAGAGAGGAGGTGGAGGAGAAGGGCTTCAGGCCCCTTTAAGTCCAGGCATGGGGGGAGTGGAGTCGGTGGGGAGATTACAGAGATAATTAGCCCCATTTATGCACCCCCTCCCTGTGCACGGGCCCTATGCTGAGCACTTTGCATATATTTTCTCTTCTAATCCTCCAATAACCCTGTGAGGCCAGTTCTATTATTTGCTCCATCCTCCCCGGTGTGGGACTCCGGCACAGAAGGCCCAGAGCTGGCCCAAGGTCACAGAGCCAGGAAGTGATGGAGCTGAGGCTGAAAGCCAGGTCTTTTAAACATTCCTGAGCTCAGTTTCTAACTAAAGGCTGAGAATCAGGCCAGGGCTCCTTCCACCCATCCACACACCCCCGCCTAGCCAACCCCCTCCCACCATGCACACACCTGCGCCCACACACACACACACACAATCTCCAAGAGCCTCAGCCCTCCAGGGTGCTGGGGATCCCTGTCAGGACACGGGTCTCCACATTCCTCTCTTCCTGGCTGCGGGTGCCTCGGCTAGAAGTCCCCAAACCCAGCATCTCTACAAGGATAGTCCTGGGCACAACTGCCAGGCACGAGCTGGGGTCCCAGCCCAGAGCTGGCTCACCCCTCCTGCCCAGGCTCTGGGCTGGGGCCCCCATGCCAGCTGTGGCTTCCTGAGCACGTCCTGAGGTCNGATGGCATCACCAACTCGATGGACAAGAGTTTGGGTGAACTCCAGGAGTTGGTGATGGACAGGGAGGCCTAGCATGCTGCGATTCATATGGTTGCAAAGAGTCGGACACGACTGAGTGACTGAACTGAACTGAACTGATAGAATGCTTGTCTTCCAGGATGGTCCAGTGGTAAAGAACCTGCCTGCCAATGCAGGAGGCACAAGAGACTCAGGCCCCATCCCTGAGCCAGGAAGATCCCCTCGAGCAGGAAATGGCAACTTACTCCAGTATTCTTGCCTGGAGGATTTCGTGGACAGAGGAGCCTGGTGGGCCACAGTCTGTGGGATTGCAAAGAGTCAGACACAACTGAGCAACTAAGCATGCACATGCATGCACAAAGAATACTACAGAAAGAAAGAGCAGGAGCAGCCCCTTTAGGAAAAGTCCTATGAGAGCATACAGGATAAAGGAATTATTTGTTGTTGTTATTCAGTTGCTAAGTCATGTCCGACTCTTTGCGACCTCATGGACTGCAGTATGCCAGGCTTCCCTGTCCTTCACTGTCTCCCAGAGTTTCCTCAAACTTATGTCCATTGAGTTGGTGATGCTATCCAACTATCGCATCCTCTGTTGCCTGCTTCTCCTCCTGCCCTTAAACTTTCCCAGCATCAGGGTCTTTTCCAGTGAGTTGGCTCTTCGCATCAGGAAATACACTGTTATTTGAATCAATGTAAGAACTTTTGAAAACGAATATTAATAGGAAACCTTTATCATCATGACTATTGTATAGTTTTAAAAGTCTCGCTTTAAAGCAAGCCAAGTCAACTTGCTTATTTCCCTAAACATCAATAAAAAGAAAAATTGTTTTGCTAGAAACAAAAATAGAGATGTCATTTTGCTAGAAATATTACAGCCTGTGAGGGACTTTCTGAAATGCTGACAGGTGTGTTTGTGCTCATGTACATTTTCTTCTGACTAAATCGTGTGTGATCAAGCATTTACTATGATATGAGTCAGAACCAAATGTGTAGATCCTTTTTGATTGTTGCTTCCCCAGCAGTTCTGCATTCATTATCAATGCTGTCCAGTGTGTTAACATGGGCTAATGTATTTTCTTATTCTCTGTTCTTAGGATGAATCAGCACCCACCAAATTTTTGAGACTGCTCACGGCTTAGAGGCAAGCTCGTCTAAATTAAGGCCGGCTAAGGTGGCATTGCAGGGATTTAATCCTCCTCTAGCTGCCCGTGTGACCGGAAGGCTGATTTGCAAGTTTCTTCTTTCCTGGGGTCTGGATTGTCAGGTCTCCGGGGACCTGCGACTTGGCAGCAAAAGTGCAAAATGAAGATCAGAGATAAGCACCAGCAGCGGGGAACTGGGGGCCTCCTGGGGGCTGTTACACACCAGGGCAGAAGATTTTCTGACCATCAAAGGAAATAGCAAACTGGAGCCTTTGTTTCGGGACAGAGCCACCTACCACAGAGCATCAGCACAGCCGGCCAGAAAGCTCTTGGAGCCTGATTAAGGATAGGGTACCTGGATGCATGCCTGATGGTCCAGTTAGAGCAAGGAAGTTCACTATGAAGGAGAGTGTGAAATGTCTCGAGTGAGGCGGACAGCTTTGGGCTTGGCTGGGTAGGCAGTGCTGGGGTTGGTTTCTGCCTTCGGCTGACCAAAGCCCAGAAAGGGGTTTGCGCTTCCAGGAGTCTTTGCCCAGCTCTCAAGGACACAGGGCCCTTATAGCCTTTAAGTCCCATCTCCCATCCCCCTTGGGCCCCTTCCGCTCCTCCCCATCCTCCCCTGCTCGGTGCCTCTGCTGAGATGGAGAGGTGAGCCTGCTGTGGACGATGACTGCTGTGTATATGAATGGAGGCGGCCTGGTGAACCCCCACTGTGCCAGGTGGGGTCGGCGGGAGAGCGAGGAGAGTGGCTGTCAGACGGAGTGCACCAAGGAGGACGAGGAGGGAGAGCCTCGCCAGCTGACACCCTTTGAGAAGCTGACCCAGGACATGTCCCAGGATGAGAAGGTGGTGAGGGAGATCACTCTGGGCAAGCGGATCGGCTTCTATCGCATCCGAGGGGAGATCGGAAGTGGGAACTTCTCCCAAGTCAAGCTGGGTATTCACTCCTTAACCAAAGGTAGGAACTGACCTCTGCGGGTGATGTCCAGGGTGTGGGGACCTGGTTTGGGGGGCGGGTTAGGAGTCTGGGGCCAGGGAAGCCGGTGAGGCAACATCACTGAGTCCCTGCTAAGGGCAAGCATTAGGGCAGCTGCTGTTCTTCGTTATTTTCAGTTCATTTTCACAGTGATGGTGTCAGCTCAGTGTTTTTATTTTCACTTTATAGATAAGGAAACAAAGATCCAAAGAAGTCCAGTGTGGCTTTAGCAGTTTCATCTTAGATGACTTTGACTCCAAAAACTCTTCTGCTATACCGTGCAGGTGAACGCAAACACTGAGGGTGTTCTCTCCAGTTAAGCCTTGGAGAAGCCGAGTGGAGTGTGGCTTGGTTCCAAGGCCACTCACGTTCCAAGTGCTTATTTGTAACTTCTGTCTATATTTGTGTGTCAATACCAATGGCACAGGGACCCTTCCGGATGGTCAGGGTCCAGTCTCTCCTCCTTACCTGAGGCTGCTGCATCTTTGAGGTTTGGGGAAAAGGGACTTGATCTCAGGATCTTCTCGGCTTCGTCTGCCCTGCACCAGTTCTCACTGCTGTTAGCTCCTTGCCTTCTACCACTGACCCGTGCTTGCCTGACCGCTAGCCCCTTTGGACTCTAGACCAGCAGTGCCCACTGCCCGGGCCTCAGGAACTGTGAGGAGAACCCACGTGGGCACTTCTCCAAGTTACCCGGAATTTAGCTAAGCTTGAAGATCGACATAATGGAGTTACGAGACAGAAAAAGAACACCCGCAATTCAGTATCATCTGTCGACTTTCTAAAGCCCATGGGCTCTGCTCTCTCCCTGCAAGTCCCATACTGACATTTATTCTCCTTGGACCCAGGCTGCCACCACGTCTTCAAGGGTGTTCTTTCTTATGTTAGAATTTTCTTTTCTCTTCTTCTCTAAACTCCAATCCCATTCCACCCTCATCCCTGTTGCATCCCTATAGAGAAAGCAGCACCCTCCCCCCAACAATCCCCCCCTCAACACCCAAGTCACTGCAGCGTCCCCTTCTGTCTTGCTCTGAGTGTCTGGGTTCATGCCTTCACATGTCGGCTACTCATCTTACCTACCTGGGTGCATGACAGCACCACTGTGAGCCTTGGGTTCCTCACTGACAGAATGCAGCCAGGAGCACTGAGTACATAAAAGCAGATCGTGTGTGTGAGTGTGTGTGTGTGTGTGTGTGTGTGTGTGTGTGTGTGTGTTGGTTGCTCAGTCATGTCTGACTCTTTGCAACCCCATGGACTGTAGCTGTCCAGGCTTCTCTGTCCATGGAATTCTCTAGGCAAGATTACTGGAGTGGGTTGCCATTTCCTTCTCCAGGGCATCTGATCTTCCATCTACCCAGGGATCAAACTTGGGTCTCCCACATTCAGGCAGATTCGTTACCGTCTGAACCACCAGGGAAGCCTATAAGATTTAAATCTAAATTAGGACAGTTGTTGCTTTTCAATGGTCTAGAGGAAGAGTGAAGGGCAAAAGAATTTTTCAGTGGTCTAGAGCAAGAGTGAGGGGCAAAAGATAAAACAATAGGGAGAGCTGAGGGGCTGGAGATTGAGACAGCACTTGGAAGACTTGGTCAGGAAGGGGAGACAGGAAATTGGATAAACGCTAACCAGGAGAGGAGTTCAGAAAGGAGAGAGTACCCAAAGTGGCAGAGAGGACAGAGGGGCTGATGTCTGAGCAAAGCCTACTGGATGTGGCCAACTTGAAACTCTTTGCTGAATGTGGGTTCAGATATTGGATTCTAGTGGAGAGGAAGCAAGAGAGAGTGGAAAGAATGTGGGCTTCAGAAACAGGCAAATCTGAAAACATGGGCTTCAGAGCATGGGCTTCAAATCCTTGTTCATTCACTTGCTAGGTATTTGACTTTGTGCGTATTATACTCATTCTTTTGGTCCTCAGTTGCCTTAACTGCAAAACAGAGATAATTATTCTTAGAAATGTAGGGAAAATTAGGAATAACATAAACTACATGGCACACAGTGGCCACTCAATAAATGGTTGCTATCACTGTGCACGTCTATATGTTACTTACACTTATTTCAGATGGAAATTTGATATTAATGTCTTGAAAACCTGTGAATAGAAGATAGTGGTAAAAATAATACAAGGCAAACAAATTTAAAAGTTGTATTTATTTTTCCAGCTTTAGTGAGATCTAATTGATGTACAATATTGTTTAAGACTACAACGTTCTGATTTTATATATGTATATCCTGCAAACTGATTACCTGGATAAGGTTATTTAACACATTCATCCCCTCACATACTTACAATTGTGTGTGTGTGTATAGTGAGAACTTTAAAATCTATTCTGTTAACAACTTTCACAACATTTTAATGGGGGGATTCTCTGGCAGTCCAGTCGTTAAGACTCCACGCTACCACTGCAGGGGGCACGAGTTCGATCCCTGCTGAGGGAACTGAGATCCCACAAGTCACCCAGGGCAGCCAATTTTTAAAAAAGTTTAACAATATTTTATTTAATCTCCAAATTATGTCAAACTATTGTCCAAACTGTTGTCATTTCAACGTGTATCCAATATAAGAAATTACTAATGTGATATCTTACATTAAAAAAATTTTTTTAAGGAAACTTAACAAGTGACTGAAAGTAATTTAAAACATGCCAAAAACCCATCTGAGTTTCTCTTTGCCTTAGGAGAGTTAAGGGAGACCTCTTAACTGATACTCTTAACTCTTACATGATATGAAAATAACATTTTTATGCTGTGGTTTGGTGCTATTTAAGGCTGTTTCCTTGCACTAAAATCATTGCGTGACCCACGAGTGTTCAAGGTTCTGCTTTGGGAAACACTGACCTCGTGTCATCCTCCTGTGTTTTACAAGTGGGAGTAACAGAGGTTCAGGAGTGGCTGTCCTGAGGTCACGAGCAGAGGCAGGGTTAGAACTCAGCTTCCTTTTTGTTGCACCCAAGCTTCCTCGGGATTTCAGTGCAGTGACGGGGTGACTCGTGTGCAGGGGAACTTTGTAGTCCCACATTGGGGTGGTGCAGCCAGGTTTCAAGGATGGAGGTTACCCTTTCCACCTCCCCTTTCTCTGGGGCCACGTGTTTTCTCATTCTACTTCATATGTCTTTTTGCAGAGTGGTCTTCTGTGCTTAATTATCCAAAAGCACATCACCAACAATGTCTGCTGCCCATATCTGTGTAATCTCTCAGCTTTATTGCCCGTCTCCACCTGACCAGTCTCATCCTATTGCAGCTCAGATTTTAAAGAGAGAGAATGCTCACTGGCCAGCCGGTGATGGGCCGCCGCTGAGTCAAGGGCCTGCCTGGGTCAAGTCAGTGGCAGCCCCTTAGGTCACACGGCCCACCTCACTGTGAGAAAAGCCCAAGGTCCAAAGAAGCATCTCTGAGAAGGGAGAGTGGAGAGCACAGCAAAATGATGACACACCGTCACAGAGACTGTAGCCAGCTAAGCTGGGAACTGCCACTGGCCAACGGCAGCAATGCATCTAATTCCGTAGACACTGTTACGTGAGGAGGACAGAAGAAAGAGGATCAACAATCGGCGTTTACATAGTGACTGTCATCTCAAATGCCAAAGGCATGGCTGTTGTGTTACAGAGTTAACTTAACTCTAGCCCCGTGGGTTTCAGAGAGCGAGGCTTTTCCTGCTTATGCAGATGGTGCCTCCGTGGCCTCACTGCTGTGCTCTCCTCACTCATAACCCCCCACAGAGGAACCTTGCTATCAAAGGCCCAGTGTCACCCTCTGCTCATGGAGTGGTATGGGGGCAAAAGGGGGAAAGACGGCTAAGAGCACAGGCAGAGGACAATCAGTCCAACAAGCTCAACGTATAAACAAAAGCCAGAAAGTGTGATGGCAGGTCCCTGCACATGCTGTACTGATGCAACAGGAAAATGAGTCCTGGACTTCACCTCCTGACTTACGGGCTTGTCCCCTGATGGCCTCATCCTAGTCCCATGCTTATCTCTCCTCTGGTTCTCCCAGAAGAGAGCCCAGGAAAGAATAGGAAGGTGAGAACAAAAGGAACTGAGAGCGTGAAGAAGCGGGACCCAGATGCAAATTGATGTGAGGATGAAGGAAGAGCCAGGGGGTTCATGTACTGCTGCCTCTGCTGCTGCTGCTAAGTCACTTCAGTCGTGTCCAACTCTGTGCGACCCCATAGACGGCAGCCCACCAGGCTCCCCCGTCCCTGGAATTCTCCAGGCAAAAACACTGGAGTGGGTTGCCATTTCCTTCTCCAATGCATGAAAGTGAAAAGTGAAAGTGAGGTTGCTCAGTCATGTCTGACTTGTAGCGACCCCATGGACTGCAGCCCACCAGGCTCCCCCGTCCCTGGGATTCTCCAGGCAAAAACACTGCAGTGGCTTGCCATTTCCTTCTCCAATGCATGAAAGTGACAAGTGAAAGTGAGGTTGGTTGCTCAGTCGTGTCCAATTTGTAGCGACCGCATGGACTGCAGCCCACCAGGCCCTTCCGTCCACGGGATTCTCCAGGCAGGAGTACTGGGGTGGGGTGCCATTGCTTTCTCCAGGTTCATGTGTTAGGAAGCAAGAACTTAGGGGAGATGACAGAGTGTAGGCCGGAATACTGTGGCACTTCCCTGGTGGTCCAGTGGCCAAAACACCCCACTCCCAACGCAGGGGGCTTGGGTTTGATCCCTGGTCAGGAAATTAAGGTTCTAAATGCTGAAACTAAGAGTTCACATGATGCAGCTAAAGATTCTGCAAGACTGAGGGCAGGAGGAGAAGGGGGTGACAGAGGATGAGATGGTTGAATGGCATCATCAATTCAATGGACATGAGTTTGAGCAAACTCCAGGAGATAATGAAGGACAGGGAAGCCTGGATTTCTGCAGTCCATGAGGTGGCAACAAGTAGGACATGACTGAGGGACTGAACAACAGTGCTGCAGTTAAGACCTGGTGCAGAGCCAAATAAATAAATAAGTAGATTTTTTTTTTTTTTTTTNGTTGGGGGAGGGGGGCTGCAGGGCTCCCTGCATTAAGCGATCAGAGAGCACAATATTTCATTGCCGGCAATCGCAGCCAAGACATCAACTACTTGGGGAGAGCAGCCTTAAAAGCCTTTTGATTTTATTTCTTCCACTTCATTTTTTTTCTCCTTTCCTTGCTGGTGTCCTTGACAGGGCCTCCCTTCCTGCTTTGCCACCTCTTCCTCAATGCTCCCCTCCCACAAGGGGCAGGGGGCTGCAGGTCTGAGGGGGCCTGCAGGACCCCTCAGTCTGACCTAGAGCGGTGCACATGTGCACAGATGTGGATGTGTAGCTGGGAGACTGCTGTGGTCCCCTGGGTCCCTTTCTGTGCACCGGGGCACCACTGTATACATGTTTGGAAGCCTGTGCCTGTGGTCATACACCTGTGTCCGAGTAGGCCCTGTGTGCACCCGCATGTGCATGCCTGGGTGTGTAGGCACACGCGCTGGCCTCACTCTGCACGCACTCACCGGAAAACTCCACCAAGGTAAGAGACTTGGGAGCAAGGCAAGACTGGGGAGGGAGGCAAATTCAGAGCGCAAAGAGGAGGAAGGAGGGAAGGAGAGGAGGGACAGGTCACACCCTTAGGGGTCAGCCTAGTTGGACCAAATCGTAGACCCAGTGACCTCGGACGGCGTCCCTCCCGGGGGTGGGGGGCTGCGGAGAGGGGAGACACAGGTGTGCACTCGCACACACACGCAACCACACACTCGCTGCAGAGACCCAGGCGGGCCGGCTCGATGTGGGACTCCAGGCGGGCGCCCATGACGTCACCGCCGAGCCGTGACGTCACCCCCGCCCGCGGGGAGTTCCGTCTCCTCTCTTGGCAGGCGACGCAGAATTGCACATCTGTCTTGTCGGGAATTAGTTAATTGAATCAAGCGGCCAGAGCTGCAGCAGCGACATCGGCCTTGGCCCGAGAAGGGGGCTGGGCGGGCGCATGGCGGGTGCTCAGCGTGGGTTGGGAGATGCGCNCAGAGTAAAAGAAAATGTAGATGGAAGAATCAAATGAGGATGAGTTCAAATTTGAGAATAGCTTCATTTTGAGGGAGCATTTACTGTGTACCAGAGTATGATGGCACCCCACTCCAGTACTCTTGCCTGGAAAATCCCATGGATAGAGGAGCCTGGTAGGCTATAATCCACGGGGTCGCTAGGAGTCGGACACGACTGAGCGACTTCCCTTTCACTTTTCACTTTCATGCATTGGAGATGGCAATGGAAATGGCAACCCACTCCAGTGTTCTTGCCTGGAGAATCCCAGGGACAGGGGAGCCTGGTGGGCTGCCGTCTATGGGGTCACACAGAGTTGGACACGACTGAAGCGACTTAGCAGCAGCAGCAGCAACAGCAGAGTATGATAGAAAACTTAACAAGTTATTTGTTTAATCATTACAAAGGTGCATCAAATAGACATTACCTCCATTTTATAAATGCAAGACCTGAAACCCAGAGAGGTTAAGACATTTGCCAAAGGTAACAGCAGAGTCAGGATTAAATTTCACCCTCTGACTTCCAGAGCCCATGCTCTCAGAGATAATACAATACTACCTTTGACAAGACCTTCATTCAGATTTAGATAGAAAATCTGTAATCTCCATAAAAAGTTTGCAATATTGGTTTACCTGTGGTCCAGCAAAGATGCTACTGAGGAGCCAGGCCAAGCCAATCATGAACTGTCCAAGCTTGCTGTTGCTTTTCACTGCTAGAGGCCTGGTGACGGCCAGGGAGCGGTCGAGGCTGATCACCACCATCATGAAGGCGGGGGCGTACATGGAGAAAAGCTTCAGATAGCTGAGGACTTTGCAAAGGAGCTCTCCAGCATACCATTGAACAGTTATGTTCCACATTCCATCCAGTGGCATAACAATCAGGGTCTCCAGCAGGTTGGCTAAAGTCAAGTGTTTTAAAAGCACCTTCATTCTCGAGAGTTTTTTCCTCTTCTCTTTCCTTTGAGTCCAATTCTGAAGTTTCAACAAGAAAGAAGTGTTGAAAATTGTGGAGAGTAGAAAAAGGAAGAAAGTAACTGTCACTCGGATCTTTCCAGATAGGGTCAGGGTGGGGAGGCTGCCCGGTGTTAGTAGGATGCTGCTGTTGATCGCTGAACAGTGGTTTTCATTCTGTTCAGGAGAGTCACTGTTTGCCATTCTTTATGGCTGATACAGCTTCAAGACTCGTGTTTCTGGCACTTCTAATGTTTTATTGTAATTGCACTTGGAGTCCTGTTTTATTTCAGCCTTCTTCGGCTGGTAACGTCACAGGTTTATATTTATGTCAAATTTTGTCCCTGAGATACTTTGTATTTAAAGTGAAAGATCAAGGTGAACTTGTTTTGTGGGCTTGTAATCCAACAGGGTGCTAAAGCAAAGCAGACAAACACTTTTTGAGGGCCAAATGTAACTGTAGTATCTCAGCAGATGGCCTGGTTTTCACATCATTTTTCCTAAGTGAAGAAGGACGTTTGAAACTTAATTTTGTATTTTAAATTCTCTTAGGATATTATTCAAGTAACTATAGTGAAGATGTTTTCTAAAAAAAAATGTTAAGTGTTCTGTTCAATACATGCAGAATGAAAAATAAGAAAATACTAAAAAAGAACTTGATCCAATTAAGATGTGTAATTTAAAGAATCACAAATTTGTAATTTCTCAAAAAATTTGTTTTCTTTTCAGTCACACAATGCTGAGCATCCAGACACTAGATAAATATATTTATTCAGAACTGTTCTCTATGAAACATCAAACTAATACCTTAACAGTTAGAATCAATTTGTTCTAATACTGAGATGCATTCAAATTTATCAATCAGTCTTAGTGTTTAGATAAAATCATTAACTTCATGAACAATTTTTCTGTTATTGCTTTGATTTTATAATGTCTAATATTGTACTTGCCGTTTTTGCACATTATTTCATAGGGTAGCTTGGTATTAGAGAGAATACTGTATAAATGCTTTAACCACATCTATGCATGTTTATATATAATATACATTCCTTTATATTGTAGTTGGATCATTTCACATTAGGGCCACTTAGAAACTTTCTCTGTGTTGTTGCTGTATCTTACACATTTGAGTGTTTGATGATGTTTCCTACTACTGGTATGACTTAGATTGGAATTTATTAAATCACCAGATTGATTTGTCTTATCAGCTAGTTTGCTTCTGTAGCAGCCAAAGAAAGAATAATGTTAATAGTAAGGGTGGCTATTTTAATTTAGATGGCCCATTCTTGTAGTTTCATTTATTTGTTTGTTGTCTTACATTCATTTATTAAATAAATAATTACTAAATACCTGCTATATATACTCTCTTGGCAGGTGAATGAAACATGAATATAGCATCATCTGGGGTTCCCTGGTGTCTTAGTGGTAAAGAATCCACCTGCCATTGCAGGAGACATTGGTTCAATCCCTGGATTGGGGAGGTCCCCTGGAGAAGAAACTTGCAACCCACTCCAGTATTCTAGCCTAGAAAATCCTATGGACAGAGGATCCTTGTGGGCTATAGTCCATGGTGTCACAAGACAGTCAGACATGACTTAGAGATTAACCAACAGCAACAACATAACATCACCGAGGCCCTGAAGGAGTCTATTTGGTACTATATAAGTGAAAGTGGAGAGTGAAAAAGTTGGCTTAAAGCTCAACATTCAGAAAACGAAGATCATGGCATCCAGTTCCATCACTTCATGGGAAATAGATAGGGAATCAGTGTCAGACTTTATTTTTTTGGGCTCCAAAATCACTGCAGATGGTGACTGCAGCCATGAAATTAAAAGATGCTTACTCCTTGGAAGGAAAGTTATGACCAACCTAGATAGCATATTCAAATGCAGAGACATTGCCGACTAAGGTCCGTCTAGTCAAGGCTATGGTTTTTCCAGTGGTCATGTATGGATGTGAGAGTTGNGTCAGTGCCAGAGGTAGATTCCAGGACAGTAGTTTATAAAAAGGCATCCGCTGGTCGTGATCCCTCGGGAGAAGGCTCCACATAGGCCCCCCGCTGGCTGGAGTTTATTTTTATAGCTAATGGCTCAGATTCCCTTGAGCTTTGCAAGCAGATAGAGTAGGCTGAAACCACCACGAGTCCCATTTTAGCTGATGAGAAATTTCTCAAAAGAGATGACACACTCAGCTTCTGAATATTTTATGTCCCATCTGTTGCCTCAAACAAAAGCAAAAGGGGCCACAGCGCCCGGCCCTTTCTCGGATGCTGCCCTTCCTGACCCTTCTTCCCTGTCGTCTTCTCCGTCACTCTAGTCTCATGTTTCTAGAACCCTTTCTCCTTCTCTCTTGATTTATTTATTCATCGGTTCATTCATTCTTTTTTTTTAAAAAGCATAATTAACTCTCTTGTGCCTTGCAGAGGGGAATAAGATGCAGTTCTTGCTTGACAGGAACTCTCAGTAAGTAATGGAGACAGACAGGAAACATTTGGTAAGTGCTGTCACAGGGTGAGAGACAAAGGGTGTGCTTGACTGAACCTGAGATCAAGAAGGGCCAGCCCATCAGGAAAGGCTTGTGTTATGCCTTGAGGTTTGTGGAGAAATGATACAAGGGGACGGAGGATGGCAGGCAGAGAGAGATGTAAAGTGAATGGAGGTATAAGCCAGGGTGAGGAGTGTTTGGAGCTTTAAAAGTAATTCAGTGAAGGGAACTTCCCTGGTGGTCCCATGGCTAAGATTCTGCACTCTCAATGCAGGGGCCCAGGTTCAATCCTTGGTCAGGGAACTAGGTCCCACCCCCTGCAACTAAAGATCCTGCTTACTGACAAAAATCAAAGATTGTGGGTGCCACAACTAAGACCCAACACAGCCAAATAAATGAATGTGAAAGTGAAAGTGTTAGTTGCTCAGTCATATCTGACTGTTGGCAACCTCGTGGACTACAGCCCACTAGGCTCCTCTGTCCATGGAATTCCCCAGGCAAGAATACTGGAGTGGGTTGCCATTTTCTCCTCCGGGGCTTTTCCTGACCTAGGGATCGAACCTGCATCTCTTGTATCTTCTGCATTGGCAGGTGGATTCTCTTACCACTGTGCCCCCTGGGAAGCCTCAAAAGTGATTAATTTTTATTTTAGTGAGGAAAGTGAACTGAAGTTGAGGCTCGCCAAGAGTCAGGGATGTCAGAATCAAATATTAGTCTAATGGTCCAAATGACGATGTCCGTCTCAACTAAGGAAGTGACAGTGAGGATGGAGAGAAGAGGATGCATTTGAAGACTATTTCAGAATATTGAAAACCTGTGGTCGACTGCATGGGGGAGAAGCAGGAGGGGACAGGGAGAGGAAGAAATAAAAATGTCTCCCAGGTTTCCAGCCTCAATACTGAATAGTGACTACTGGAGAAGAAATGGATTTGAGAGTGCAGATTTTGAAGCCCTGAATTGGACATACACAGAGGTCATGAGGTAGAGGAGCTAAATGACCACCTTGGAGCCCAAGAGAAAGTATGAATGAATAATAAAGGCTTGGAGCCTAACAAATCCAGATAGAGTGAAAGTCTTGCATGTCCCGGTCACAGGCTCCTTGGTGTCAGACACTGTGTCTTACAGATCCTCAGACTTCCCCCACATGCAGAATAAGTAATAAACATTCAAACAATACTTGGTGAATTAAGTCAGTATAATAATGTCCTCTGAAAATCCAGTAGTAGTGAGAAGAGATGTGGGAGGGAGCCATGCATGGCAGTACTCTCTGGTGGGTTCCTCATGCTGTAATCTCTCAGGAGAACTGGAAGAGAGAGAGCTGGAAGACTCACACAGGCTCTAGTAAAGCTTAACCAGTCAGGCCTACTGGTGTTTATCTTTTTTATTGTAATTTTAAGATATTTCTTTTATTTGGCTGCATCGTTTTAGTTGCTGCACTCAGAATCTTTAGTTGCAGCACGTGGGATCTAGTTCCCCCACCAGGGCTTGAACCCAGGCCCCCTGCAGTGGCGGCACAGAATCTTAGCCACTGGACCACCAAGGAAGTCCCCCCACTTGTTTTTAAAGGCAATCTCTCCTCTTGGGTACATTCATTAAAACAGCGATTTAAAATAGTGTTTGCTGGATGCAACTAGAGATTCTTGTACTAACTGAAGTAAGTCAGAAAAAGAAAGACAAATAATGTATGATATCACTTTTATGTGGAATCTAAAATATGATGTAAATGGACCTATCTACAAAGCAGAAACAGACTCACAGACGTAGAGAACCGACTTGTGGTTACCAAAGAGGTCGGGGAGGGAAGGGATAGACTGGGAGTTTGGGATTACATATAGAGTGGATAAACAAGGTCCTACCATATAGCACAGGGACACATTCAGTATCCTAGGATAAACCATAATGGAGAAGAATATTGAAAATATGTGTATAAGTCATTCTGCTATAGAACAAAAATTAACACAATATTGTAAATCAACTCTGCTTCAATTAAAAATTAAAGGGACTTCTCTCATGGTCCAGTGGTTAAGACTCTGCCTGCAAATGCAGGCGATATGCCTTGCAGCAACTAAACCCCAATGCCACAACTACTGAGCCCGTGCACTCTAGTACTCTCGAGCTGCAACACGAGAAGCCACCACAACGAGAAGCTCACACACCAAATCAGAGACCAGCACCCACTCCCCACAACTAGAGAAAGCCAGAGCGCAGCAACGAAGATCCAGTGCAGCCAGAAAAATAAAATAAAATAAAAATAGATAAAATTATGTTTTCTTGCTTTAAGAATAGTTAGTGGCTTTGGTGAATCCATCCTAAAAAAAGTCCACGATTACTATAACAAAAGAATGTTCTATATTTATAATGCAAAAGACTAAAAATAATTTATATGATCCAATGATACAGGCATGCTCAAGGACATTAAAGCATATATACTGGATGGAAGTCACACAACTATTAAAAAATCACAATTATGGGGAGTCTGTAATAACATGGAGGATGCTTGGGACACAATAGTAAATGAAAAAGCAAAATTGAGTTTATACTTCAATGGGGATACTTATCCTGGGCTCTTGTGAGCATTAAATGAGATCATTTATTCAACAAATATTTGTTGATCACCTCCCATGTAACAGGCACCTTTCTAGGGACTGGAAATATAGCAGTGAACAAAATCGACAACAGTCTGCCCTGTGGAGCTAATGCTCCAGTGGAGAGAGACAGACAAACGCAAGCCAGGAAAATATTCATTGTGTTATGTAGTGATAAGAGACAAGAAGGAAGACAGAGCAGAGGGAAGGAGGTGGAGCCTTGGGGACTGCAGTTTCAGACAAGATGCCCAGGGACGCCTTCCTGAGGAGGTGATCACTGAACTGAAGAGAATGAGGAAACTGGCCACGGGGTCCATGGGGGAACGTGGTCAGGCAGAGGGGACAGCCCACAGAAGAGCATCAAGGTGGGAGAGTGCCTGTAATACTCTAGAAAAGGCCAAGGCGGGTCACAGCGGAGAGCAGTGGGGACCAGATTATGGAGGGCTAATGTGCAACACCGCATTGTCAGGATTTTGGCTTTTTCCTACGAGGGAAACCGGAGCCCTTGAAGGGAGCAGAGAAATGATGCGACCTGGCTTATGCTTAATAGGATCACCCTGGCTGCTCTGTTGAAAACAGGCTACAAGGGGTCAGAAGCAGAGATCAGCTTGGAGCCTATTATAATCCAGGCAAGAGAGAATGGTNAGGGATAGAACCTAGGTCTCCCCAGATTCTTTACCGTCTGATCAACTATACTCTAATTTAAAGTAAAATAAAGAAAAAAAGAAAAGGAACTTTTCCCATCATTTCTCAAAGTCCTTAATCTGAGGTCCAGAATATGACTCAGGGATTTTGGTCCTGACTGACTCTCTGGCTTCATCTTGGCTTATCTTTTCCTTCATTCCCCATGTGCCAGCTCCACTCTCTTCTTTCAGTTCCTCCTGGAGGTGCCTAAGTGGGGGTGCCAACTGGGATGAGGGAGGAAAATATTAAAGCCTTTTTATATTTGTAATTGCATGGTTTTTAATATCTATGATTACGTATATCAACAGTGTGTATATTTATAGTAACAGTTCAGTTACAGTTTAGTCATTCAGTCATGTCCAATTCTTTGCAACCCCATGGACTGCAGCATGCCAGGCCTTCCTGTCCATCACCAGCTCCTGGAGTTTACTCAGACTCATGTCCATTGAGTCAGTGATGCCATCCAACTGTCTCATCCTCTGTCATCCCCTTCTCTGACAACACATGGTCCACTGGAGAAGGGAATGGCAAACCACTTCAGTATTCTTGCCTTGAGAACCCCATGAACAGTATGAAAAGGCAAAAAGATAGGCTTAAAAATGTTTAATTAGTAAGGGAAGCTAATCAAAAAAGTGTATAGACCAGTCCCCTAAGGTGTCAGGGGCTTTCCTGTCTCAAGGTCTTTTCTCCTATACATCCCTATACACCCCTATATATATATATATATATACACCCACTTCCATATATATATATATATCTCCTTATTGCTTCTCCCCTACTTTCCTCTAGTTAACACTTAGACTCCAGGGAAACTGTTAAAAAATCTTCTCTGACTCCACGACTCGGGGTACATCCCCTTGTTTTTCACTCTACTGCATCCTGCTCTCTCACCGTCCAAGCTTGCTGTGTTGGATGGACATCTCCCATCTGCTTCCCCGGGTCCATTGTCCACCCTTCATTTTCCGCTCTGTCCCACACTATATTCCTCTAGGTTCCAGCTGGGTTTGGTTTGTAGGGAGATCTTGCAAGGGATCAAAGGAAGGAGAGCAAGAGTCCGAGCTCTGTCCCCTCAGCCTGCCTGGGAGGCTGATTCAGGCCAGCTGTACTCTGGAAGAATGGCCGCGGCTCCTCTCAAGGCAGCTGTCTCTACACAGCACTCTAGGTCCTAGTATCTTTTCCTTCCCCTTATCTCCTTGGTCCTAAAGACAGATTTTTGGCTGATCCACTCTAGGTTTGAAAATTTTGAATTAGTTGTTGACACTTAATGATTAGAATGATTGCATTACAATTCTGATGTCTCTTGAAAAACATTAGATTTGACAACACCGAGTCTACATTCCCAATAGTAACAACTGTCTGAAGTTGAGTAAGAGCTACCTCTTTGCTCTGAGGCGTGTATTCCTCAGGATGCCACAGTCCCTACTACTGCCTGTTGCCTTATAGTAAGAATGCCACCTTATTTCCACCCTAGCCTCTAGAGACATTTGAGTTTGCAAGTCCTGGTCTAAAGAATGTGTCAGTCTTTTCACTAAATTTGGAGAAAGGGGAGGTTTACCTTTAAAATTTCTCTGCTTCTTTCTTTCTCCCCTCTGCCACTACCCAGAGAGTCCTCTCTCTGCCATTGCTATCATCTCCTCCAAAAACACTGCCCTGCTCTTAGGCATCCTCTGCTCCTATCCATTCCCCACACTGCAGCCTGAGTACGCATTCTAAAGTGGAAATCAGGGACTTCCCTGATGGTCTAATGATTAAGAATCCACCTTGCAATTCAGGGGACATGGGTTCGATTCCTGGTCGGGGAACTAAGATCCCACATGCCTCGGAGCAGCTAAGTCCTCACACCACAACTAGAGAGCCTGCACATTCTAGAGCTTGTGCTCCACAAGAGAAGCCTTCAAGCTGCAACTAGAGAAATCCCACTCACTGTAAGGAAGACCCAGTGCGGCCAAAAAAAAAGTTTTTTAAGAATAAATGGAAATCAGATTATGACAATCCCTTAAAACCTTAAAATGTCTTCCCACATTTTAAGAATAAATGTTAAGAATAAAATGTTTTATTCTTCTCTAAAAATAAAGGCAATTTAAAAAATTTTTGAAGTATAATTAACTTACAATATTATAATGGGCTTCCCTGATAAAAAGAAATTATACTACTTTCAGGTATACAACATAGTGATCCAATATTTTTATACAATACAAAATGATCACCATAAGTCATCTGTCACCCTATAGAGTTATTATAATATTATTGAGTATATTCCCCAAACTATATATTACATCCCTGTGACTTTTATTTTATAAATGGAAGTTTGTTCCTCTTAATCTATCCTTGTCATTTGAAAATGAAAAGCACAGCCTAAAAGTTGAGAATTATCTTTTATTCAGGAGACAAAACTGAAGACTTAAGTGGGGGACACGGTCTCTCCGATATCTCTGAGAGATTGCTCTGAAGAGTTGTAGGAGAAGCCAGAATATATAGGAGTTCTTGCAACAAAGACCAGGTAGTCAGAAATCCAAAGGATTACTGTTAAAGAAAACCAGATATCATCCCGAGTTAAGGAATTCAGCGTTTTTCTATGTCTGGGAAGATGCAAGAGTCTGAACTCATTGAAACCGTTCCTGGGATATGCACTTCAGCTAATGGAGCCAGTATCCTGTGCTTTCTGCTCCTGAGTCTCCTCGGGTGCAGGGGGCTGGGGTTGTGGATGGGGGTGACTGCCGGGCTGACTGCTGGATGGCTGGCATCCCATTTCCATCCCCAGTTCCCTCAGGGCTCGCCTTCAGCGGCTGTAATGTGAAGGCTTGCTGGCTGCAACATTCTTTGTTTACTGATAGGTCAGGTAACATTTTTTTTTCACATATAACCTATTTCTTCGTTTCCTTCCTCCAAAGCTATATTTATTTCTTTCTTTTTAAAAAATATTTCTCTATTTGGCCGCATCAGGTTTTAGTTGCAGCATGTGGGATCTTTTGTTAAGTGCACCGGCTTCTCTCTAGTAGTCTTGACAGGGCGTGGGGCGGGCTGGCTTAGTTGCCCCAAGGCACATGGGGGTCTTAGTTCCATAACCTGGACTTGAATTTCCCTGCATTGGGAGGCAGATTCTTAACCACTGGACCGCCAGGGAAGACCCAAGGCTACATTTCTTGGAATAACTTCTAAGGCTCTGGGTCATGTGACACTGCCTACTGCTCCGGGNCGGCTTCTCTCTAGTAGTCTTGACAGGGCGTGGGGCGGGCTGGCTTAGTTGCCCCAAGGCACATGGGGGTCTTAGTTCCATAACCTGGACTTGAATTTCCCTGCATTGGGAGGCAGATTCTTAACCACTGGACCGCCAGGGAAGACCCAAGGCTACATTTCTTGGAATAACTTCTAAGGCTCTGGGTCATGTGACACTGCCTACTGCTCCGGGCTTGGTTAGTGACTCCTTCCCCTCCACCCCCACCCACTTCAGTTCTCAATGTCCAACATAGTGGGATCTTCAAACATAAACACGACATCCTGCCCAGACCTGGCACACTGTCCCCTTCCCATGGCCAGGTATTATTGGCCCTCCTTCCTCACCTCCTGATCACAGGGCGTATCACTTCTTACTGGGGAGCTGTCTGTTCTCCCATCTGCACCCCTTCCTAACACACACACGCCACAGTGTAATCAGGTTTTTCTCAAAGCCCCTCTGTCTCACACGTCTGTCTTCTTCACCATCTGGAACACAGTAGGTACTGCCTGAACATTTATTTGTTGAAGGGGTGGACTTAGAGACCTAGTGCTTCAGGGAACTGCGATTTCTACCACTTAGTGGCAATCCGGAGCACCAGGGATTCTAAAATGTTGCCCATGACTATACATTAGTGTTAGAGGAGGCATGGCTAGAATCTGATTTAACACAAAGTGGAGGAAGCAGGTTGGGACTGGAGTGAGCAGGCATAGGGTGTAGAATTTCAGGAAGGGCTTCCCCTCACATCTCCTCTCTTGCCACACTCTGACCCCGGCCCTGGGAGGGCAGCCTCTGCTCACAACCACTCAGGTACACAATTGCAAAACCAAAACCAAGATGGTGTTAAAGGGCGGTTTGAGACAGCCGCCTGACCTGCACGCAGTGCGAGGAGCGAGCGTGCCGCTCCCGGCGGGAGGGGGCGGCAGAGAAGGGCCCGCACCTGATCTGAAGCCAGGCCGGCGCTGGGAGGACCGCGCGGAGAGGCGGCTTCTCCTACCGGCAAGCTGCCAGACTGAAGGACGGAATTCACTATCCTAGCCCTTAAAAACAACAGCTCTCGCCCTACCTCCAGGTGATCTGCCCGACCCAGGGATCAAACCCAGGTCTCCTGCATTGTGGGGATGGCTTTACAGTTCCAAGTGTACTAAAAAACCATGGAATGGCACACTATGGGTGGATTGTGTGCTGCGCGAATTATAAAAAATGAATAAAATAACAGCTCGCCTAACGGGCTACGCAAAACCAAAGTTTCTGTTTCAGGTGAACAGCTGCCCGGATTCTTAATCCCAAAGACTGAAGAGTAGGGGAGCCACGACGAGGGAGGGGACCCCTAACCCCCCCTACCCCCCAACCCTGGGGGGCTGGCCGGGGCGGTCCGTCCCTCTGCCTGGAGCATGGCCTGCGGAGGGAGGGCGCGGGAGCCCCCTGGGTTCCGCTCGGTAGAGCCTCCCACGATATTGCAATATTGCGGACACCCTGAGCCAACGTGGGCGCATCAGGCATCAGGAACTCCTGCCGCTGTCTTCTGGGAGACCTATGACCTACTTTAACAAAACCACTGACACTCTTACTTTAAACTAGCTGCTTCTATTTTCACGTCTGTAAGATAGAAGCTCAGCTGGTAAAGAATCCTCCTGCAAAGCAGGAGACCCGGGTTTGATTCCTGGATTGGGAAGACCCCCCGGAGAAGGGATAAGCTACCCACTTCAGTGTTCTTGGGCTTCCCTAGTGGCTCAAGTCCACCTGCAATGCAGGAGACCTGGGTTCGATCTCTGGGTTGGGAAGATCCCCTGGAGAAGGAAATGGCAACCCACTCCACTATTCTTGCCTGGAGAATCCCATGGACAGAGGAGCCTGGCTGGCTACAGTCCAAGAGGTCGCAAACAGTCAGACATGACTGAGCCACTGAGCACGAGCACTGTGCCAAAGTTCTTCAAAGCAGTTGTTTTTCAAGTAGGTCAAATAGGAGCCTTGCCATCCTGTGTTCTCTGATTTTTTCTTGCCTGGAAAATTCTTATCAAAGTCTGGTCCAGTTTGAGCAAAAAAAAAAGTGAAGTGTCAGTTTTTAGTAGCGATTCATTCATTTTCAAACATTAACCATTTAAATATGTAATTCATTGATGTTAATTGTATTATTAATTGTAGGAAAATTAAAAAAGGAAAACCATCCATGACCCCCCTATTAATAATATAACTGTTCTAAGCATTTGTGTATTATCTTGCCAGATTTTTTTTCCTATGCAAATGTATATTTGTGTTTTTCCTCATGTTCTTTGTTTTTAATGTTTATTTATTGGTTGCGCTGAGTCTTTATTGCTTCATGCAGGCTTTCTGTAGCTGCACTGCACCGGCATCTCATTGTTGGCTTCTCTTGTTGCAGAGCACAGGCTCTAGAGTACGGGGTTCAGTGGTTTGGCTCATGGGTCTAGCTGTCTTGCAGCATGTGGGATCTTCCAGGACCAGGGTTCCTACCCATGTACCCTGCGTTGGCAGGCAGATTCTTAACCACTGAACCACCAGGGAAGTCCCCTCATATGTTCTATATTGAATATCTTTCCATGTCCATCAATAAAGATCAACATCATTATTTTAATCACTGCACATACCATTTTGCTAGCTCTGTACCATTGTGGAGCTAGGTGAACCACACTTTATTTTAACTATATCTCTCACTAGACTCCTAAGCTGTTTTCTGTATCACCTAAGTCTTCTTACACAAGCAATCTTGTATATGCATCAGATTATTTAAGATTAACTGCCAAAATGGAAAAAAATCTGGGTAAAGTGTTCAACCATTTTTAAGGCTCTCAAGATGTAAAACCAAACTACAATCCAGAACCATCTTACCAACTAGTCCTCCCACCAGCGGTATCTTGCAGTGCCCATCTCCTCATGGCTCTCTTAACACTTCACCCACACTGAGCACTGATGTTTTCCATGCTGGTACATGGTGTGCCAGGCACTGACAAAGTCAAATCAGAACACAGCCCAGGCAGGGAAGGGGGTACGAGGAAGAAACAAGTAAGGAGTCATCATTTTCAGGGCAGGGTGCTGAGATTATTGTACAGAGAATACACAGAAACTGGATGTCATCTTCCAGGGACAGGTATCATAGAAGGCTTCCTGGAAGAGGTTGTTTCTGAGGCTGGCCATGAAGAATCATCTGTTATTAACTGAGTAAAGATAGGGAAGGAGTGATGAGCCAGATAGAGATATAGTTCTGGTAGATGCAGGTAGAGAAGAGATCCCGGCTGTGAATGTAAAAGACCTTCTTTTCAGTGAAATGCAAAGCATCCTGTAACAGACTGAAGGGTACATGGGGAGGTGGAGAAGATGGACAGGAATGATGGACAGTGAGGCTGAAGTGGTGGCTTGGACCTGATCAAGAGAGTCTCTGTTGGCTATGTAGAAGTGCTTCATCCAGAAAACTGGATAAACCTCACTGAACTGAAACCTCCTTGGGAGGCAGAAGTTGGCATTAAAACCTATACATGGTAGAGTCATACTGATCCCAGGGACCAGCACTGATGTTGAACTCAAAAATTGCTAGGAGCTCTCTGAGCTAGAAATAGCCACTTAACCTCTGTGTCTATTAAAATAAAAATAAAGGTACTAGGTTCCTTCCAGTTCTAAGCAGCTATGAACTCAGACACAACCTTTGACTTTTTTCCTTTTTTTCCAGAAAAAGTGGCCATTAAGATCCTGGATAAGACCAAGTTAGACCAGAAAACCCAAAGGCTGCTATCCCGTGAAATCTCCAGCATGGAAAAACTGCACCATCCCAACATCATCCGCCTTTATGAGGTCGTGGAGACTCTATCCAAGCTCCACCTGGTGATGGAGTATGCAGGGGGAGGGGAGCTCTTTGGGAAGATCAGCACAGAAGGGAAGTTCTCAGAACCAGAAAGCAAGCTCATCTTCTCCCAGATTGTGTCTGCTGTGAAGCACATGGTGAGCGGGGTGAGGAGGGAGGATCTGGCTCCCAGTCCCCGCCATGATGGAAGCATGGGGCTTTAGTTTACCTTTGTCTAAGCCCACAGTCTCCAAACTTTTTGGCAAGACAAGTTTTGTGAAAGACAAGTTTTCCATGGACCAGGGGGCGGGGGTGGTGGTTTCAGGATGATTCTCATAAGGAGCTTGCAACCTAGATCCCTCCCATGCACTGATCACAGTAGGATTCGAACTCTTGAGTATCTAATGCCCTTGGCAGAGCTCAGGCAGTAATGTGAGTGATGCGGAATAGCTGTGAACACAAGTGTTTACTTGCTTACCCTCCACTCACTTCCTGCCGTGCAGCCTGGTTCCTAACAGGCCATGGGCCAATACTGAGGGTCAGGGCCCCCTGATCTAAGCATCTCTGAGGGCTTCAGTCCTTTATAAGGGCAGATAGCAGTCCCTTCTCTGAGAGTCAGAGGTCTGGCTGGGATTGTGCTCCTGACCTCCAAAGCGACGCCCAGGGGTCTCAGTTATACACGGCAGCCTCCTGGCTTCTGCGGAAGTTGACAGGAGTCACTCTGAGCAGCCAAATGACCGACACCCATTCCCTGGCCACACCTGTTCCTCCAACCCCGTCTTCTGGTACTCAGAGAGCTGGCTTCTCGCTGCTTCCTGGCCTTGCCTTCCTTCTGTGTCCAGGATGCCCTCTCCCCTCTTATCACGCCTCACATTCCCGATCTCATCCACACTTCGTGACCCAGCTCAGCTTGTCTCTCTGTGAAGCCTTCTTCAGTCTGGGCTCGGCCCGCACTGATCTCCATGCCTTTGGTGATTCTTCTAGTTCTTCTGCCTCTGTGCTCAGCACACTAACACTTGCTTGTGTCTTTCTGATCTTAGTTCTCTGATTATTTCTTTAGGTAAATCTGGACTCCTTAAGCACACTCCCCCTGATTCTCCTGTGTCCTCTCTATCAACACCCATACTACTGGGCACACAGGAGGAATCGGACTTGCAGTCCTGACCACCACTTGTACCACTCTGTTAGTGCAGAAGTTTTGGCCACCCTCTTTGCCCAGCTCTCAGTGTAACTGGCAGGAAGAGACATTTGTCTGGGATCTGTGTTAGCTGAAAAGCTGTATCTAGTGTGCTCNCTGTTCCTCCAACCCCGTCTTCTGGTACTCAGAGAGCTGGCTTCTCGCTGCTTCCTGGCCTTGCCTTCCTTCTGTGTCCAGGATGCCCTCTCCCCTCTTATCACGCCTCACATTCCCGATCTCATCCACACTTCGTGACCCAGCTCAGCTTGTCTCTCTGTGAAGCCTTCTTCAGTCTGGGCTCGGCCCGCACTGATCTCCATGCCTTTGGTGATTCTTCTAGTTCTTCTGCCTCTGTGCTCAGCACACTAACACTTGCTTGTGTCTTTCTGATCTTAGTTCTCTGATTATTTCTTTAGGTAAATCTGGACTCCTTAAGCACACTCCCCCTGATTCTCCTGTGTCCTCTCTATCAACACCCATACTACTGGGCACACAGGAGGAATCGGACTTGCAGTCCTGACCACCACTTGTACCACTCTGTTAGTGCAGAAGTTTTGGCCACCCTCTTTGCCCAGCTCTCAGTGTAACTGGCAGGAAGAGACATTTGTCTGGGATCTGTGTTAGCTGAGAAGCTGTATCTAGTGTGCTCTTCTGCTTGGATGTCATGAGATAAGAACTGGGATCAGTGAACTCCTGGCCAAATTATTAGCAGGTTATTAGTGCCCTAGGGACCCCGAGATCACATTTGGGAGGGAGAGGGGGAAGAAAAAGAAGTGAGGAAGGGAGAACCTAAGCCTGATAGTGGTGGCTGTGGTACCACCGATTGTCACCTAAGTGACTCTGTGCTGAGGTGGACTTTCCCCAGGCTGAGAACTAAGCCAGACCTATACCACGCATAATGCTGAAGCTGAAGCTCCAATACTTTGGCCACCTGATGCAAACAGCCAACTCATTGGAAAAGACCCTGATGCTGGGAAAGTTTGAGGGCAGGAGAAGGGGACGACAGAGGATGAAATGGTTGGATGGCATCACCAACCCAACGGACATGAGTTTGAACAAACTCTGGGAGATAGTGAAGGATGGGGAAGTCTGGAGTGCTGCAGTCCATGGAGTCATGAAGAGTCGGATATAACTGAGCGACTGAACAACAAATACCAAGCAGTGGAGCAGGTGGTCAGAGTCTTCCACATTCTACTCAGAAAGAGATCTGGCAGGAGAGCAGAGAGGATCCAGCAGTCGAGAATGCAGACTGAGCCCTCTGAGGCTCTATACCAGGACTTTCTCCAGCTCTCGGGTCTCCAAAAAGAGAAGATTACAGGCATAGATCTGGAGTTTATTGGGTTTGCTTGCTGTATGCCAGGACCATGCTCAACACTGCAGATACAGCATCGCTTTCGGTTCTCACAAGAGCTTCATGTGTGTGTTAGTTGCTCAGTCTTGTCCGACTCTTTGCCACCCCATGGGGTGTAACCCACCAGGCTCCTCAGTCCATGGGATTTTCTAGACAAGAATACTACAGTGGGTTGCCATGTCCTTCTCCAGGGGATCTTCCTGACCCAGGGATTGAACCTGGGTCTCCTGCATTGCTGGCAGACTCTACATTTGAGCTACCAGGGAAGCCCATACAAGAGCCTTAGGAGGTGGTTCTCAGTGTTCTGTTTTACAGAGAAGGAAGCTGACATTCACATATACAACTGGCATAGTTGAACCTAGAACTAATAAAAATGTCAGGCTCCGAAGCTTGGACTCTTACCCTAGAAGGTCCATCTGGAAAAGTAGCATTAAACCATTTCCCAAGTGCCCTTGGCATTAAACTGGTCAAGAATCTTCAAGATTGTCTGGATCCAGAATACAAGGATCGGATGGGATCTGCTGCCAGAAACTTGTCCACTATAAATTGCTCCCTTCTACTGAATTGTATAAAGTTAGAGGAGCCCATCCAAAGGAGCAGGGGTAAGGGGTCAGAGGAGGGCTCTTTTTCTTCTTGAAGTTGGCCCTAGTCGAGAGATTGCTCATCCAGGAAAACCCACATATGGTCTCAGAGGTGAAGGATTACTGTTTCATTGTGTTTCACGAGATCTAGGTCTTTCTCTTTCTCTCTCTCTTTAGTCACTAAGTCTTGTCTGACTCTTATGACCCCATGGACTGTAGCCTGCTAGACTCCCCTGTCCATGGGACTCTTCAGGCAAGAATACTGAAGTGGGTTGCCATTTCTTCCTCCGGGGGATCTTCCTGACCCAGGAATTGAACCCGGGTCTCCTGCATTGCAGGCAGATTCTTTACCAACTGAGCTAGGAGGGAAGCTCATCTAGGGCTTACTTTCGCCACTAATTCCTAGGTCCACGTAGGGGACAGACTCCAGCCTTGACTCCACAGAACAGAACCTTTGGTCTGCTTGGAGGGTATAGTGTTAAATTTGGCTAAAGGTTATGCCAGGGCAGCTTGCAAGGTCTGAGATCTGACATGACTTAAGTTGAGCTCCATTGAATTTCTGTTGTTACGCCAACATCACCTGTTTCAGAGCAACTACTGCATCTTTAATGTTGGTTTTTACTTTGAGAATGACTTTCCCTCCTTTGTCTTTTTCCACAGCATGAAAACCAAATTATTCACAGAGATCTGAAAGCAGAAAATGTGTTCTATACCAATAATACTTGTGTGAAGGTGGGCGACTTTGGATTCAGTACAGTCAGTAAAAAAGGTGAAATGCTGAACACTTTCTGTGGGTCTCCACCCTATGCGGCGCCTGAACTTTTTCGAGATGAGCACTATGTCGGCATTTATGTGGACATCTGGGCCTTGGGGGTGCTTCTCTACTTCATGGTGACTGGTACCATGCCATTTCGGGCAGAGACCGTGGCCAAACTGAAGAAGAGCATCCTGGAAGGCACCTACAGCGTGCCTCCGCACGTGTCAGAGCCCTGCCTCCGCCTCATCCGGGGAGTCCTCCAGCCAGTACCCGCAGAAAGGTACGGAATCGACTCCATCATGAACAATGAGTGGATGCAAGGGGTGCCATACCCCACCCCTTTGGAGCCTTTTCAGCTAGATCCCAAACATTTGTCAGAGACCAGCAGCCTCAAAGAAGAAGAAAATGAGGTCAAAAGCACTTTAGAACACTTGGGCATTACGGAAGAGCACATTCGCAATAACCAAGGGAGAGATGCCCGAAGCTCCATCACAGGGGTCTATCGAATTATTTTGCATAGAGTCCAAAAGAAAAAGGCTTTGGAAAGTGTTCCAATAATGATATTACCAGACCCTAAAGACAAGGACCTAAAGAAAGGATCCCGCGTCTATAGAGGCATAAGACACACATCCAAATTTTGTTCAATTTTATAAATTGCATTAGATTGCTGGTAATTAACTAAGATCGTTGTTGCTGCTTTAAAATTTTTTTCACCAACTTGAGTGGAGACTTTTTGTAATTTTTAAATAAATTTAAATTTAAGATACGCATTTCCCCCTGCCCCTCCCAAATGTTTGTTAGCTCGGATTCTAGCTTGGTTTGCAATCTTGTTCTCAAATTCTAGTCTTCATTCAGTTAATTGAGGAATATTTACACAGTGCCAACCACATGCTATGCGCAATTTAAGGTTAGGATGGCCAAGCAATCCAGGGTACTGCGTTCAGATAGCAGTATTCCCTAGAGGCGTGGGTTTGAATCCCACTGCTGAATGAATTTCCCAGCTAGCTCCACGGTAAAGAAGCTGTCTGTCAATGCAGGAGACACAAGAGACATGGGCTCAATCCCTGGGTTGGGAAGATCCCCTGGAGGAGGAAATGAACAACCCATTCCAGTATTCTTGCCCACAGGATCCTCACGGACAGAGGAGCCTGGTGGGCTGCAGTCCATGGGATCGTAAAGAGTCAGACAGGACTGAGCAGACACATTGCATTACATTACCATATACCAGGCACTCTTCAAGATCCTGCAAAATCAAAAATAGGCCAAGTCCTTCCTCTCCTGTGTGGGATAGTCTTGTGCTGAACAAAGGTACTAACAGCAGCAACAACATTTTCTAAAATATCAGATAGTAATAGATGCTATGCAGATAATTCAAATACAGTAATCTGACATTAGAGGTTTGCCACTTTGTATGTTGGGGAAGTCTGGTTTGAGTAGCCGATGATCTGAGATCTGAACGAGAGCAGGAGTGACTCTTGGAAAGCCAGCCGTGAGCATTCCAAGCAACGAAGGGTTTGAGATGGGGTTCCTTCTGAACAGAGCCTAGGACAGAGACTTCATGTAGTGTGATTGATTTGGAGAGCAGGAAGGAGGGTAGAGGCGAGAAGCAGGAAGGATAATTACAGGGTGGCTCATGCTTCAGGTGACTGTCACCCAGTCCTGTAGGATGCTCTGAGGAGCTTTATGAAACACATCTGAGGAGTCTGCCCAGGGTACTCAAAAGGAAAGTGTCTATCCAGCAGCTCCTTGGGCCCCACAATGCCACCTGCACCTCCAGATTGTGATGAATGAGGGCCATGGGGATTCCTCATACTTCTCATGCCTTAGAGCCAGGGCAACCCCAAGGTAGGAAGTAAGAGGTACATACGGTTGGCCCTGGGACAAGATGCGGTCAAGTAGGGGCCGCGTGAAGCCACCCAGCTTGCCCCAGTGGTTGCTGCATCAGTGGCTAGAGAAGGAAGTGTGGCTGAAAGAATCTGAAACCTGTGGTCGGGCACAGCCGACTCCCATCCCTCCTCATATTCTTCCTCCATTAAGTCTGATCCATTGCTGTCAGTCTCCTTCATGGGGTGAGAGCTGGAAGGACTTAAGGCAGTAGGATTAGTCAAATAAGTCCCAGGGATGATTTTCAAGTTCCAGGTCACCAGAATCACCCAGAAGGTGTGTTAAAACAGACTATGAGGCCCTGCCTCCAGTTTTGGAGTCAGAAGTGAAAGTGTTAGTTCCTCAGTCAGTTCAGGTCAGTCACTCAACTGTGTCCGACTCTTTGTGACCACATGGACTGCAGAACGCCAGGCTTCCCTGTCCATCACCAACTCCCAGAGGTTGCTCAAACTCATGTCCATCGAGTCAGTGATGCCATCCAACTATCTCATCCTGTCTTCCCCTTCTCCTCTTGCCTTTAATCTTTCCCAGCATCACAGTCTTCTCCAATGAGTCAGTTCTTCACATCAGGTGGCCAAAGTATGTAAGTACAAATTCTTGAAGAGGGTCCTTGCCTGTCATGGTGAGTGAGTGAGTGAAAGTCGCTCAGTCATTTCCAACTCTTTGCGACCCCATGGACTACACAGTCCATGGAATTCTCCAGGCCAGAATACTGGAGTGGGTAGCCTTTCCCTTCTCCAGGGGATCTTCCCAACCCAGCAATTGAATCCAGGTCTCCAACACTGAAGGCGGATTCTTTACCAGCTGAGTCACAAGGGAAACCCAGGAATACAGGAGTGGGTAGCCTATCCCTTCTCCAGGGGATCTTCCTGACCCAGGAATCTAACCAGGGTCTCCTGCATTGCAGGCAGATTCTTTACCGACTGAGCTATCAGAGACTGTCATGGTAAGAAAAATCAATTCTGCTTCCATCCAGTGGTGCCCGGACTTGTATATTTTAACAGCAAGGAACATATATTTATGAGCCAGTGTTAAAGCATGTGTACTGAATCCTGGGGGTCAGCAGCCCAGCCCTGCAAGATGTTGTCCTCTGGCCAGTGTCTTAACTGAGCTGCTCCATCGCTCTGTCTGTGCTGGCTGCTTCTGCTGCTGAGGTACTTAGGAAGAGAAGTACATCCATGGTCATGTGCCCATTGCCCCTGCTGCTTTTACCAAAGATGTGGTATTTGAGGCAATGGTACGTAATATACATGACAATGGATCAGGCATTCTCTAGGACCTCGCATGAGGGTCTTGGAGGATTCACTGAAGACAGGAAAGGTGAACCTATATCCTGTGTAAACGTCAGCTCTGTGAGGATCAATCGTTGCTTTGTCTGTCTGAATGTATGACTCTGTGGATCTGATAATTCTCAGCTCATGAGGAGATCTGCTTGGTCCCTTGGTGATCCATAATCAGATGCTCAGTCTCTCCTAGGGCCCAGAAACATGCCGAGAGCCTGAGGAGTTCTCTGTTGCAGAAAGCGTGGCCTCACTCCCAGATCCTGCAGGGCTGTGCTATAACCTGCAGGGGTGGCCAAAGAACACACCGTGTTCTTAAGCACCACTTAGACGGTCAGAGTAGCAGTGTAGTTTGCACTGAAGCTTGAAACTACTGTAGGTCTTTTTTCTGTGGCATCCATTTGAAACCAGCAGCCCTGATAAATGGTTGGAGGAATATATCAGGTGCAACACGTGTGTTTCCAAAACCCAGAGAGGCCTACTAAACCCCGTGTCTCTATCTGATAAAGGGTACAAGGTGCAACATACAGAGACGTGCTTCAAGTCACTGGTCCTCTACACACTTCATCAGTGTGGCCTGGCCCCTGCATTTTCATTGAACATCACCCACACTCTGACACACACAAGTCTTAGTATGGCCTCTGGAGGACTCGCTACTTTCTGATGCCACATCCATCTAGAATGCTATTGCATGGACCAGCATAAAGTGCTGCAGAGCATCAAGATGATGAAAGTCCTTTTAGACTATCTTGTGATGTAGAGCAGGAGATTTCACATTGCCTCGGGGCAACAGGATACGTGAGAATATCTATCTATCCCAGAAAAGTGTGAACTGCTTTTTAATTTTAAATTTATTTTTTAATTGAAGGCTAATTGCTTTACAGAATTGTGTTGGTTTCTGCCAAACATCAACATAAATCAGCCTTAGGAATACACATGTCCCCTTCCTCTTGAACCTCCCTCCCACCTTCCTCCCATCCCATCCCTCTAGGTTGTTACAGAGCTCCGGTTTGAGTTCCCTGAGTCATACAGCAAATTCCCATTGGCTATTTTACATATGGTAATGTAGTTTCCAAGTTACTGTCTCCATATGTCCTAACCTCTCCTTCTCCCCAACCCCTGCCCCCAGTGTCCATAAGTCTGTTCTGTATGTCTGTGAACTGCTTTAATCCTCCCTTTTGATGTAAAATGAGAATGAAAATTCCCCCCCAAATAGCTGTATATCAATGCTAGAGTCTTTGTGTAAAATTCACATCCAGCGAAAACAGCGGTCCACCATCATCCTTCATTAGCCATCTGCTCTCTTTAGGAGTCTGATGAGTAAAGTAAGTTGAGGTTATGATGGAACCCATCACCGTTGGGTCCTTTATTATTCTCCGATGGTGACACTGATGGATGCATTTCCTCATTTGGTTACTTATGAGTCATTAACATGGCTGGGGAGATGACATACTTTCAGAGGTCTCCATGTGGTGCCTCTTTTCAAAATGGTTCTTACTCTACAGGTCAGGGGTCTAAATGTGTTTATGCCAAATAGGTACTTGGAGATGAAGAAAAGGACCCCAAGATGAGACCCCCAGTGTGGGATAGACTGGCCAGAGCTCCAGCCACCACCTGGTCTCCATCCCCTCTGTCTACAAGTGGGGCTGTAACGGTACTTGGGGTTCTCTGGTGTCCACTTCAGTTCACACCTTTTATCCAACAGGCCTTAAACATCCTGGGTGCGCATATCATATGCACTTGTAGCAGGGCCTTTCTTCATGGAATCTTGGGCCCCCCATCACTGTGCACTGGATCTGTAAATTAACTCAGATCTGGAATCACAATTTTCTTATTGTGACAGGCTACACCAGCCTACTGCTCACAGCTTGCCTCTTTTCTTTCCTTTTTGGTTATACAAGTAACACTCTACAAATTGTCACTCAGAACCCTGATCTTTTAGCCATTGTCCCAAAGCCCTGCAAACTGAGCACCCTGACTCCCACCCTAGCCTCACTGCCCATTTTACTATGTCCACCTCGCCTCTGACATTCAAGTAATGCTACATGGCCTCTGCCACCCTGATATCCCATGCATGCCCTGTTTCATGACAGCACTTCCTATTCTCATCCAGACCTGCAGGGGGCGGTCGTCACTGAGCTTGTGGGAATTGGGGTGCCCCCTCCCCATTGCAGTCTTTGTTGCCTGGGTGAAGGCAGTGTCCTGGGATCTTAGGTGGTTCTTCAGACTCACATAATGAATCCAATCTAACAGTCACAATTCTTGGAACTTTCTGAGCCTTTCCTTAATCGTATAGTACAGCAGTTCCACCATCTCCACCTTGCTGGTATGCCAGACTCACACCCAAACCTCAGTAGCCATCCCAGCAGCGGTATCAGGACCAGCTTCAGGTGATGTTCACCTCACGGGTACAGGCTCCCATGATAAACTCTCCATCATCCTGCCTCAACTTCCATCCCCAGCTCGCTGCCTTCAGGGTCCACTTGCACACCTTCCCTTCTGGTTCCTGACAGTAGCGTATTAGCCAGCTTCTGTAATCTCCTCACTGTCTAGGTGCTTTCTCCCTGACAGAGGTTGTATTTCTCTGCTCAGACTATGTTGAGACAGGACCAGTTCCTTGTTTGGAGAATAAGGGTGTTGGAAGAACATCTTGAGGAGGTCAAGCATCCTCGGGTGTTGGTCTCACCAGCGGTCTTGGCAGGCTCTTCAGCAAAGGAAGTGCGAGCTGCTCCTTCCAGCCCCACATTCGTGGGATCTTGGTCTTCAGCATTTGCAGGCTCTTCTACCGTTTGCCCTGCCTTGTCCTACTCTTGCTATTGAGGCTGTGACTTTGATAAGGAATGGTCAAGGCTGAGTATTTCATTTCCTTTGCAGCTCAGCCTGCCTTACAGTAGACCTGGTGCTTGTTTTATGTAGTTTTCTCTCTGCTGCAGGAGAGAAGCTCTCTTTAACTCTCACTTCAAAGGCCCGTGGGCTTTCAGTATACCTTGAGCTGATTGTTGTCGTCGTTCAGTCTCTCAGTCATGTCTGACTCCTTGTGACCCCATGGACTGCAGCACACCAGTCTTTCCTGTCCTTTACTATCTCCTGGAGCTTGCTCAGACTCGAGTCCATGGAGTCAATGATGCCATCCAACCATCTCATCCTGCCCCCTCCATTTCCTCCTGCCCTCAACCTTGAGCTGACAGTTGACTTAAACCTGTCATTGCCCACCGCAACCCCCCACAGGCTTCCAAAACAGTTAACAAAAGCTAGCCAAATCCAGAGGCTTTATCATTGCCCCATCCCATCAGGTGCCAGGCGCCACATGATCCAGTATTTCACCTTCCATCTATACCTACGGACCACAGGCTCAGCAGGAATCGTGCTGTTCCTGCAAGCCAGGGTTGGCAGCACCCTGCTTACCAACAGCATATTCGCGTTCTATTGACAGTGCTGTGAGATGAAGTCCATCATGTGTCTCTTTAGGCTGAGATCCAGGTGGCATCAGGCCTGGTTCCTCATCAGGGGAGCACCCACCGCCTTGCTTTTACCTTCTCCTAGAGGTGGCCCATATGCCTTGGCTCGTGATCTCCTTTCCCCATCTTCAAAGTTAGCAATGGGCTATCTCTTTGGTCATCCTTTTATAGTCACATCTCATTCAGACTACAGCACAAAAAGGTTCTCTGCTTTTAAGGGATCCTGTGATTATGTTGGGCTTATCTGGACAATCTAGGACTTCTCCCCATTACAAGGTCCTCAACCTGGATCACTCCTGGTTTTGCCATGTAAGGTTACATATTGATAGGTTCCCAGAGGCAGAGATCTTTGGCTGGGGGATGGGAACCATTCTGTCTACTGCAAACAGCAGTGGGGTTTTCGCCATGACTGTCAGTAAACCAGCTGCAACCATCTATCCTGAGAGTTGGGCTGTTCTGGGTACCAACTGTATTAGCCTGGCTTCTTCAAAAGAACAGAGCCTGAGACAGAGGCTTCCATGTAAGTCATTTATTTGGGAAATGTTCCTACAATGCAGGAATGAAATATAAAAGAGGAAAGCCAATAAAAGGATATATTGTCAAATTGGCTGAAGTGAAGTGAAAGTCACTCAGTCATGTCTGACTCTTTGCGACCCCATGGACTGTACAGTCCATAGAATTCTCCAGGCCAGAATACTGGAGTGGGTAGCCTTTCCCTTCTCCAGGGGATTTCCCAACCCAGGTATCGAAGCCAGGTCTCCCACATCACGGGCAGATTGTTTACCAGCTGAGCCACAAGGGAAGCACAAGAATACTGGAGTAGGTAGCCTATCCCTTCTCCAGGGGATCTTTCCAACCCAGGATTGAACCAGGGTCTCCTGCATTGCAGGCAGATTCTTTACCAACAGAGCTGTCAGGCAACTGGTAGTTCAGCAGAGGAACTACCAGTCTGGAAGGCTTCCCTGCCCAGGCAAGGGGAAGGAGGAAGCATTTCTCGACCAGCAAGTAAGGGCCCACTGTTGTCAAGAGTGGCCCTGTGGGAACTTAACCTCTCTATACTTCTGGGCCATAATTATGAGTTCCAATGACCTCTGCGTGGACTTCGTATCACAGTGAGACCAAAATGACGGGTGTGCAGCAGGAATCCCAAGAGAGGTACCATCATATTCTCTGAGATCCCAATCAGAGCCCACATGGACATGGCTGTCACAAATGTGACTGCTATAGAAGACAGGGCAAAGGAGGCCTGAAGTGGGGCCCACAGATCGAAGGCTCTAAGGCTGGAGTAAGTGAAGTCGAAGTGTTACTCGCTCAGTCATGTCCAACACTTTGCAACCCCATGGACTGGAACCTGCCAGGCTCCTCTGTCCATGGAATTCTCCAGGCAAGAATACTGAAGTGGGTAGCCCTTCCCTTCTCCAGGGGATCTTCCTGACCCAGGGATCGAACCTGGGTCTCCTGAATTGCAGTTAGATTCTTTACCATCTGAGCCATCAGGGATGCCCAGGGTGGAATAAACTTGGCATATTTGAGGAGCAGAGAAGGCAGGGGCAATAAAAACACAGGAGGCCTCAGTGGTACCGAGTAGGCAGCAGCCAGATGCCTCAGGACTTGGCAAGTTTGAACAAGGAAATCTGATATGTAGGGTGAGAAGTGCTTACTACTCAGGTAGTCCAGGCAGCCTTCAGGGAGGAACAGATCTTGACCAGAGATCCCCAAAGGTCAACAAGGCTTTGCTAAGATGAAGTAGAGGTGCTAGTTTAACAGCATGCAGAGACAGCTGGAGGCAAAAGGAAGCTTTAGTTCAAAACTTTCATTATTTTTTACTCTAGATGCCTGCACAGAAATGAAATAAGACAAAGAAAAGGTGAATTCTTTGCTTTGCACTACTAAACATTTACAATGAAAAGTACATTTTTTGTTATAAGCTAGACCCCTGATAATATAAACTTTCTGAGGCTTGGTGTTCATAATCTTCAACACCATAGTATTGACTTTGTACTAATGTGAGGGGGAAAAAAATAAAAAAAATCACAGGTCAATTATTTCTTTCTCCCACTAACTAGGAAAAAAATAGGAACTTCTAATTTAATTAAGAGTGGTTGCTAGAAATTTTAAAGGAAGTGTTTACTTTTATATGAAGATTACATAGCTCTAAATTATTTAAAGATCCTGTTCCATTCCTTGGTCTCTCTACTTCTACTTTAGTGTGTCAGGACATTTCAAACAGCAAACAAGAGATGAAGGGTTTCAAACCAAGTCCCAGGAGGATCAGAAGTAGCTGTCTGCATCTGCTTGAGTTCTGTCTAGCATTCATATTCAACGTACTCATCACTGTTCATGAAATTAACAAAATCCAGAAAGTAAAAAAAAAGTTAACTGCAAAAACTCCAAAAAGGAGAAGGGGAAGGATAGAATTCTCAATGTCATATTAATTAGGATCTTAGACTTTGCAGAATTAGGATCTAGAATTCCTAGAACTGCAGGATTAGAGAACACAGGCCTTATCTTCTAAATCACCCAGAGAAACTGGGAGACTGGCCCAGAAAATAAAATCATTACTAAGTGTTGAATCTAGACATGAGAGCATGATAAAATAACTGATCAGTACTAGAAAATATTCCGATTTAATTCTCGGTTCACATAATCCTAAGAATTGATAGCGATTGAGATTATCTCATCCAATATTATTGCCAATGTAAAAATTCTCTCTATAAAACATCTTGGAGGACACCAGCAACCTGAGACACTCAGGCTGGAGGCTCTAGTTGGTAGTAGGCAGTTCTATATTGGCTATAAAATCTGCTTTTAACGTTTAATTGCCAACCCTTAACCTTAGGTTGTTGTTAGGAAAACATAACTCTTTTCACAACTATTTATGGCAAAATTTATACATGTTAATTTGGGAGTTAATTTCTTTGTTTGAAGTATAAGAATAATAAACTATCAGTATATGTTCCTCCAAACTAGACAAATAGCTCCTTGAAGGCAAAAATCATAGATCTTGTAAATCTTTATTTCTGACTTAAGTGATGTAAGTAGAGTGCCCTGCTTATATCATGTTTATAAATTTTGGTGAAAGAGTTAGTCAATCAGTGAACTGAAATGAAGTGGATGCCTGCATTTAAAAATAGCATATTAGCTGCCTTCTTGCCTAAACTGTTAGTTCAGGAGGGGGAAAAAAATATTCCAGTATCTAAAATATTTCTCTAAAACTTTATTCAAAGTTACCCACCTCACTGTTAATAAGGTGTACAATTAATGCTCTGTGCCAGTATTACTAGGCCTGCCCATTGCCGGCAATGGACTTTGAGAAAACCCGTTTCCTGACACCCCAAAAGTTAAATTACTCTTTTCAAAACATACTGAACTCCTGATACTTGCAAAAAGTATTACATGCACCATGTCCCCATCAATCTTTAAATCTGAACTTACATTATTAATCTACATCAGTGTATGTTAAAATGAAGTGATTTCAACAAATCATGACTGTACAAATCAAAACACCACTAGTTAATATTAAGAGTATTTTACAAATACTACATTACATATTACCTTGCAGTCTGAAACATTACATTTTATATTTGTGTAAGTTTATTTTAGATAACTGAAACTTCACAGAATTCAACAACAAATCAAGTTTAAAAAATTTAGTTCTGTACATTAGTTCCAACTATCTCTATTTTACAATCTATAAGGCTCATGTCATAGTTCAGCACCAGAAAGATCTAAGAAACTGTCGAACCAGTCTTCTTATTCATTCCATGTGATAGTTTGCTACTGTTGTTATTTTTAAGGTGAAAGTCTGCGAAAATGCTTTATATACCCTACTTCCAGACCTTGAGAAGTGGAATACTTTTTGGCTGGTCACACTATGTAAAAAATTTATGTTGTATCTTTTAATTTGCACTGAACAGATAAAAAAACAAAAAAAGGAAAGGAATACTTACAACATGAATTTAGGCTGTCAGTCTGTAAGTTGAATTTATAATACTGAACCATCAGAAATAACTTCACAATGCCCTGTCCCTATCCTTCCTTTTTAAGTTTTTGAAAGGCAGCCAGAAAAATGTTTTATTTATTCCTCAGAATAAGGTACAAGGGAAGGATCACAGCCACAAGCTTTCTCATACACAGCTCCAGTAACATCTCAAGGCTCTTCTGCAAAATACACCTTTAACTGAGTCAGGAGCAGACCTAGGGAGCAGATCCATAGCCCCCAAAGGTACCATGCTTTCTGTACCACAGTCTGCTCAGTGTTGGCATCCCTCTGTTCACAGAGGTCATGATAGTAACTCATCACTGCCGGCCTGGATTTAAAGTAACAGTTTCCAGAACCAGTGTCACCGTTCCCAATTCTTCTCTGTCTCTTGAGGATTCACAAATTCTAGAAAAAGAGTGTGTTTGTCTTGTCATTTTCAAACCGGGTTTGTGCATATTACATTAAAACCACACATTCCCTAAACTAAAAACTGTTTTTCAAAAACCACAGGAGCCTTCAGTAATCTTGTTTGTTCAAAGTATAAAATTCTTATGTTTAAAAAAAAATTAAAATCGGAGACTAGTACCGCTGCTTTCCTCGCCAGAAGTGCACGATTTCAGGCTACATTTAAAAACTAAGCTTCATGCATACACACGGCCAGAGAGGTATGAAGTCTTACAGAGCCCTTAACATCCATCATTCGAGTACAGTAAGCATCAGCTAGACCACAACAGGAAGCATGTTAGCAAACTGAGCAAAGAGACTTACTTTCTCAAGGACACGATAGTTTTCCAGGCTCCATGTCAGTCACATAAAAATTTAAGCAACATGTAATCTCTTAAAATTGACCCCAGATGTCCCGTTCCCCCAACCGTTCCCATACATTCTCCCAACCCCCCTGAAGTCCTCCACCTCACAGAAGTATCTTAATGCTCCCCGTTACTGATAACAGCTGCTTCAGGTTCTGCTGCTGTTGCAGGGAGTCTTGGCACTTTCTTAGCAGGGCTTGGAATATGCTAAAAACAAAAGAAACAAGAAAAATGTGGTCGCCTCTTAAGAGTTTTTTCCCCCAGGAAAAATCATGTTGTTAACCAAAGTTCTAGTAGGAAAAGGGCAGCTCTGGAGAGAAAAAATATATATATATTTATACATATATAAATATATATTCTGTAGAACTTTTCATGGAGGGAGCAAAAATGTCCATTCTTTACATTATGGTGAACGTATCATATGATTATCCCGTAGCAAGGGAGAGGAGGCCACGGAGATCTATCTACCATACCCAGTATTTCCTTTGTTATATCTTGCCTTTGATTTCAAACACTCATGGCTTGATTTGCTACCTCAAAGAGCAAGGCTACGCATTCAGCACATTTTTGCTGAATGGATAAAATAAATAACTTCCAAGTTTTTAAAGTCCTCAGTTTGAAGCCTAGCTCTGATCTTGGCCAAGTCATTTAACTTCTTTCAGCTTCATCTCTAAAATGGGCACAGTAGCATTTACCTCAAAGGGGTTTTTATAAGGGTTTATGTAGAAAACCTAAAAAGTGATTAGCATGTAATACGAATTCCAGTCATAACAATTACTATTCCTTGACACCTGGAGATAGATTAGACAGTCGCTCGAGAGAAGGGATGTGAGGGGCTTAACACCCAGCCCCTGCTTCATTTTTCACCAAGATATAAACCAGAAGTGAGCCTTCTCAGTTTTGCTTTAAACTTTGGTGTTGCTAAAAAAAAGCCTAGTACTTACTGTGCACTGAAAAATACTAATAATTGCAAAACACCACAAACAACTGGAAAACAGCACAGCTGGAACCCACTCCCAGAGCCTTGGTTCTGAATCACCCTGCTTTATTGACATTCCTTTAAGTGCATACATCTCAGTGAGGTCACCTCAGTCAGGAGACCTGGGGATGGAGATTTTCTTATCCAATCAAAGCCCAAGACCAAACACAATGAGCTTTACTTACCTCGGCTGTAGTGCTCGAGTGCACAAGGCCTACTCCCTCGTCCAAAGTGTCGTCGTTTAGAGAGGGGCGCCGAGCGTAAGTTCTTCTGTGTTTTTCATCTACTCGAACTAGGTACCATGTTCCTTCGAAGAGGGAATCTATGGAACCCTGGGGAATGTAGTTGGCTAAAGGAAAGGCAGAGGATATGAAAAATGAGTTATAATATATAACTCATCTGGTAATAAAACAGCCCTCCAGTAGGCTTCTGGGTGTTTATTAACAATTTAATGTTTTTACCCAAGTGATGAGTGTCCTCTCGGAGCTTCATGTTTTCAGCAAAAATATCTGGTGCCACACAAGTTCTTGAGTCAAGCCTTGACTTAAGATCACATATGCTTGCTACTATTTTATCAAGAGCGGACCCTAAAATAGGAAATAATTGCAACATTAAAACACTAAAAATAGTATACATATCTCAAAGCCTGAACAAAATGCTGCCAAACGGAAAAAACTACTTTTCATTTCTTTTAGAACTACAGGCTATTGTTTAGTTAAAAGATGTTATTTATTTGACGTGGCTTCCTATGAGTCTTGACTAGACATTTGTTCAGCCTTGGCCAGTAGACAACTGAGGAAATAGGTGGGATGTGAAACTATAAATAACTTTTCTAGAGTCAACGAACACTTTCAGAATAATGCCAAGTCTTCCATCCGTTTTTCTCTGTATTTTTGCTCCTTACGCTCAGGGAGGGCACAGAAGTATCCTTAAATACAGCTAAGACCACGTCCTTATACACATTAGATAACTTTATAAACCACCAACCACAAGAAATGGCCTGGTATTATTCACTCCTATGATCAGTTTCAGTCATTAGTGTGAAGACTCAAAAGCTGCCCGTCTTAAATAAAGACACTTCCTTTTCTCTATCTATGCTTTAAAAATGCCATAAAAGGGACTTCCTGGGTGGTCCAGTGGTTAAGAAACTGCCTTGCGATGCAGAGGAAGTGTTTGATCCCTAGCTGGAGAACTAAGATGCCACATGCCTCAGAGCAACTAGGCCGGCATGCTGCAACTACAAAGCCCAGGCACTCGAGAGCCCGGGCACAACTACTGAGCCTGTGCACCACAACCAGGGCATCTAAGCACTGCAACTAAGACCCCACGCGGCCCAATAATAAATAAAGACTTTTAAAAATGAGATAATAGACTAAAATAAAATTACTTGCCAAGGGAGGAAAAGGCAAACACTATACCATTAAAAAAAAAATGTTTAAGCTCATTATACAGCTTTTTTCCTGACTTGGAAAGAAGGAAAGGTATTCTGACTCAGACATAATCCTGCCATTTACCCAGTTAAAGCAGAATTTTGGGGCAGAGTGTTGAAAGAACTAATAAAGATTAAAATGTCATAAAGATCTATGGAAGAGAGTTAAGCGTTCACTTGAGAAGCCTGCTAAGTCTGCCTTACCACAGCAGGTTCTCAATACATTGTTGTTAAAAGACTCAGCACTTACCTGGTGTGGCATCTTGTGTAACTTTGAGGGAGTACAGAGTGGCAGCCAAACCAGAACCATAAGAAAACACGCCAATCCTCTTTGCTGCCAGCTGCTGAGGTGAGTACCTATGTAGGAGGAAAAAAGCTCTTGAGGTTTAACTCAGCCTACTACAGTGGTAGAGAAGCACAGCTGGAATAGACTTCATCCCAAGCCCAGGGATCTGACCTAAAGCTTGACTGTTTACAGGAAGCAGATTGAAAACAAGAGTTCTCATCCCTCTAGGAATGATGGAATCGAGAAAAGTTATGCCCTAAAATAAACTACTTTGCCAACTGGGGATTTATGGTTCCACTGTAGGTCAAGAATAATAGACGATGAGAACAACAGTGGGGGAGCTAGTGTGAAATTTAGTACTCTGGGATAAATAACTATAGCCTCATTGCATATCTCCTTCAAGTCAACAGAGAAGAGGCTAGAGAACCTCCAAGGAAAAGACCATTCTGTGACCTGCCACCAACACACCTGATACCAGATCTGGTCTTAGAAATGTAACATCCCCAAACAAGTGGACTGAAGCAATGGAAATCCATACTTACTGTGCGAGAACAGAAGCCAGGGAGCCATACACTGAAGATGTGTACATATTTCCATTTTGATTTGACACAAGCAAAGATGCTTTTGTTTTCTGATTGAAGAGTTCTGAGCTAGCTTTCATAAATGCCTTTTCCACATCTCTGTCAAAGTAGGTATCTTCTAATTTAACATCCCTGAAAATTTTAGAAAAAAGATAATCTTATAGTGTACAAAGACTATATTACCAAGGTGACAACAGGAACAGATCTAAAAGGAGGAAATAAGAAAATCTGAATAGAAAAGACTAAAGAATTCATGTAGGTGAGCGATCACCTCTCTGGGACTCAGTTACTTCACTGATTAAATAGGTTAGACAAGATGACTTCTTTTGACTCTAAAATTTTCATGTCTGTATAAATAGTGGTTTAACCAATATAAAAAAAACACTCTCACATATAAGGGAGAAAAATCATAATTCCTCTTACCCAAAGGCTTCTAGGCCACTGTAGATACTATTTTTATCTCTGTTCTGGTCATTAAGGAAGTCATTCAGCAACATCCGAGCTAGAGATTTCTGAACCAGTTTACAATAGGGTGAGTGGAATATCATGAAACCAAAATCATTCAAGGTGAAATCTCTATCATTTCCCTCTGAAAGAGAAATCCAAAGAAATTATGAAATCCATTTAAGCCACTAACTTTTGAAGTCTGATTTTAGAACAGGGCTCTAATGTCTTTATATCTTTAGGTAGCAATAAAAAATATACTATATAATGAAATATCTCTATGGTTTAAAATTTGTGTCAAAAAGACATCCAGAAATTGAACAATATACATTATTATTGGTTTTCAAATGAAACTACCACAGTCCACTAGTGGGCTATGTAATCAATTTAATGGATCAAGGCCAGTATTTTTTTTTTTAATTTTAATAAATTAAGAGGTTGTTTTTTGTCTGAATGAAAAAAAGTAGAAAAGAGTAAACTGTATAACTTGCAGCATGGGCAAAAAAACTTGATGACATTAGTTTCCATTTAACTGCACATAACAATGCAAAGTCTATTTCTTACTGCAGAGTCTAATAAATGTTAGAAAATCACTGTGTAAACAGTATATGTTACATACTTCAAGAATGCTTATCTAAAGCCACTATGTTTCCTAATATTGGTTATTGAATCTTATTTTTAACCCTCTTTCACAAACCCTATAAAGTAAAGCTGGACTATGGAAAAAAGCATACTTTATATAACACTGTGTGCTTTCATGGTTTTAATTCAAATACTGTCCTTCTCAGTATCTCAAGCACTTTCTCAAGGTTAAAGACAGAGACTGATGATGACACTAAAAGAGCAAATATGAATTCACAGAAGTGAAGTCAAAGTCGCCCAGTCGCGTGCAACTCTTTGTGACCCCCATGGACCATACATATAGTCCATAGAATTCTCCAGGCCAGAATACTGGAGTAGGTAGCCTTTCCCTTCTCCAAGGGATCTTCCCAATCCAGGGATCAAACCCAGGTCTCCTGCATTGCAGGTGGATTCTCTACATGCTGAGCCACAAGGGAAGCCCATGAATTCACAGGTCAAGTACAAAAAGACTATGCGGAGAGGTGGGGGTCACTTTGGTAATTTATTGTTATTAGTGTTCCCCGGATCACAGTTGCAAACTAAAATTTGTTTGCAATTGTCTACCTCTTCCAGAAAATGTACCAAGTTCAAGTTACTTTCTTTTTTTACCTTACTTTTGATATTCTTACTGGGTTAAGTCATGCTATGTATTTTTACAGAAATAAACTTTATTTGCAAAGTTTACCTGTTCTCTTAAATTACACATTACCAGAAAATGTGGGAAAACTATGCTATTTGGTGGGTGAGGAAGCAGTGGTTAAAGGAAAACACTAATGAAGGATGCCCACGAAGCAGTTTCTTACTAAAGACAGTGAGTACATTACACCGCCCTCGACAGATCACAAAACCAAGGAAAATTGATAAAACCCACCTTTCTGCCACCGGGCACGGATCTTCTTGCGGTAGACAGAATAGCAGTGGTCTAATGCACTGAGGTAGCACTGTATGGACAGTTTTCCATCTACTATAGGATATTCAGAAAGCATATCAGGCTTATAGAAGTCATAGGCATGTCGCATATGTGTCCCACGAAGTCCTATTAGAACAAAAAAGGAAGAGGTCCTTGTAACTGCTTCCTGATGTATGTTAGTAAGCAAATTGCATTATCTGGGAACTTTTCTTAAATCTAGTCAACTCATCACTTGCAGAATAGAAATCACAAGGAGAAATGTGTATGTAATTGAAGTGAAACATAACAATAGCCATGGACAGGCCTAAGCCTCTTGATATACAACATTTTATGCAAGTTTCATACACCTAACTGGAAGATCACAATTGCTCTGAATTGAAAACAAATTACTACATGACTATGGGCAAGTTACTTCTCTCAGTTGTTAGCAATCCTACTTAAACCCATTTTACTCCTCTGTCAAATGGGGATGACATCACTTATGTCACAGGATTGCTATGAAGACTAAATATGATAATACACATAAAGCTCTTAGCAGGTAGCGCCTGCATTTAATGAACACCAAGTACAAGCTTCTAATTTTTAAGTTTCTCAGCATATTGTGCAAATAAAAAAAAATACTTCCCAAACACTCACCTCGTTCAAAAATTAAAGGTGCATTAGGCCCAATTAGCATAGCAACGGCTCCAACTCCACCTGTAGGTCTGGCATTTCCTGTGGCATATACAGCAATATCCCCTGCAACTACCAGGGCATACCGTCCTGAAAAATATTATTTGTTAGTATACAAGAAGGTGATTGACACCCTAACTATCATACATACAAACTGAAAGTATTGTATTTTCCCAGAATGTATCATATTTTCCCATCCTTGGTAAAGAAAAAAAATATTCTGACTGAATTTCGTTAGATAATTTTATCCTACATGATCTGTCTAGTCAAGGCTATGGTTTTTCCTGTGGTCATGTATGGATGTAAGAGTTGGACTGTGAAGAAAGCTGAGTGCCAAAGAATTGATGCTTTTGAACTGTGGTGTTGGAGAAGACTCTTGAGAGTCCCTTGGACTGCAAGGAGATCCAACCAGTACACTCTAAAGGAGATCAGTCCTGGGTGTTCATTGGAAGGGGTGATGCTGAAGCTGAAACTCTAATACTTTGGCCACCTCATGCAAAGAGTTGACTCATTGGAAAAGACCCTGATGGTGGGAGGGATTGGGGGCAGGAGGAGAAGGGGACGACAGAGGATGAGATGGCTGGATGGCATCACTGACTTGATGGATGTGAATATGAGTGAACTCCAGGAGTTGGTGATGGACAGGGAGGCCTGGCATGCTGCGATTCATGGGGTCACAAAGAGTCAGACATGACTGAGCGACTGAACTGAACTAAAAGAGAACTAATTTGTAAAGTTAATAAGTTGAAAGTCATAGCTATGTTTCTGAACATGTTCAAACAAGCATAACTGGTAAAGTCTGCAAATGGTATTTGGGCCTATTCATCCTCAAGGAAAGTTTCTTTGGAAAAATATGCAACATACCATCCCAAGAGCTGGACTCGATCCAGTTAACAGCATTGAAGACAGCGGCTGTGCCTCCATAGCATGCATTAGTTGTGTCTATTCCTTCTATATCCGTATTCCCAGACTCCTCAAAGAGCTGCATCAAATTTGTCTTCACTGACTTTGATTTGTCGATGATTGTCTCCGTTCCAACTTCTAGCCGCCCAATGCAGTCATAAGAAAGGCTATTTCTCTCCATAAGATTCTGGACCACAGTCATACACAGAGAGTTGATATCTTCTCTATCTGTGCAGAAGCCCATCTTGGCCTGGCCCAAGCCAATAGTATACTTTCCAGCATCTACACCATCGTATTTTTCCAACTCTGCTTGATCAACATATTGAGAAGGAAAATAGATCTCAAGAGCAACAATTCCCACATCTTTGGGCCAGCAGGCTTCTGCATTCAAAGGAAGTGACCCAGGCATGGTGAAAGAACTTTAGAAAGAAAAATAGAAAAAACAAAACAAAACATTGTTTTAGATTATAGGTTGTAGACTGTTAAGTTCAAACTTGGGAAATCAACATTGATATTAATTTCTAAATTTAGTATATTCTTAGGACAGTCAGTTTTAATATGGGGAGGTAGCAATGATAGCATGGGCAGAGTTATTGACTCCACTATTATTTAAAGTTATCATCTTTTAGGTATCTTTAGATTTTAAATATGATTACTAGAGGTAAAGAAAACTGAAGTAAGACTCATCTATGTTATAAAGAACTATAAGATAAAATGAGAATTTAGTAACATGGCCCACAGATCAGAACTCAAGTATCTGATCTATTCCTGGCCACTCAAAAAGTTTAAATCATTCATTCATTTCCATATATGGATTATTCACAGCTATTGACTTTATGGGACTTTACATACTAACAGTTTTAGTTAAACTAAGATACTAAACCTGTTGCCTACTAATAGTTTTAATTAGGTCAAACAGTACTGCATTCTTTATTGATCTAAACAATCCCAGTACGTAGAAAGGCCACACTGCCAAGTCTGCCATGGCATTCTATTCAAGGCCCCTGCTATTCAGCCTTCCAAAGTAACCCCCACCCCCACCCCACCATCTAGAACCCAGATGATTACAACTTAAAGCAAAGACAAGTTCCTGGACCCATAACAGGTCAAAAGTTAATATTCTGTACTTTCCACAGCTAGTGTACAGGTGATAAATGATCATGAGATCACAAGATTATCATTTAGCTTCTACATCAGGCAAAAGAAAACAACTGATCCAAATCTGAAAACTCGTACCATAATCCACAAATTATTTGGATGGCATCTTAGACACCACCTCTTAAAATAATCCCGTTTTTTAAAAAAAGGCCTTTAAATGTTGCACCATTGCCACACCAACGTTCAGTAGTGTTTATTTACCAACAGTGAAAAGAAAATGTGCTAGCCACTCAAGAGTGTTGCTATGACCTATGGGCAAGCAATTTCTTTACAGGTTATTTCAGTCAGAAAAAGAGAAATTACTCAAGATGTTTCTAACAAGGAGGAGGATAATGGTTACTACTCCGTTGGCCCAGCTACAGGAGCAAAAGGGGGAAGATGGTTACTATTCAGACCCCATGAGTGCACACTCCTACTGAAGCTGCACCTTGGCTGCTGAGTGAAAGCCAAAGCCCCACACTCTTGCTGCTGCTGCCACTGACAAAAGGCAGATCCTGTATTTATGTCATTTTTCTTCTGCCAGTCTGCCAACACAGGTGGAGCATTGGTGACAATGAAATCATAGGCTACTGCCATAGTGAGTTGTTAATTATTGAAATCTTGAGAAAATACCTCAAGCAGAGACGCTGTCCTTAAATCATGAGATCTACCCTTAGCCTGTAGGTTATAAAGATATGAGTGTATTAAAACCTGAAAAATAAGCACCTGGAAATATAGCCACAAAATCTTAAGGGACACCAGTTGAATCTTCCTTCTAAATATAAGAATCTTATTTTTATTTTTTCATCCATCCAAACAATGACAACATGTTAAATGCCAAACATTCAGGGTAAGTTTAATAGGATGTAACCCTTGCCCTTTCTAATATTCACTATCTTGTGGGATAGTAAGCTACAATAAACAACTGAAATGACAGAGACAGTCCAGTCTCATTCTATTAGGAGAACTACCTAACCCAACTGGGGAAGGAACGAGAAGAAAGGCTTCTTGGTCGAGTCTTAGGAACGAATTGGAATGATCAGTAAAGCTCTGCAGAAACAGATAGTAGTAGTTTTCATAGGATAGACAAAGGCACACCACAAGGAACCATAGAAAGTTATACTAATTTACTGAAGTGAAATGTGAGTCCAATGAGTAGATCAGGCAAGTAGTGAGTCAGGAGAGCTAGCTAAAGGTTGAGTCATAAAGGTTCTGGCATGTGATGTTAGCGAGCTTCAGCATCATCATGAAGGCAGTAATAAGCCATCAAAAGAGTTTTAAACAATATGGTTACATTAGCGTTCAGATCAGTCTTCCAATTCTGGAATCAATTTAGTGAGCATCAAACATCTTTTTAAAACAAAATAGAAAAAAAACAATATATCAGATTGCATGGCACAAGGTAAATGCCAAAAATTTTTCATGAAAATTTTGTTTTAATTATTCACACGTATTCTGGGTTGNGTTGGGGGCCAAGAGGACCACTTTGACTGGAGATAGGGAGATGGGTTCAGAGAGTAATTCAGTGCTAAGATCAGAATAATAGATTGGGGCAACACTGAGAAGGAACTTAGATGCCAAGATAAAGATCTGGAATTTTGCTCAGGTATTTGAGCCAGGGGCAACATGCACAAAACAGGGTTTGGGGAAGTGTAATCTGGCCACCATTTGACAAGTGGATTGTAGCAGAGGAGATCTGAGGTTAGGAGACTCCTGGAGACCTGGATAGGAGTGCAGGGACAAAGGGAAGAGGCCCAACCTAGTTCAGTGGCTGGAAGAGTAGAAAAAGAGAGGCAGGCACTGAGGGCTTATTCCTCACCCTGCCCTGCCTGGACATGACTTTGATGTTCCCCTGGCAAGTTATGATTACTGCGACAGTCATTGTGTTGGGTTTTACAGGTGTATGACACTGTCGATTGTGTAAGCGCATCGAGGGCAATGTATTCTGTTGCATCTCTTCCTCTGCAGATTGCTACTGCAAACTGAAAACTGATACGGAGGCTGTTTTCCAGCACACCCAGAGCTGCCCCAGCCTTCTGCTGTGTTGGCAGAGAAATCATAAACATGGGTAAATCCCTTTCCTGAAAACAAAGGCTACAGGGCAAAAGTGATTCTTTAAAGTTATTTCTCTAGTATTCGGTCAGAACTTTAATTGATGCTTTCATTGAAAAGGGGGTTACTAAAATAACACCATTAATTAAAAAAAAAAACTAACTAGATTATGAGTGCTATCATATAAAGGGGTCCATACTCTATTGTTAAGTAATAAAAGCAGGCTTACTGATAGTATCATTATGCACTACTTCTGCTAAAAGCTTTATATATGCTCTAAGTATGAAGTCTGGGAGGTCACCCTCCAGCTAGGGCACAGAAGATGTGGGAAGAATGGTGCACAGTCTGGGAAAGATCCTTTTTGCTTTTGGATAGCTGCAGAGTTTTACCAGCAGGTTAATGCTTATCATGAAAAGATTCTTAAAGGCACTTAGCACACCCCAGAGAAGGACCCCACATTGCCTTCCTCAGTTTCAAGTCTATATAGGAAAACAGAGGAAAATGTTAGTTAGAGAAATAAACAGAAGCAGGGAGAGCGATAATAAAGGTCATCTAGGTGGCTTCTCCAGGCTGACTCCCTGGAAGAGTCCAGTGTGGAAGAGTTCAGTCCAATGTGAAACAAGCTTGCACTTGTTTCATTGAGCAAGTTATTTATGTCTCCAGCCTTCAATTTCCTCAACTGCAAAGTGAGGATGTTACAATAAAATGAAATAAGATATACAAAACCTTACTATCCTCATGATGGCCAGTATCTACTAGGTGTTTAGTAATCGCTGGCTGTTATTATTGTTATTGTCTACTTGACATTTCAACACCTAACAGTGACTTTATACTTCTCCTTGACTCTCTAGTTATTTATTTGCTTGACCCCCTACTAGAATGCGTACTCCCTCAAAAGAAGGCTTTTAAAGTTATTTTAAATGGTTTTCTCCTCTTCTTACTAGGAAGAAAAACATCTAAAAAATAGACTTTCATCTCAGCCTGTAAAGATAGGTTTCTATAGATTTCTCTAGAATAAAGGTTGGGGCAACTTTGAGACTCCTTTTCTGCTATGGTTCAGATAGTAGATATTTTTGCCTTTGTGGCCATATGATCATTGTCACAACTACTCAACTTTATCTTTATAGCAAGAAAAAGTGAAGTGAAAGGTTAGTCGCTCAGTTAGTCCAACTCCTTGCAATCCCATGGACTGTAGCCCGCCAGGATCCTCTGTCCACGGGATTTTTCCAGGCAAGAATACTGGAGTGTGTTGCCATTTTCTACCCTGTTATAGCAGGGAAGTAGCCATAAACAACAGCTAAATAAACAGGAATAGCTGTGTGCTCATAATGCTAGCTTTGCAAAAATAGGCTTCATCCTAATTTGGCCCTGAGACCTCTGTTTGCCTTCTCCTGACCTAAAATGGTACTTGATGTTTAATAGAAGGATAATTTGAACCATACATGTAATGTTACATTTTCTTGTAGATTCATTAAAAAAATCCAGTTTTTCTTTAAAAAACTAAAACCAGTTTCAACATTATCTTTTATTTAATATATACAAATATTATCATTTCAACCTATAATCAAAATAATTATTGAAATGTTTTAGATTCTTGTTTTCATACTAAATCTTTGAAATTGTCTGTGAAATTTTGCACTAGTAGATGAATTCAGATCAGCCACATTTCATGGGCTTAACAGCCGTGTGTGGCTGCTGCTACCACGTTGGACAGCTCAGCTGTAGAATCTAGACAGATTTTTTATACACATAATTACACAAATTAAGTGGTATAATATATGAGTTCTTTTACCGAATAATCTTACCTGGCTATCTTTTCTTATCATTCCACAAAATTTATCGGGCTTTTTTGACAGTTACAGTATTATTGTTTCAATTTTTCATAATCTATTTTATTAGTTCTTTATTGATGGACATTTGCATTGTTCCTAATTTTGAATTGTTATTTAAAATAGTTCAGGGATTATCGTTTTATAAATAAAGTGTTGGCACTGGTGGGCATATATCTTTAAAATATATTCTTGGGAGTTGAATTGCTGAGTCAAAGTCTGTGATAATATCTAACTTTGTAATAACTATTGCCAGTCTAGAGAGCTGGAATTCTAACTGGTTTTCATCTCCAGCATATTGGCACTCAGTGGCTAATTAATTGTTAAATGAACGGGTACATAAAAATCTCACACCATTGAGAGAGNCAAAGTCTGTGATAATATCTAACTTTGTAATAACTATTGCCAGTCTAGAGAGCTGGAATTCTAACTGGTTTTCATCTCCAGCATATTGGCACTCAGTGGCTAATTAATTGTTAAATGAACGGGTACATAAAAATCTCACACCATTGAGAGAGTGAGGAAGAGAGAGACAGAGGGACAGAGGGAGAGGAATAATGTGGGGACAGTTAATTGCACGTAAAGGAGACACGGACTGAGACACCCTGGGTTAGTATGATGAAAAGTGTTTAATAATCAGGTAAGCGCCTCCTGGGGCTTCCCCGGTGGCTCAGCGGTAAAGAATCCACCTGCAGTGCAGGAGAGGCAGGTTTGATCCCTAGGTCAGGAAGATCCCCTGGAGGAGGGCATGACGACCCACTCCAGTATTCTTGCCTAGAGAATCTCATGGGTACAGGAGCCTGGCAGGTACAGTCCATGGGGTCCCAAATAGTCAGACATGACTGAAGCGATTAAGCACGCATTCACCCATGCACGCAAGCTCCTCCTGAGCCCAGCCCAAACCCCACTCCCTCTCTGAAAGTCTCCAGGCTTTGGGTCTTAGACCGTGGCACTTTGTGTTATGCTGGGGATTGTTTTCTACATTTGCTGTGGGCAGGACAGAGTTTCTAGTTAAGGGTGGGGTTGGGTGCTGTCTTCTCCCAAGGGCAATGGGAAGACCCCTGCTTTCCAGATTCAAACAAGCTTCTGGGGTTCTGGAGTCCCGTCCGTGGAGGTCTCTGTCAAAGCTGCTGCCCTTCTAGAAGGAGAGGAGGCCTCCTTCCCCAGGCCAAGTAACCTGTCACCATGGGGCAAATGAGGGTCCACTTTTCCATGGCCAAGAACAGGGAGACCAAAACTTGACTTTATCCTAGGTCTTCCCTGTGCCTCCACCTGTTCTCCCCTGAACTGTCTCCCTCACCAGCGCCTCTGGTGGACTCGCAGCCCAGCTGGGCTCTGGCAGGCCAGCTTCCCAGCCCCCAGCCTCCCTCGTCCTTCTTCTCCAGTTCATCCAACCTTCCTCCCTTCCTGCCCCGACTCGATCCTATGCCCTGGCTTTTCTGTAGCCCTCTGGAAGCCAGAGCCTGTCTTCCTTTCTCCTCAGAATCTGCCTGGCACACAGTCGGTCCTTAATACACGTGAGTTTAGTGAAAACATAAGACAGTCCCCAGGCTTTTTAGTTTGCCCCCCAACAACCTTCTATATGAATAACTCATTGGACAACCACTGACCAAGTGCCAACTATATGCCAGGCACTGTGTCAGGTAAATAAGACAGGATTCTTAAGTTCACAGAGCTCACAATTTCAGATTCTCTTCATATCTAAGATTTCACATCTCCCCAGCCACCCATGGATCATTCTTTAAGTGATCCACGTAAATGATGTGTGTTATTCACTTATGTATTTTTCTGAGCACCTATTATGTGTGGGCAGTATTCTAAATATTAATATACATTTTCTAATTTGGTCCTCACAAGAACCCTCCAAGGAAGGTGATACCAGCTCCACTTCACACACAGGGAAAGTGAGATTAAGTAACTCATCCAATCACATAGGCTCAGGAGTGAACGGGACCAGCCTCCCACCCCAGGCCTGTCTACACCCCCTTCATCCTGGAGCTCACCTCTGCAGGGATGAGGGAAAATCATTCCTGGAGCTCAGTGGGAAATCATTGCAGTGTGAGTGTGAGAGTGTGTGTGTGTGTGTGTGTGTGTGTGTNGAACAGAGGATGAGATGGTTGGATGGCATCATCAACTCAATGGACATGAGTCTGTATAAACTCTGGGAGATTTGGTGATGGATAGGGAAACCTGGCATGCTGCAGTCCATGGGGTGATGTCCAGAGTTCGACATCACTGAGCAACTGAACCACAACAAAATGTATATACTATTTTATATAAATATATTGTATGTGGTATGCCTCAGTATGTTTTAAGACTAAATATATCAAATTAATTTTCCGAGAAAATTAATTCTGTTAATGACAGGTGCTCATTATACTGTGAATATCTGGGAAAAGTGTATAAAGGTAATAATTGCTTAAAAATCTAGCTTTAAATGGAAAAGAAGAAAAGAAATTATTTTATTTCACTTATGAAAAGTGGCCAAATCTACTTTAGTTATTTTACAAATCAACAGTACTGTACAAATTGGAAATTAACAGAATAAATCATCTAGTCAATGTTTATTATCCCTTATTTGGTATTATACTACTAGTTCTGATAGTAGTTTACTGGTAGCTTTATTGAGCCTTCTCCTTAATAATGCTAAAATTTTAGTATAAAATTATCAATTATTGATTTAAATAAAATATACACTAACCAAAATGAGCACACAATTTTAAAATAGTGTGGCTTTCTCTCAGATGATACCTATTTCTCTAAATATGGGCGATAAAGAACAATGATTATTCAAAGTTGCACAAGAAAACTTTTACTTATTCCTCGTCTTCCTAAGTATGTTACATTTTATTTTATGAACTAAATTTACATGCAAAGTTTCTTTGTACATAATTCAACTTTTAAAATATTTTTTGTTTAAATATTTTTTCATTTTATTAAAGTTAATTCAAAGTAATTTTAAGATAAAAACGTATATAATATATGAATCCATAGATATATGTATTATTATAAGTGTGGAATTAGATCATTTTGACCACCAATAGATAGATAATTTTGTGAAGTGCTGTGTTTTTTTAAAAAATTAATTAATTAATTTTAATTGGAGGCTAATTACTTTGCAATATTGTAGTAGTTTTTGCCATGCATTGATGTGAATCAGCCATGGATTTACATGTCTTCCCCATCCCGAACCCCCTCCCACCTCCCTCCCCATCCCATCCCTCATCGTCATCCCAGTGCTCCAGCCCTGAGTGCCCTGTCTCACGCATCAAACCTGGACTTGTGGTCTATTTCACATATGGTAATATACTGTTTCAATGCTATTCTCTCAAATCATCCCACCCTCACCTTCTGCCAGAGTCCAAAAGTCTGTTCTTTACATCTGTGTCTATTTTTCTGTCTTGCATATAGGGTCATTATTACCATCTTTCTAAATTCCATGTATAACTGGAGCCTATTAAACAAAGTGAAGTAAGTCAGAAAGAAAAACACCAATACAGTATATTAACACATATGTATGGAATTTAGAAAGAGGTGCTGTGTTTTGAGAGTGATGGTGAGAAGTTACTGGGTAGAGGAACAGATGAAGTTCTAAAAGCAATAGCAGAAGTATAGGAAGACATACTTGATTACTTCATGTGATGCAACTTGAAGATGACATTTAATGATACCATATAGTTTGTAGAAACCTACTTTAGGAAGTATTCAGTAGTTTAGAAGTTTATAAGGGATTTATGTCTAAAGCTGAAGCTTTTGAAACCTGCTGTTTCCTTAATTTCATATTTCATAAGCTATTTCTTAAGAAATTATTTTTATGTGAGTAATATATTGTCCAAAGATAGTTTCTACAGTGAAATAAAATGTGTAATTCTTGTCTTTTTCCTGGAAAATGAATATTAATTTATCTTCATTTTGGTAATATTAAATTTTAACATGACTTGGTAGGTATTACTATTGATGATTAAATTAAACATCAATTAATTTAATGTTTCTGTAAATCTTTAAGTATGTTGAAAGTTTTTAGTATTTTATTGCAAAGATTATGAATGTTGACTACTAAAATAGACAAAGGAAGTGAAATCCCCTAAATGAATATTTACCGAGTATAAATTAAAATGATACACTAACTTCACTTTTTTCAAACAAATTAAAAATAAATAAAAATATTAGCTCAAAAGATATTTGAAAAAGTAAGGCTAGTAGAGAAAACTATTTCAAAATCTGGAATAAGAGTAACATTGGGGAAAGAAATGTTATTTCATGGAACTCTATAAAAACAGAGAAAAACAATGGTGCATTTTGTAGAACTGAGCCCAAATATGTATTTTTACTGATTCATTTATAATAGGTGTTTAGAATGAGGAGTGTAGATTTATCTTTGTTATCATTGCCTTGCCACTGGCAACAGGATGATGATATTTCATGTTAATTTGGGACCCTGGCCCTATTGTTTGGCACTCTAATTACTTGGCTTAGTGCCTAATATAGCCTTAAGGACAACAGAACTAGAAATGACAGTATGTCAGAAGTTGAAATTATTGAAACACTATGCAAAATTATAAGAGCTGTTGCAGTTTGCAGAAAGAAGGTGAAATATCAGGTATCTTGTTTGAAGGATCTTGTTCCCTGATGTTGAAAGGAAACTTCTGTAAGTAAAGTTGCTTGACTAGCAATGTAAGTGGAACTTTGCTATCTGGTGGTCTTCCCAGGTGGTGCTAGGGCTAAAGAACCGCCTGCCAATGTAGGAGATGCAAGAAATATGGGTTCGATCCCTGGCTGGGGGATCCCCTGAGGGAGGACATGGCAACCCACCCTAGTATTGTCTGGAGAATCCCCATGGACACAGCAGCCTGGCAGGCTGCAATTCATAGGGTCTAGAAGAGTGAAAAACGACTAAAGCAACTTAGCACGCATGCACATCACAATCTTGCTTCACTTCCCCTCTATTCACATATAAATTCAAATATGTATACCTTGAAAAATAAATTATCTGCTAGTAGAACAATTGTACTCTCTGCTTTTTCCTTCCATAATATTGTTTACTATATAAGTGATTTGAGGCAGGCTCAGTCACTCAGTCGTGTCTGACTCTTTGAGACCCTATGGACTGCAACACGCCAGGCTTCCCTGTCCATCACCAACACCCAGGGCTTGCTCAAACTCAGCCCCTTGAGTCAATGATGGCATCCAACTATCTCATCCTCTATTGTCCACTTCTCTTCCTGTCTGGGAAAGATTGATCTTTCCCAACATCAGGATCTTTTCAAATGAGTCAGTTCTTCTCATCAGGTGGCCAAAGTATTGGAGTTTCAGCCTCAGCATCAGTTCTTCCAATGAATATTCAGGACTGATTTCTTTTAAGATTGACTGGTTGGATCTCCTTGCAGTCCAAGGGACTCTCAAGAGTATTCTCCAACACAGTAGTTCAAAAGCATGAAGTTTTGGACACTCAGCTTTCTTTATAGTCCAACTCTCACATCCGTACATGACTACTGATGACTAATGGAAAAACCATAACTTTGACTAGACAGACCTTTGTTGGCAAAGTAATGTCTCTCCTTTTTAATATGCTGTTTAGGTTAGGCATAGGTTTTCTTCCAAGAAGCAAGCAAGCGTCTTTTAATTTTATGAGTGTAGTTGCCATCTGCAGTGATTTTGGGATCCCACGAAAATAAAGACTGTTACTGTATCCATTTTTTCCCCATCTGTTTGCCTTGAAGTGATGGGACTGGGTGCCATGATCTTAGTTTTCTGAATGTTGAGCTTTAACCCAACTTTTTCACTCTCCTCTTTCACCTTCAACCAGAGGCTCTTTAGTTCTTCTTCACTTTCTGCCATAAGAGTGGTGTCATCTGCATATCTGACGTTACTGATATTTCTCTCAGCAATCTTTCCAGTTTGTGCTTCTTCCAGCCCAGCATTTCTCATGATATATGCTGCACGTAAGTTAAATAAGCAGGGTGACAATACACAGCCTTGACGTATTCCTTTCCTATTTGGAACCAGTGTGTTGTTCCATGTCCAGTTCCAACTGTTGCTTCCTGACCTGTGTATACGTTTCTCAAGAGGCAGGTCAGGTGGCCTGATATTCCCGTCTCTTTCAGAGTTTTCCACAGTTTATTGTTATCTACACAGTCAAAGCTTTGGCATAATCAATAAAGCAGAAGTAGATGTTTTTTGAATATTCTCTTGCCTTTTTTTTATAATCCCATGGATGTTGGCAATTTGATCTCTGGTTCCTCTGGTTTTTAAAATCCAGCTGGAATATCTGGAAGTTCTTGGTTCATGTATTGTTGAAGCCTGGCTTGCAGAATTTTGAACATTACTTTGCTAGTGTGAGATTGGTGCAATTGTGCAGTAGTTTGAACATTCTTTGCCACTGGCTTTCTTGGGATTGAAATGAAAACTGGCCTTTTCCAGTCCTGTGGCCACTGTTGAGGTCTCCAACGTTACTGGAATATTAAGTGCAGCACTTTCACAGCATCATCTTTTATGCTTTGAAATAGCTCAACTAGAATTCCATCACCTCCACTAGCTGTGTTCGTAGTGATGCTTCCCAAGGCACACTTGACTTCACATTCCAGGATGTCTGGCACTAGGTGAGTGATCACAACCTCATCGTTATCTGAATCATGAAGATCATTTTTTGCACAGTTCCTCTGTGTTTTCTTGCCACCTCTTCTTAATATAATTGTTTGCTATCTAACTAAATGAGGTAGGCTGTCAAATAATAATAAAATCTCATTCATACAGTAAGTAGCTATTCAGTGCCTGTTGTATTCTAAACTCTGCTTTTGACATTAGTAACATAAGAATACAAGGCTGCTGATGAATACTGTGCTTTACTGAATTTGAATTTTTTGGGGGAAACTAATTTCATAAACAGATTATGACAGTGTAATGTGTGTGTTTGTGTATGTGTGTTTGGTATGAATACATAGTACAAAAGGAGAGCAGATAATTAGTGTCTAACTTTGGATAAAGGAAAGTAGAAGTAACTTGTTAGTTTTGAATCGTAGGACTTCTCATTTGGTAATATAGAGTTAATAGCAACTTGAATTTATTAGTTGTTTTAAAGATAAAGCAGAAGCAAATAATGGAATACTTTTAGAATATGTAGAATAAAAAAATAGAAATTACCATTCTATTTTTTCTCCAATTTGTCCTTCTAATGTAAAATTCAGTCTTGATGAAGACTTCTGCTTTTGGTTTTTAAGTTGCAATCCATGTATATTAATATATCCATGTATATATATCCTTTTCCCTCATTATGAAGGCTAGAGAATGAAATTTAATTAAACTGCTTCCTTCATTCAATAGTATAATCTTGTCAGTTTAATTGACGCTTGGTCAAAGCAATATTGACCTGATAAAATCAAATCTATTTCTACCCAAGCAATTAAAGCTTCCATCTTCTTTTAACAAAAGGACATAAGACCACTCTCAGCTGCACATAAAATCAATGCAAACATTAATAAATGAATTGCCATCCATTTTGTTGGATGTCATTTGTTTAACATTCTAATGTACTAATACATAAGTATATGGACTCCACTGTAGAATACTCAGTCTCCATACTCAGCTCCAAATACTCATTACTCGCTCACTCTCTTGTGCACACACACACACCTGAAATGCTATTAAATTTCATAGAATCACAAGTCCCATATTCTAAAATGTATATTTGCATCTTCAGCAGGAATTCCTAAAAATCCTTAAGAAGTGCACTCTGTACAACTGAAAAGCACTCTCCTCTTACTGAGAACAAGGATTCATATGTGGTTTTTATTCTAAATTCTAGCATTTTTAATATCTAAACCATGGGGCCAGTCCTATATGGACACAAATTGGACCAACAGTATGGATATATACACAGGAGCATTATTTCTTGTTTAGTTAAACTGTCAAACGTAAGTTTAAATATTAATTTTGCTGTTTTCTAGCTATTTGGTCTTTGGCAAGTTCTTTAATCTCTCTGACCTTCAATTTTCTTAACTAAGAGTTACTATGGGATTTAAAAACTTAATGCATATAATATTGTTTAGGATAGTGCAGTAAAACAATAAAAAACTATTTTAGTTAAATAAAGGTACATAGAAGCTAATATCTGGGACTGGAAAGTAGAACTGAAGAGTCATAGAATCTAGAAAAAACAAAACCAGGACTAAGCAAATGAAAACCTGCCAAAGTATTTTGACCGTTTTTAAGGATCAGGATAAATTTAATGAAACTGTTTTCAAGGTGGTTGAATATTATTAAAGCAGGACTTTGAAAAGATGTTGAACAAATAACTATCATTATTCCCTGCGTTGTTTGCCTGAAAAGATGTCCTCCAACAGTGAATTTATTTGTTGTATTTTATGTAAAGAAGAAAGAGGTCATAGCATCTTTAATGTGAAAACCAAAAAATGTTGTCTTATAGTGTGCATCCTCAATGGGGAATCATTGGGTTAACACATATCAAATATATTTTCAAACAAATATATTGTTTGATCTGCTAATTTATCCTTATCAAAAAATATATAGATAAAAAATATTTTACTATACATGGGTAATTCCTTTTAAAGTATTGGTCTTATGCTTGTCTGATTCCTTTTAAAGCATTGTTTATACAGGCCAAGGCATTTATTGTAGTTTCATGTAAGCTGGATAGAATTTAAGGGAAAACTCTGTTGTGAAAAGGATGCTAATCTCCAATGACCCTAAAATCAAGAGTAGAGTCTTACTGTGCAAAATCAATCTCTTGATGTAAGCATTTGGCTGGGTTTATACTGAAGAGTGGGATCACAGCAATTAAAGGCTTGTATTTCCTGGCAGAGAGACAAGCAAGGATAGATTTCCTCTGTTTTATGTTTGTGTTAATTTAACCTGTCAAAGTTAATCATCCTGTTGAATAGCTGAAGCACCGCAATGTTGAGCACCAGTGAGCTGCCTAGTACTGTCCTCTTTATTTCTATTTCTGCTGGAGACTTCCTGAGTGTCCTGTATTAAACCATTTGTCTCTTTCACTTTACTTTTTTAAATAGAATAATTAATAATCATCTTCTGTCTTAATGTATGATATGTTTGATCACTATAATAATTTTAATAACATAAAATCTGAAGTTTTTTCTATTTCCTGATTTTTTTTTAATTATGAGGGAAAAGAAAAACAGGCTATGGATACAAAAGTTACTTGCTAAATGATGTACTTAACAAAGTTGATATGTTTGTTGATTGACATTCAACATAGAGCTGCTAAGAGAGGACACTTTTTCTTCTAAGCATACATATTTGCAAAGAAGAAAAGATGTTTTACTGTGTATATGGGGCAGAGAAGGCCGTTCTTAAATCATTTCACTTCCTCACAGTAAGAGCAGGAGTTGGAGTCTCCCTTTATGTCCTGAGATATCCTTATATTAACAAAGATGTTGACTGACCTTCCATTGGACATAATTCTGTTTGGTACTGAAGCCTATCAGTCTGTGTGGGAGAGAGCACTACTTGAAATATAAACACATCTATGATATGAATGTAGATTTCTCAGGGAAGTGATATAAGCCATTCCTATGGGAGGATTGTTTTTCGTGAATATAAATGTTTTATACAGCAAAGCAACTCTACAAGAATTAGATATAAAATAAGCAAGTATATTATCCAAGACTTCATTTTGTAAGTGATAATATTTGATTGTCTAAATTGTTTAGTTGCTATGCCTTTCTTCCTACATATCCAACTATTTATCTGTCAAAAAATGCAACGGAAAAGGAAGACTTTATACATAGATGTTTCAAAGTTGTAAACCAGCATAGAACTGGTTAAGGTTGACCAGAATCTTTCCAGTCTCTTTATTTACATGCCACTCCTTTACTTTAGCCCTCTACAATAATTCTACCCCTGTACTTGCAGGCCTCCAAATGACCTATCCTTATTTTTATATTATGACTTGAAATATGTTTATTTAGTAATACATAAATGGAAGTAGTGTTAATAACACTATTTTAACAGTAAAAGTATGTGTTCCAAAAAAATTTCCAAATTAATCTATAAATTTCTTCTATGTAAGTATATCTCTTCTCATTTTGCTATGATTCTGAAAAAATTTGTCTGTCAAATAATTTTTCAGCATCTTCCTACCAAGGAATTATCAGTCTGAGCCTATCTGTAAGTCAGAGTCCTTGATCCATCTCCTGCCTTGCTCCTTATAACACAGTTAGTACTCTAAATGTATGANTAAAAGAGGAGAGTGAAAAAGTTGGCTTAAAGCTCAACATTCAGAAAACAAAGATCATGGCATCCGGTCCCATCACTTCATGGGAAATAGATGGGGAAACAGTGGAAACAGTGTCAGACTAATTTTTTGGGCCCCAAAATCACTGCAGATGGTGACTGCAGCCATGAAATTAAAAGACGCTTACTCCTTGGAAGGAAAGTTATGACCAACCTAGATAGCATATTCAAAAGCAGAGACATTACTTTGCCAACAAAGGTCTGTCTAGTCAAGGCTATTGCTTTTCCAGTGGTCATGTATGGATGTGAGAGTTGGACGGTGAAGAAAGCTGAGTGCCGAAGAATTGATGCTTTTGAACTGTGGTGTTGGAGAATACTGTTGAGAGTCCCTCGGACTCTCCATTCTAAAGGAGATCAGTCCTGGGTGTTCATTGGAAGGACTGATGCTGAAGCTGAAACTCCAATACTTTGGCCACCTCATGTGAAGAGTTGACTCATTGGAAAAGACCCTGATGCTGGGAGGGATTGGGGGTAGGAGGAGAAGGGGACGACAGAGGATGAGATGGTTGGATGGCAAAACCGACTTGATGGACATGAGGAGTTGGTGATGGTCAGGGAGGCCTGGTGTGCTGCGATTCATGGGGTCGCAAAGAGTCGGACACAACTGAGCGACTGAACTGAACTGAGAGTTAAACAAGTGACTTGTTTCACTTCGGGGGAAAAAAAAATGTAGCTAAGCTAAATTAATCCATACCCATCAAAATGAATCACGAAGTGAATAATGACTCAAGACTTTGGTGTGGAAAATTTTTTGCAGTCAACATTGCTCATTCTGAGGATTTTTTTATAGCCAAAGTATTTCTGTTACATCCTTGGTGAAAGTTAGTGAAGTCTAAGTCGCTCAATTGTGTCTGACTCTCTGCGACCCCATGGACTGTACAGTCCATGGAATTCTCCAGGTCAGAATACTGGAGTGGGTACCCTTTCTGTTCTCCAGGGGATCTTCCCAACCCAGGGATGAAACCCAGGTCTCCCACATTACAGGCGGATTCTTTACCAGCTGAGCCACAAGAGAAGCCTTGGTAAAACACTATCTAATTTGAAAATATTTACCTTTTGGTTGAAACTGAGGGAGAGTGAGAAAAGTAGAAAAAGAGAGGAATATTAATTCAGAAAGTAATTGGCTTCATGGCATTTAAAACAACAAAAAGATTGGTATAGTTTCTGGTCTAAAATCTTTAGTTTATTCTATTAAGTGTGTGCTCTTATGTCGTCCTCTCAAATGTCCTCTGATATAGGCCAGACATAAACTAGAGAAAGAAAAAAAGGCATTAAAGATCTGAGATTTTCAATAAAAAGATGTAAATTTTCATTTAAAATTTCTTTATAAAGGAGGAGAAAAACACAGTTTTATCACAGAACTCTGTGAACCTTCCAAAGCTATCTTCCAACAAAGACCAGAAGACAACTCAATCTGTCCTAAAGTGAAAGCTCACCCACTCCGGTGGATAGGAGGAGTTCCAGGTCCCACTTCCTTGTGAACAATTTCTGAATGCTTCCTGCCTAAGAGGACACAAGATGGACCAATATGATCCGCTGAGACTCTTTTAAGTTTGTGAATGACAGACAGATGGGAAAAGAAAAAGGAAATTTTTAAAAAGGGCATAAAAGCAGGGAAATCAGCTAAGGATGCTGATATAAGTGCAGACCTAGCTCCTCAGGGAGGGACTTCAGCATCAGTTCCCAGGACCATGATGCCAGCCTCCTGAGCTCTCTGCCTCCATCCTTCCCCTGTCCTAGGATCACCTTTCTAAAATGCACATACTACCTTTGATAAGATTGCATTGCACAAGGAGCTTCTGGAAAGCAAGACATGTTACCTTGTTCATCTTTGTGTCCCTAGTCTCCAGCCCAACGCTTGGCATAGGCTAGAAGCTGGATGTTGAATAAATGAAATCTTACTAGCCTTCTAATTTAAAATTAGTAACAACCATAAGAAATCATAAAACCGAAGCATAAAAAAGCAGAATCATAAGAGGAGTTCCATCGTTACAGAAGAAAGCAACAGTTGCAAATTAGATTATTGGTTCAAACACATCTATAACTACTGTCCAGCCTCACGTAATTGTAAACATTCATCCGTAGCCCAGATGGATATCTTTTGAGGCTATAATTCAACACGCACTATTGGTACATGTGCATACCTGTGACTGTTTCTGATTAAGCCGTTTATAGGATTACATTTTATTATCTATATTTTTTGCCTCTTATGAACGAACACTAATTTTGAAAATTGGTTTCTAGATTTTAAACAGTCTAATAAACACAGAATTAGTCTTCTGAAGCTTTATGGCATTAACCAATATTTAAAAGGTAAAATTCTATAATGGGCTTTAAGAATGTATAGTGCACACAGTGGTTATTTGTCCTAGCATAAAAAATTAAAACTCCCCCTTCCGTTAGAGAGGAAGACTCTCCTTTAGCAGCATGACAGGATGCCATACCTGTGTGAGGGATAAAGAACTGCAGTCTCCAGGTCTGTCACTCTGTCTCCTCCTTCAGGCACTAGGAATTTCAAATAAGAACCTTTTTTAAAGTCATATATCAAATAATGACTCCAATTCAAAGTTAAAATCAACATTTCCTGATCCAATTACATTATATAGAACAGAATTTGACTTTGCTTAAGGAAAAAAAATGGTACTTAAAGATTATAAAACTTTTTTCTCCTTATTTTATTAGCTCTTACAGTGGTAGTTTCAGTCCTGGTAATAAGTTGATACATGTAGTTCATATGACTGATTCAGGCTTTAAATCAAGTATAATGCTGGGAGAGTTGTAATCTTTACTCAAGTAGGGTTTTCAAGAATTGGGGGAGAGGAATATAAGTTGTACTAGGCTAACAAATCTCCGGAGTAAAAAGACTTACACATTTAAGAGCTTGCTCTGCACTTAGGAGCTTGTGACTTTAATGACAGTCTGTACCTTTCTGAGCTTCAATTTCCTCATCTGTAAAATGGAGCTAAGACCTGCCCTCCCGGTTGATTGTAAAGGATGCTTGAGAAGAGAATATGTAAAAAATATAAAGCACCAATACACTGATTATTATCTTACTTCTTAGTATTTTTCAAACAAAAACAAATCTTTCTAGCAAGAGCTAATTACCTTCATTTATTTAATCTTATGCTCCTGGTTTTCAACATGGTCACTTTCACCTACCCCAACCTTTTAGAAAGTGATTTTCCTCTTGAGCTTGGGTTAAAGAGGTAGATATTTGATATCAAGACCAAGGATCATTAAGTTTTATCATCATTTAAATTATGTGGAAACAAAATGGAAGGTGACCTTGGAGCATTTTACTCTGTCCGTTTACTTTGAAGGGTTGTTACTTGGAACGGTTCCTGTTGGACGCAAACACAATTACCTTTGGGCTCTATTTAATTGTTGGCAAATACAGCATCTGCCCTTGCCTGACTAACTGGAGAGTACTCTCAGATACTATTCAGTAAAAGCTTTACTGCTTTCACATAATTAGATCATTTAAGAGCTTATAGACTTAGTTCCTTTTACTTCATTAATCTCCCCCCACCTTAAATAGATTCTGAGTTTTATCGGAAAAGTTAAGACAACTGTATTCCAAAAACCTGATGACAGGATAATATATACAATGAGAAAAGAACTACTTTTGTATTCTTGACTACCTCAAATTATGCTTTTGTAATCTGCAAATTAAGCTTTCCATTGAAACTAGTGGGGGGGGGCATGATCCCTCTTCTCTGAAAAATGTTGAAACTATTTAAATAATTTAGTATTTCTTCTTGAAACCACGTATGTATATGCATTTGACACTATTTTAATCAAGGGAATTTCTCCTGAACTGCCAATATTCCTTCTTTCAATTTTGATTATTTCCATCAGGGAGGAAGCTCAGGTGGGAAGGCATAGGGCAAGCAGCAGGGAGAAGGGAGGGAGTGAACTCAGTGCACAAGAGAAAGCGAGGAGAGACACAGAAGATAAAAGAACCGCACAGGACTGCCCAGCTACTCAGGTTCTCAGGGGAAACAGAGGCCTGGAGTCGACAGAAAATGGAGGCCACAAATGCCGCTCTGGGAAACAATCAATCCAAAAGGGACCTCCCCCCAAGCCCGCGGCTTTCCATTCTGTTCTGCAGATGCTAGGAGGCTTCTCTACCTGGACAAAAACAGCAGTGCCAAAGGCTCAAGCAGGATATCAGCTTATTTCTAACAGGTCTCTTCAGAGTAAGCGATAGAGGCAAGTGGTATGGCTCAGGAGGCAGTTAATAAATCATAGGCATTTTGAGTTTGGCAGAGATTAAACCTGAAGATGGAGAAGGAACTGGCAACCCACTCTAGTATTCTTGCCTGGGGAATCCCATAGACAGAGGGCCTGGAGGGCTGGATTCTATGGGTTCACAAAAAGTTGGACATGAGTAACTTAACAAACACACACACACCTGAAGAACAATGAGACTGCCTAAGGCCAACCAACTTTCTCCTGGGGTTTATTCAGTGTTCTGAATTCCTCCTCTGGCTCCCTTGTTAGCACAGATTCAAAGAGCTGGTCAGAGAAGTTCACCCTGTACATATTCTGGTACACAATAAACCACACACAGTTACCTGCTGATCCTTTTCACCATTACAAGAAAGAAATCCAGGAATCCTTCTTAACTGAGAATGAACTGGCAACCTTTTCTCCTTAGGAGGGCCAGCAAGCAAAACTACTGTTAGGAAAGCCTTGCTCACATCTGTACAACTCTGGCCCAGTTCCCTAAGTAAAAAATACAGACACCCTACCTCCCTCCAGAGGTACTGGTCTGCTTATCGGATACTCTACTCATATTTCAAGGTCCTCCCTCTTCCAGGAAGGTTTCCTCAAGCTTTCGAATCAGGCCCTGCATTCACAATGACATTGAAGCCTTCAGAGTCTACCGTCAGTGGAAAGCTAGCTTCTGGCAGTCATCTTAAGCATATGGAATACTTAAGATTCCTATTGGGAGAAGGGCTATATTTTGATTCTTTTAAAATCCCTTTGAGATGCTGGAGTAAAAGGCATACAATAGCATTTTTTGAGTGACTGAATTTGGAGTTATAATAGAGGAAAAATCTTTTAAATTCAAGTAGTTATAGCAGCAGCCCTCATTAGTGAATTCTTTTCACTATCCCTTTAAGATGAGCTGCAGCCCCAAATGGTGTCCAGAAGTTTTTTTAAAAAAAAAAAAAAAAAAAAGGCTTTTTTCTGCTGCTCTTCAAAGCAAATGGTAGGTTTCAATTATTCCCTGAAAAATGTAAGGAATTCATATGGAATCAGAAGAGAACACTTGTTGGCTTTATGTCATTCCCAAATGCACACCCCTCCAGGTCCATGCCTTCCAAAGATGAAGCCTGTAAGCTCTGAAAGATGAGCTTCTCCACTGCTCTCACTACACTCGGTTAACAAGCAGCAAGCAGGCACTGCCACAAGCCAAGCATTAGGATGACTAGAGTATTAAGAACTGAGTCCTATTGCCTTCCCATTAGATTGAGTAATATGTTTTTAATCTATACCACTGTCCTGAGAAACAAAATATCACATCCTATGATGCTTGGTTTTTTAATAAACCCAACATAAAACTATGACTATTTTCTTTTTCAAATGAAACTAAATAGAAATTCTGATATTTAGCCCATTAAACTCCTTCATCCACAGCCCCAATGCATGTCCCCCCATTCAGTTCTACTGGATTGCTGCTTCAAATAATGCTAGGGTCCCCAGGAAACACATATTACACTAATTTCAGGGTTTTGCATTTCCTGTGAGAAAAGCTATCTAAAACGTCAATCAAAGAAAAAAAATCTCAAAATCAATCCCTCAGTTAAGAGAAACAAGATGTAAAAGCACTCTGGAGAAATATTAAAAAAAGAAAAAAGAAAAAAAAAAAAAGGGCCCAGGATTAGTTCAACAAATGACGTGGACTTCTATGGCCCAAACATAATATTCGTGTAACTCGCCCAATCTGAAACACCTTCTGAGAACTGGGGCTACTTACTAAACTAGAATTGAACTGAACTACACTGGAGCTGATTTACGTGCAAATTTACAAACTTAGGAAAGAGACCTGCAAAGTTTAGACACACAGAAAATAAAGTCTTTCTCCTTTTCCATAAGATCTGCTATCCCTGCCCTCCTCATCCAAACACAAAAAATAACTCAAATTTTAAAAATAAAAAACCACAAACTGCTTGGATATCTCAAGCTGCAAAGAACCATTTGGCCTAGATACAGGGTAAGGACTTTCAGTTAGCCTTCTAACAGAAATCTGTGCAAAGAAGTCTAAACTCCACCTCTGAAGGAAAAATCTGCTTACTAGCCCTTCCTTGTGTCTTAATCTTCTCATTTATCTTGCCATTGTTTTTCATAATTCATCCCTGAAATAGAGCAAATGTTACTCAGCAGCGGCTAGAACATCTCAGGTGCAGCTGTTTGGCAAGAGCATCAGTCTGAGGGAAGAGCTGATGCAGAGGTGAGCGAAGAAGCCTGTGATGCCCTAAACCAAGGCCGCCGGGCAACTGTAACCAACAGGCACAGCCTCACATTACCTGTTGTCCAGAACTCTCCTCCAGGGTGGGTCAGCATAATCCCTTCTCTACCACTGGTCAAGGCAATTCACACGTTTTTCAAAGACTCTATACATCGAGTTGTGAAAAGTCCTTGGTTCAACCCAAAGCCTACTGTGTGTGAAGCCCTATGCGTGCCTGCCCATTACATCATCATAACAAGTCAGGCTGGTTCTGAAGCTATTAATATTAGCAGGCAGGAGGGAGATTCGGACTTTCAGAACACGGAGGAGACATATATATATGGGCTTAAAAAATATGGAGGCAGGAAGGTGGGAGCAGGAACCTGTGATATTGGAAGCAAGCACATACCGAAGCAGTCAAGAGTGTAAAGTACTTAGCCAGGTTAAACCACGGTTGTGATGCTTTCTCGCACCTGAGCTAGGGAAGAAGAGCAACGCTGCCCACCTCCCTTCCTCCCAGTCACTCTAAGTGGCAAGACGACACACCCCCTGCCAACCTACAAGGCTCCAAGGGTGATCCTCCGCATCCTTCAGCGTCCACCCTGAAGCCAAGGCTTCGGGAACACCCTAGCAGGCCAGCTCCTTTCACGTCCCCCTCATGTACCCTCCCCCACCCCATCAAGGTGGTCACAGCCACCCCCCTAGCACCTCCAGCTCCCGACTGTGTCATTAGAAGCCTACCCCTCAATACCCTCTCCTCCCCTCTGCGACTCGCCTGCCCACATTAATGCCCCCGTCCTCTAGGACCCACCGCGGTCGGCCCCAGGTCCCTGGTAGGGGAAGCCCCGCGCGGCCCCCGCTCCCAACGCCCTATCCTCCAGGTCCAGGTCCAGGTCCAAACCTTAGCCCTGACCCGGACAGAGCCGGAGCTCCTCCCGGCCTAGTCAAGGACACCAATCCGCCGTGTCCTCATCCTGCCGGCGAGGCCTCAGCAGCCCGGGTCGCCTCCTCCACTCGGGACACTCACCCAAATATGACCGGGCGGTGGCCGTAGAAAGCGAACGACCTACGAAGGGGTAGTGCGAGCCGCCTCCCCTCCGCCACTAGCTTTATAGCCGCGGACCCACCAGACTCCGGCAAGGCCGGGAGTCCGTGAGAGGCGGGACGGTAGCCCCAGCAGCCAATCGTGGCCGGCAGAGGAGCGCCGGGGTGCCCGCCCCCTAGTCCGGCTTCAACCAATCCGAAGGAAACTAGAGGAAACGGTAGCTGGGGGTTTCCCTCGTGGCTGGAAGGGCGGGGGAAGGGGCGGGGACAAAGCCGGAGGGCAGAGAAAATGGGGTGAGAGAGTGACGTATGGTGGCCCGAGAGCCGGCCTACCAATGACAGAGCGGCGAGACACGGCGAGAGCCAACGGGAGCGGAGTGAGAGGTTCTCCGGCCAATTGAAGCTCAGCGAGAGGAGATGAGAACCAATGAGGCCTCCGCGTCCCACCACTGGGGAGAGATGGTCTAGTGTGGGAGGCAAATTGGTCCCTGCTGGAGAGTCCGTCAGGTTGCCTAGCAGCCAGAGCTAGGCTTTACCTGTTAAGATTTCTAAAATACTTGATTTAAATTCAATCTTACTGTTTTCTAGTTTCCTAGAGCAGCCAGGCGTGTCCGCGTTGCGAGCTGGAGCAGAATACATCACCAAGAATTTATAAACTTATTAAATACCAGATTTGTAAATAATATTGTAACCTCTATACAAACGAACTTAACCTAAAAGCATGTTGGTTTGGGATTAGACACCAGTGAGGAGGGTAAGGGGCCTTGCCTAGGCAGGGAGTTGTCCTAGTTCTTGGATTTTTCGCTAGCCCATATCATATACCTGAGGAAAGTAGCTCCACCTGGCCCATTCTCCACTGTATCTGCTGAGCTTGATATGTGGTAGTTGCCGAATAAAAGGTTGTTGAAAGAAGGAAGGGGTCTCATAATTCTCAGNGTTGTCCTAGTTCTTGGATTTTTCGCTAGCCCATATCATATACCTGAGGAAAGTAGCTCCACCTGGCCTATTCTCCACTGTATCTGCTGAGCTTGATATGTGGTAGTTGCCGAATAAAAGGTTGTTGAAAGAAGGAAGGGGTCTCATAATTCTCAGTATAGCAAACCCACAGGATAAGCACCATCTAGTTCCCACAGGAAAGAGAGAGGAGCAGTTCAAGCTGGAGAAAAACACTGAAACACTGGGAGAATCCAAAGGAGGATAATTATGGTCTTAAGGAAGACTCTGCCTCATCTCAGATAGAAAAACTGTAGTACTTTGGTGGGAAACCATGAGAGTTTCTGGGTTGTTTCTGTCTCCCTTTCAGGTTCATTATGACACAGGAATGCGTTGATAAGGGGTCACTGATGATTCTATACATCACACAACTACTGTTATGTGAAATTTCTTTTTTTTTTTTTTTATAAATTTATTTATTTTTAAATTTAACTTTACAATACTCTATTGGGTTTATGTGAAATTTCTTATCCACTACAGATAAACTAGTAAGAGACATTCTCATCAGGAAAGTGGCAATGGAATCACTGTGGAGTGGTGGCATAAGTTACTTGGGGGAGAGGACCACTCAATAATGGTTATACTCCATAATGTTGCTCATGACATTCGTCCTGTTCCAGAACCAATGTCACTGATAACCTTCATAAAGTAACTAGGTGATAGAAATAGGCTTGGCAACTTGATTGTGACCAATAGCAATTTGAGGATGGGATTTAAACATCTTGGACATGCTAAAATTCACTGAAAGACAGTAAGGACAGACACAAGAAAGAAGACAGCTTTGCCCTTAGAAAAACATTTTTAGCAGTAGAGCAAATATTTCCAAATCCAGGAGTACACAATAGGAAATAATTAGCTAGATGGTCTTGAAGATTGTTTTGCACGATAGGAAATTCCCACAAAGCCCAGACTGCCTTTTTGATTGAATTAATCTCCAATTAAGCAAAGTGAGCATGGTTGTTGATTATTGGGAAGTCAAGCAATAGACAATGAAACAGGTTACTAATTAAATATAGAACTCGTCAATTGAATTTTAAAACACAAGCTTCTGTGATTCTGTGAAATATAATGGTAGATTATTCCAGGCTACATATACATTAGCTATCCATGCAACTGAGGACAAAATATACATACATTTATTTTGGTTGCAAGTGTAAGGATTTTTGAGCTACAATTTGACATAAGCATGTCATACTTGAATGTGCATTTTTAAGCTTGTTAATATATATTTAATTATATTGTTTCTAAATTTAATGCCAAGTAGTGTCAGTAAATCACTGTAGATGATATATATCAAAGGGAAAGTATACTTTATTGTTCTGCCCAACTTTGAAAGGAACAAACTTTAAGAAGCAAGAAATGAAATATTGCCCGCCATATCAGTAAACAATGGATGTCGCAGTCATCACTGATTGTAGCCAACTGCCATACATGAGCCGGTAAGCCCTGAGGGAACTCAGGAAGGAAAGAATAACTGCCAACTGTAGCCATGTGACTGCAGCCACTCCCCACAATGAACCCTGAGAAAACTCAGAATTTAAAAATACAGAATACTGAGATTGCTGAGCTTGCATATCAGAGGAATAATTTCAGTGAGTCCAGACTCTTGCGTTCTCCCATACACAGAAAAGCCCTAACTTCCTTAACTTGGGATATCTGTTTTTCTTCAACAGTAAACTTTGGAAGTTCTAACTACATAGTCTTTGTTGCAAAACTTCTGTATAACTTGGCTCCCCCATTTATGCCTCAGAGCAGTTTTTTCAGGGTTTCTTAAGATGCTGCCTCCCAGGATTAAAGTCCTAAAAATTCCTACCAAATAAAATATAACTCTCAACTTTTAGGGTGTTCCCAGGTAGCACTAGTGGTAAAGAACCTGCTTACCAATCCAGGAGACATGAGATGGGGGTTCGATCCCTGAGTCAGGAAGATCCCCTGGAGGAGGGCATGCAACCCACTGCAGTATTCTTGCCTGGAGAATCCCATGGACAGAAGAGCCTGGAGAGCTACTGTCCACTGGATCGCAAAGAGTTGGACACGACTGAAGCGACTCAAACTCTTGCACACTCAAGTTTTAGGTTCTGAATTTTTCTTTCAGTCAACAATGTAATGATAACATTTAGTATTACAAATTCGTCTATTGAGCAAGCATTTACTTTTTACTCTGTGTCACGAATTGCTCTAGACCTATGCTGTCCAATAAGGCAAGTGCTACCTATACATAGCTTGTGAGCACTTGAAGAGTGCTGGCCCAAAGTGAGCTGAGCTGTACTATAAGTGTGAAATAAACGCCAAGTTTTAAAAACTTAGTACAAAAAAGGAGCTCTCTCACTAATAATTTTTATATTGATTACTTGTAATGATACTTTAGTTATATTGTGTTAAATAAAAATTATTAGATTAACTTCATCTGTTTATTCTTAGTTTTTTGCATGGGTGCTAGAAAATGAAAAACTACATATTATGACCCTCATTTATTATTAGATTAGCTTCACCTATTTATTCTTAGTTTTTTGCATGGATACTAGAAAATGAAAAACTACATATTATGACCCCCCAACTCCATTTATGACCCCCAATGAGCTATAGTAGAAAGACACAATTGAAAGCCAGGTTCTGTCATTAAACTGTTTATAGTCTAAAGAGTGAAGGAGAGAAAAATAAAGGGCTGGGTTTCCAGCCACTGTCTCATTAGATGGCAGGAGAGGATGGAATAGAAGGAATCCTTAGATTTTTCAGTTAAAGGTATCTCTGTCTCTAAGCAGCTTTATTTCACTTAAATATTTTGTCAGTTCAAAAGTCAGTTCCCTATCAGGGCTCTATCTCTTGAAGCCCTTTTGCTTGGCAAGATGGCAATTGCCAGGCCTCACCAGGTTGTTCTACATCAGAAGAGGGCTCAGTCCTAGCTGTGGGTTCTTGTATTGGCTTCCCTTTGATGAATAGGTCTTGGCCTTGGTACTGTCTTGTGCTGCACACAATCCCAGAGCTCACTTTCATTTATACCCTACCCAGTGGTATGCACTCAGCAGCCCACTACTAGGCTCATTCAGCCCCTTTTGCAGCAAAACCCCTCAACAGTGCCAGCCAGACTTTCAGCTGTCTTCTTTCCTCTGCATGGCATGAGGCACCTGTAGAGATAATCCTTCTACATGACTTAAGAAGCTGAGGGAGGCTTAGGGCCCAGTCCCTACCTGACTGCAGACTGACAGTCTGACACAGCAATTCTGCTGCTACAGCCAGAGATTCTCCTCTCACCAGAACCACCTGACTATCCCTCATGAGAACTTGATTGAGAACCCTACTGATTTAGAACTCCCACCCCCAAAAGCCATTCCTGTTTCCAACACTACTCCCCTCCAGGGTTTTACTTCTTACTCTTCTCACCTCTGAAAGGGTTACTACCATTTGAGGATCCTGAAAAATATTTTTTAAATAGCATAATTAATAATTATAATACTACAGTTCAAGTGCTACATAAAAAAGCATGCCCAAGGACTTCCTTGGCAGTCTGCAGCAGACGTGGGTTTGATCCCTGGTTGAGGAACTAAGATCCTGCATGCTGTGCAGCACAGCCAAAAAGAAAGCATGCCCAAATGACAATGGAGGTCCAGAGAAGTATCTAGTCAATCCCGGCGGTTAAGGCAGGCTTTCCAGAGCAAGTGATGTTCGTTCATTTATCACATTCAGGAGTCTTTACTGAGCACAACTGTGTGCCAGGTTCTGTTCTAGGCTCAGGCGATTCCATGTTCTAAGCAAAATAGACACAATATCTAACCCAGTCAAGTTTAGTCTGGAGAGACTAAACATTATGTAAGAAAATAAGTTGCAGTATCATCAAGTAAGGATAATACTATGAAGAAAATAATGCAGGATATTGAGACAGACACTGGCTGTTGGATGGGAAGGCACTCAAAGTGGTTAGGAAAGATCTCTCTGAAACAGTGACACCTGGAGGATGAAAAGGAGCCAATATATGAAGCTCTGGAGGGAGAGTGATGCACAGGGAGGAACTGGCCTCAAAACAGGAAACAAAAGGCCCATGTGTCCATGCTGAGTTTTGAAGAACTAAGAGGTTATCTAGGTTGCAGACCAGAGGGCGGGAAGAAGAGGAGTGGGGAGGAGAGTCATTTCAGGAAGAGGGATCCATCAGCTATATATGCAGGAGCTGCAGCTTTAATCAAGAATGATAAAAATAAGTGGAAACTATGGTAACAGTGAGATCTCCCTTGAGCTAGATTTTTCAGGTAGAAGGAGTGCTAATGCATCAGGGTTAAAAATTTTTCTCTGTGTTATTGGGAAGAAAAGGAGTGAGTTCAGTGGAACTTCCTTCCTACACTGTGACCTGGAGGGCAGTCTGCAGCACCCTTGTCAACAATTGTAAAGAGAACTGAGCTTCTACTCTCCCTTCATTTAACCCCACTGAATAAACCCCAAATTACAAATTTGGAAATTGAGGCACTGAGTGGTTAGATAGCTTGTTGCAAGTTTATTACAAAGTAACAAGCTGGGATTAAAACCTAGGTCTAGCAACTTCCCTGGTGGTCCAGTCGTTAAGAATGCGCCCTGCAATTCAGGGGATGCAGGTTCAGTCCTTAGTTTGGGAACTAAGATCCCACATGCTAACTAAGATCGGAATAACTAAGCACGTGCACCTCAACTAGAGAGTCTGTGCATCACAGTGAAAGATCCTGAGTGCTGTAACTAAGATGCAACACAGTCAAATAAACACTAAAACAACAACAACAAAAAACTCAGGTCTAAGGATGCAAAACCCATATTCCTTCCACCATTCTATGTACAAAAACATAATTGTACTCAAAGTTAGAGTGAAGTGGTAGACATCAAATAAGGAAAGGTAGGGAACTTCTCCTAGGACAGTGCTTATTACCCTTGGGGAATCTTACCATAGTACAGGTTTGGTGCTTGGTTCATGAGCTCAGCAGACCTCTTTTATCAGCTTGCTAGAAGTAAGTCCTCTGAGGAGTGTACCACATTAACCAAGTTGATAATGCATAAAATCAGAATGCCAGCCTATTATAGTACAAAAGGGATCACAACCTTCAAAGTCTACATGACTCACCCTCTAGATTACACACAGGAAGTCAAGTCATCCTCAGAGGATTGATTGGTAAACATGGAATTGGGAAGATGTTAGATAGAAAGCTCTTTCATGCTATTGGGTTAAGATAACATGAAGTATCCATTTCTCAATAGAATGGTCTTCCCAGTAGGAGGGGACATATGCCAAGGCCATAAACCACCCATGGTGGATTCATGTCAATGTATGCCAAAACCAATACAGTATTGTAAAATAAAGTAAAAATAAAAATTCAATCAATAAATAAATTTATATATATTTTAAAAAGACTGTTTTGTTGATGAGACTAGAATACTTGAATTTACTCCTAAACTCTCTTCTTCTGTGGACTGCTTAATCCGACACTGTTTGCCTTCAAACCCATGGCTTCCCTTTTTACAAGTCCATGGCAGATCATCTCCTTCCAGAGTTCAGTTCTCTAAACAAGTCAGTATAATCAATCAGGTTAAAGTCAAGTTTTAATTGCCTTAATTCTCTAAACTAACTTTTTCTATCTCTGCTCTTGTATGTGTCACCTTTCTAAGGCTTATTCCTCTGCAGATATTCTTAGGCGGTACCTCACAGAGGACTCACCTACCTGGCCCACACACTGCCCTCATTCTCCCTCATGGTGGGGTATGGAAGGTACATGTTAACAGCATCCAGCCCACAAACAGCCTGAAGTATGCAATGCGGTTACCAGTGAGTAACCAGTGGCTTCTAACCTGGTGAAAGAAAGCCTTTCTAAAATCAACCACCACCTGCTTTACCTTCACAGTCTAAAAAAAGGCGGGGTGCTGAGAGTAGAGAGAGAGGGAGGTCAGAGTCAGCAGCCCTGGGAGGAGTTCAGTGTTTTGGGAAGATAATTTCTTCCTGCCCTGTGGAGGAAAGGAGGGTAGGTCTTCTTCTATCTATTCGTCCCCCCACTCCCAGGTTAAATCCAGGTTTGGGGTTGTTGACAAGAATCAAGCATTATGGGGGAATACAATGATCATAATTAACTTTAGCCTCCCCTAAAAATTGGATTCTGTTCATCAGGAGGATGGAGCAAAGAACTGAAGATAGGCAGGAAGGGTATCTGCCAATGTGGGGGAGTTTCCAGCTGGAAGTTGTTCCACTCGAGCACCCACACTTCCTACATGTGGATGTGGGTCCCTGGGGCTACACAGAGGCCCAGCAACCACAGGATTCTGCCAGCCAGGCTTGCAGCTTTATGACAGTTCATTCCTTTTAAGCCCTAAGTGGAGGCTGGTTGATCTGATATGGAGATTTCATTTGTTGGTGTATGAGTCACTGTTCTGGTTGCAAAGAATAGAAACCAACAGGAACTAGCCTAATCAATTGGTTCACACAAAAAATCCAGGAGGTTGGTTTGGTTTCAAGGATAATTTGATCCAAGAAATCAGTTGATATCTTTTATTATTTTTGTGGTCCCCATCTTTCAAGAATGCTTTCCTTGGAGTTGGCATTTAATCTGAAAGTCTCCTTCCTTGCTCGAGATTTCCATCCTTATAAGGTTAGCAGTTGGGAACAAGACAGAACAAGTCCTTGTTCCCAGAGGGCTTATTTTCTAGTGGAGTGTGCTAAAGCAAATGCATGGGCTTCCTAGGTGGCTCAGTGGTAAAGAATCCACCTTCCAGTGAGGGAGACGTGGGAGACTCCGTTTTGATCCCTGGGTCAGGAAGATCTCCTGGAGAAGGAAATGGACAGAGGAGCCTAGCAGGCTACAGTCCAGGAGGCTGAGAAAGAATCAGACACAACTGAGCCACTGAGTATGTGCTAAAGAAAACACAGTCTTGTGTGTTTCCTCCACTCTCAACACTCTGCTATCACACAGCTTCACTTCTGAAACGAGACCTGGGTTTTCTACACATTAAGCAAGTCTTCAATGCCAGCTGGGTACCCCACAGTTTAACTCAGTTCTACAGGTTAAGGGTCCAGTCCCACAAGACTGCCCCCCCCCGTCCCCCTCAAACCACTTCAGACACCAATCACATGTTTAGGTGGTTAGCTATGTTTCTGACTTGCCAGCTATGAATCAGCAATTCCCATTCTGCATCCTCAGGTTCAGTTAATTTGCTTGAGTGTCTCATAGAACTCAGAAGAACATTTTATTTACTGGATTACTAGCTTATTACAAAGGTTAGTAAAGGATACTCACCAATAGCCAGATGAAGAGATGCACAGGGTGAGGTCCAGGAGGGTCCCACATACAGAAGCATCTGTCTCCATGGAGTTTGGAGTGGGCCAGCCTCCCAGCATGTAACTGTGTTCTTGTTCACCAATCTAAAAGTCCTCCAAATCTTATCCTTTGGGGGCTTTCTCGAGACTTCATTTTTTAGGCATTGTTGATTTAATCATTGACTGCTATTAACTCAATTCATCACCCAGCCCCTCTTCCTTCCCCAGAGGTGTTGGGGATAAGTTCTGAAAGTTCCAACTTCTAATCACCTGGTTGGTTCCCTTGGCAACCAGTCACAGNAGAGGCTGAGTCTGGCCCAGACAGAAGATTGTTGTGTTGTTGTTCAATCACTAAGTCACGTCCGACTCCTTGCGACCCTATGGACTATAGCATACTGGCCTCCTCTGTCCTCCACTATCTCCCAGAGTTTGCTCAAATTCATGTCCATTGAGTCAGTGATGCTATCTAATCATCTCATCCTCTGTTAACTTCTTCTCTTTCTGCCCTCAATCTTTCCCAGCACCAGGGTCTTTTCCAATGAGTTGGCTCTTCTCATCAGGTGGCCAAAATATTTGAGCTTCAGCTTCAGCAACAGTCCTTTCAATGAATATTTCAGGGTTGATTTCCTTTAGGACTGACTGGCTTGATCTTGTAGTCCAAGGGACTCTCAAGAGTTTTCTCCAACACCACAGTTTGAAAGCCTCAATAGATATTTCTCATTTTTGAAATATCTCAACATATTTCTCATTCTTGAAGTCAGGTGATCACCCCAACTACACATGTACAGAAAAGTTCCTTGGAGGTCAAAAGGGGAATGATGTTAAATAACGATAACCACCCTTAGGCCTCTTCAGTAGAATTCATCTTCTCTAAGAGAAGTGTGGGCATACACCGAAGGATCCTGTGATATACCAAATATGGACTCTGAACCAGAAAAATAAGAATGACTAACCAGAGAAAACCCAGAAGAAATTCCCCATGTAAGTGTTTAAAACAGACTCTCTCTCTGAGTCCATCCATGTGTNGAAGTGTGGGCATACACCGAAGGATCCTGTGATATACCAAATATGGACTCTGAACCAGACAAATAAGAATGACTAACCAGAGAAAACCCAGAAGAAATTCCCCATGTAAGTGTTTAAAACAGACTCTCTCTCTGAGTCCATCCATGTGTCTTTCCACACATACCGTACTCTTTTCCCTCCTAATAAGCACTTAATTTGTTTCACTCCTTTCAGTCTTTGTGGGAATTCTTTTCTGCAAAGCTGGAGAGCCAGGGCCTTGTTACTGGCCACTGGTATAGAGGCTAAGATCTGGTGTGCTAACCACCACAACCCAACTTCAATCTCTGTTTCCACTCACTACATGCCAAGACCACCTGAGATCTATTCTACTGTTCTGCTGGTGAGCAGATCCAGGTTTGGTTTCATAATAATACTCCTCTGGTTTCATTTTCTCTTATCCACCAGATTAATCTCATTATTCTCATAGCCTCTTTGTCACTCTAGCCCCATCACAAATTTTCTTCTACTCTATTCCTTGATGTAGCAGCATTTTCCCTGTGACATATTCCTGTGAATCCCCATGAAAAGAGAACCTCTTGCTCTCTACCTCCTTTCCACAGAAATATGAGGTCAATCCTAAAGGAATCCCTGAATATTCATTGGAGGGATTGATGCTGAAGCTGACATTCCAATCTTTTGGCCATTTTGATGTAAAGGGCTGACTCACCAGAAAAGATCCTGCTGCTGGGAAAGATTGAAGGCAGGAGGAGAAGGTGATGACAGAGGATGAGATGGTTGGATAGCATCACCAAACGTTAATCTGAGCAAACTCTGGGAGATAGTGAAAGACAGGGAAGCCTGGTGTGCTGGAGTCCGTGGGGTCACAAAAAGTTGGACATGACTGAGGGACTGAACGATAACAATGGTGCAAAGTGAAGAAGAACTAAAGAGCCTCTTGATGAAAGTGAAAGAGGAGAGTGAACAAGTTGGCTTAAAGCTCAACATTCAGAAAACGAAGATCATGGCATCTGGTCCCATCACTTCATGGCAAATAGATGGGGAAACAGTGGAAACAGTGTCAGACTTTATTTTTCTGGGCTCCATAATCACTGCAGATGGTGATTACAGCCATGAAATTAAAAAACATTTACTCCTTGGAAGGAAAGTTATGATCAGCCTAGACAACATATTAAAAAGCAGAGACATTACTTTGCCAACAAAAGTCCATCTATTCAAGGCTATGGATTTTCCTGTGGTCATGTATGGATGTGAGAGTTGGACTATAAAGAAAGCTGAGCACAGAAGAATTGATGCTTTTAAACTGTGGTGTTGGAGAAGGCTTTTGAGAGTCCCTTGGACTGCAAGGAGATCCAACCAGTTCATCCTTAAGGAGATCAGTCCTGAATATTAATTGGAAGGACTGATGCTGAAGCTGAAACTCCAATACTTTGGCCACCTGCTGCAAAGAGCTGACTAATTGGAAAAGACCCTGATGCTGGGAAAGACTGAGGGCAGGAGGAGAAGGGAATGACAGAGGATGAGATGGTTGGATGGCATTACCGACTCAATGGACATGGGTTTGGGTGGACTCTGGGAATTGATGATGGACAGGGAGGCCTGACCTGCTGGGGTTTATGGGGTTGCAAAGAGTTGGACATGACTGGGTGACTGAACTGAACTGAACTGATAAGTCAACTAGCACTGATAAGAAATCATTTCAAACAGCAATCATCTATTTGCGCAAATGTCTGCGTGTTAGTCAAGGATTAACGGGCTGGATTCAGCAGAACAGCTCTGCTCAACTCTGGGTCTGGCCAGCTCATATCTCTTCTCTATGTGTTTTTAGCCTGGGACCTAGAATCTAGGGAAAACTTATCCAGAGTGGAGGCTTCTTCTTCAGTGACAGAGGGCTAGCCCACCCTCAAAGCACTTTTTGAGCTTCTATTGTATCACATTTGCTAACCTGCCAAGGTAAATCATGGAATCAAGTCTAAGGTCAAGGGGAAGGGAATACTCTGCTTTTGTGAGATAAGCTGCAACATCACCAGGCAAAGGTCATGTCTGCAGGGAAGAGTAAGAATTGGGGCCAGTAATTCAATTTTCCATGGATATCCGAATAGACTCCAGTTCTGGCACCATTTCTTCCACACCACACCTTATGTGGATACAGGAAAGGGGTTAAGAGTCACTGTCACTGATCTCCCTCTATGGCCTTGAGGAAGTAGTCTCGGTGGCAAACAGAAGCAGATGGAAACCAAAAACAAAGACAAGGACACAGTGAACATGCCCAAATCTTGTCCTTATCACAAAGAGCTATAGCTAGAGTTGGCCCTTTGCTGCCATAGTTTCTGTACCTGAGGATTCAACCAATATTTTGAGGATCAGAAATATTTGGAAAAATAATTCCAGAAAGTTTAAAGAACAAAACTTGAATTTGCCATACACTGGCAACTATTTAATAGCATTTACATCGTAGTATAAGTAATCTGTGTATTATTTAATGTCTATGGGAGGATGTGTGTCGGTCTTCTGCAAATACTATAGCATTTTATATAAAGGACTTGAGAATCCATTGGTACTCATAGGAGTCTTGGACCCAATCCACACCCCTCAGTCCCACTCCCAGGCAAAAGGATACCAGGAGACAACTATACTTTATCCTTTTCTCTTTGTGTGCTCCAACTTGCTTCCACTCAGGTCTCAGATCCAGATAAAGAAAGAGCCAAGGGGCAGGGGTGGGGAGGACAGGGTGGGGGGAAGTAAGCTATGGCATTTTCAGATTTCTCCCCAGTCCAATTCACATAAATGAAACAGAAGCTATTTCCTTGGTGTAAAACAAATGATGCATGTGACTAAAAGACCAGGATACATTATTCTGATGCCCAATTAGAATGTTTTGTAATTCCACCAACAAGATGTTCAGATTTAAACTATCTTCAGTGTGACCCTCAGAGCCCAAAAGTATTGATCACCTGTGCTCAGGGACAGGCGATTTGTACACTTCTGCTCTGACCTTGTTTCTGCCGCCTTGTTGCTGCCTCAGCTACAATGACGCACGTGAGGTTGCTGCCCTAAGGGGCACGTTCTCTGTTCTATTAGTAACAGCACCCACATCACCACTTAGTTATTGTTTTTGAAGCACAAGACTGTTGTTGTTTAGTCGCTAAGTCGTATCTGACTCCTTGCGACACTACAGACTATAGCGTGCCAGGCTCCTCTGTCCATGGGACTCTCCGGGCAAGAATACTGGAGTGGGTTGCCATGCCCTCCTTCGGGGGATCTTCCCCACCCAGGGATCGAACCCAAGTATCCTGCTTGGCAGGTGGATTGTTTACCACTGAGCCACCAGGGAAGCCTGTACATGACAGATCTTTCCACCATTCTTCATGACATGATTGAGGGCAGGTTATAATGCTCAAGTGCTGGGAGTCAGAAAGTGAAAGTCAAGTTAAAGAGAATGCCTTCACCCTCAAAGATTTTTTTCACTTAAGCCAGAATGCCATCTTCTCAAAAACGAACAAATAGGGCCTTCCCTGATGGTTCAGTGGTTAAGAATCTGCCTTGCAATGCAGGGAACATGGGTTTGACACCCTGCTGAGGGAAGTAAGATCTCACATGTCTCAGGTCAACTAAGCCCTTGAGCCGCAATTGGGGAATGTGCGGCCCTCAGCAAAAGATCCCGGAAAGATCCCGAATGCCCCAACTAATTCCAAAGGCGGCCAAATTCATTCATTCATTAATTTTTAAAAAGAAACGAACAAATAGTTCCTGAGTACCTCTTATTGTAGTCAGCACAGTGCTTTACATCAAACCCTCACACCGATTTTTTAAATGACTTCTGTTAACAGAAATTTATTATGAAACCGAAGTCTGAAGTCAGTCTCACTAGGCAAAATTCCAGGTGTCTGTAGGTCCACTTTCCTTCTGGAGGATCCAGAGAAACATTCATTTCCTTTCTTGCCTTTCCAGCTTCTAGAGGCTGCTCAGTCTCATGGATGGTGGGTCTCTCCATCTTCTAAGGCAGCCATGAAAGTGAAAGTGAAAGTGAAGTCGCTTAGTCGTGTCCGACTCTTTGCGACCCCATGGACTGTAGCCTACCAGGTTCCTCCGTTCATGGGATTTTCCAGGCAAGAATACTGGAGTGGGTTGCCATTTCCTTCTCCAAAGGCAGTCATGGTGGCTTAGAATTTCTCACAACACACAATCCTTCTCAGAGATAGATTATTCTTCTGTTATCACATTACCTTCTGTGACTCCACAACAGTAATCTTTACAGGCTGGTTTTACTATCTCCATTTGTAAATAAACAGACCAACATTCTATGTTGTTGTTGTTCAGTCACTAAGTCACGTCCAATTATTTGCAACTCCATGAACTGCAATAAGCCAGAATTCCTTATCCTTCGCTATCTCCTGGACTTTGCTCAAACTCGTGTCCATTGAGTCGTGGGTGCCATCCAACCATCTCATCCACTGTCATCCCCTTCTCCTCATACTTTCAACCTTCCCTAACATCACGGTCTTTTCCAATGAGTCATCTCTTCACATCAGGTGGCCAACATATTGGAGCTCAGCTTCAGCATCAGTCCTTCCAGTGACTATTGAGGTGTGTCTGACCAAAACAACCCAGTGCTTTTTCTACTACATCAGTTGAGTTCAGTCGCTCAGTTGTGTCCAACTCCTTGTGACTCCGTGAATCACAGCACACCAGGCCTCTCTGTCCATCAGCAACTCTTGGAGTTCACTCAAACTCATGTCCGTCGAGTCGGTGATGCCATCCAGCCACCTCATCCTCTGTTGTCCCCTTCTCCTCCTGCCCCCAATCCCTCCCAGCATCAGGGTCTTTTCCAATGAGTCAACTCTTTGCAGGAGGTGGCCAAAGTATTGGAGTTTCCCCTTTAGCAACAGTCCTTCCAATGAACATCTAGGACTGATCTCCTTTAGGATGGACTGGTTGGATCACCTTGCAGTCCAAGGGTTAGCTTCTACACAAACAAACAAGCAAAAACAAATGTCAGCATTAGCTTTAAAATATATATATGTATTCATTTTATCCAAGTTTTTTTGTAGAAGTTTCTTTAGGTAAAAAACTGTCCTGGGGACTTCCCTGGTGGCCCTGTGGCTAGGACACGGCACTCCCAGTGCAAGGGACCCGGGTTTGATCCCTGGTCAGGAAACTAGATCCCACATACTGCAACTAAGAGTTTGCATGCTGCAAAGAGTATATCCTGCATGACACAACAAACACAGGAGATCCCACATGCTGCGACAAAGACACGGCACAGCTGAACAAACAAATTCAAAAAACACAACAAAGCTGTCCTACTTCCTTTAAAGTACAGTTCAATTTATAAAAATAAATTGAATAATGACATAATTTGGGGGAATATTTGATTTATAGGAAAACAGATTCATATATAGTTTCCAAGTTTTGTATGTTTTTTAAATAGCAATTACTAACACCACAAAACTCATGTATGATTATTAANAAGTACAGTTCAATTTATAAAAATAAATTGAATAATGACATAATTTGGGGGAATATTTGATTTATAGGAAAACAGATTCATATATAGTTTCCAAGTTTTGTATGTTTTTTAAATAGCAATTACTAACACCACAAAACTCATGTTATGATTATTAAAACTAATATCTATTTGAATTCTTTATATAGCTCTCGTCATGAGTATACTAGCTCCAAATAACATATAATATCTGTTCTACCTTCAATCTCTCTGATTTCTCCGTCTGAAAGATGGGGAAATTGGCCTAATTTTGAGATTGGGTTTGGGGAACTAGAAATGTCAAGTTTCCACTTTAACCCCTGGAAAGTAACTTGAGCCCATTTTGGATCATGGACCTGTTTATAAAAATAACAGCAAAAATTGATGTGTTTATGTTGCAGGAAAGAGTGTGGCTGTAGAGGATGGTTATGTCTCAGGTCTCAGGTGAGTCCCTGGGACTGCCACCAAGTGTGGGTTCTTGGCTTCATGCAGGAAAGAACTCAAGACTGAGCCATAGTAAAGAGAAAGAAGGCTTATTCAGGGAGATATGCACTCCATAGAGTGTGGGCCATCTCAGAAGGTGAGAGACCCCAGGGTAGGGGGCTGTCAGTTTTTATAGCTCTAGGTAATTTCATAGCCTTATAACTGGGATGATTATTCTGGCAAGAGGATTATTCTGGCTAAAGTGGCTCAGATGGTAAAGAATCTGCCTGCAATGCAGGAGACCCAGGTTCAGCCCTTGGGTTGGGAAGATCCCCTGGAGAAGGGAATGGCTACCCACTCCAGTATTCTTTCCTGGAGAATCCCATGGAAGAGGAGACTGGTGGGCTACAGTTCGTGGAGTCACAAAGAGTCGGACACCACTGAGTGACTAAAACTTTCACTTTTCACTTTGGAGAAGGGATGGGGATTTCTGGGAATTGGGCCCCACCCACTTTGGGCCTTTTACGGTGGCCTCAGAGCTGTCATGGTGTGTTGAGGTGTTACAGTGAGAATATACGAGGCTCAAGATCTAGTGGAAGTTGACTTGTCCACTATCTTGGATTTAGTTTGTTCTAACAAGTTATGTTGTATCCCTTGGGCTAAATCATTCTTTTAAAGGTTATGTCCTGCTCCTTACTTGTCTCATTTATTTAATATGATAGGTTGCAGCCTGTTGAAATAAAACTTGTTCAGACCTGTCCTTTTGGGGAATCAGAACCTTGCAATTGGTCACCTGTGATCTACAAGATTTAGATATCTAAGAATAATATGCAGCCAGCAAAACTTGCTCCACTGGATTGGAATGTAAATACAGTCACATTTCTTTTATGCTTCCAATCAACTGGTTGCAAATCAATTTACCTTTATTCCTTCTCAAAGCCACTCTATCTCTTCTATTTGAATAATCTAAGAATTCAATTCAAACAAGGCACGCCTGCTTTCCAAACACCGGGTAGAGAGACTAACATCTACAGTTGGTGTGGCTCCTAGGGTGTTGTCAACGGATTCTGGGTCCTTTATTAGTATATTTTATGCTCAACTACTCACCAAGCATCTGCTATGTACCAGTCACTGCACCGGACACCAAGGACATAACTGGGAACATACTAGACCTGGCTTCCATTCTCACGAGACTTTCTCAACACTACGGTCCAGAGGATGACAGCCTTATTGAACCAAACCACAGACCAGCGTAGGGAGATGCTGTATGCTTGGTTCCACAGTTGCGGCTCTCCTGGGTCACACATGGGCTCAGATACTGTGCCAAACTGGCCAGGCCCTGAGAGCTTTGATTGTCAACTACACACTAATATAAAAAGGATATAGTTTGCACCCAAACATGGAGCCCTTGGTATCAAGCCTGAGTCATCAGCTGAGAAGAATCCTGTGGCTCAGATGAGGTTCCCTTAGTGGCAACTGGTGATTTTTCTGCCAGCAGACCTTGAGAAATTACCTTGACATTAGATCTCATTCCAGTATTTATTAGAGAGTAGGTTTCCTCTGGTCTCCTGCAAATTGTATACTCATTCCACAGAATTTTACATAGATCAGTGGAAGAAACTGCTGCTAAGCCACAAAGGGAAGTGCGTGCCTACTAAGTCCCTTCAGTCATGTCCCATTCTGTGCAACCCCATGTACTATAACCCATCAGACTCCTCTGTCCATGGGATTCTCCAGGCAAGAACACTGGAGTGGGTTGCAGTGCCCCTCCTCTAGGGGATGTTCCCCACCCAGGAATCAAACCTGTGTCTTTTCTGTCTCCTGCATTGGCAGGCAGGTTCTTTACCACTAGCGCCATCTGGGAAGCCCAATAAAGGAGAGAGAGAGCCCTTACTGTGACCTTTGCCTACGCCCACTGATCTTACATTCATGCAGCAAATGAAAGCCACTCAGGAAACCCTCTGCAGAACCACTGAGACTAGCATATCATCGCCCCAAGGTGACTTTCTGTCTGCCTAAAAAGAAACGGGCTGAGATCACTGAAACCATAACAACACTGTTTTATCTGTCTTCATCTTCAGGGAGAGGGAGAGAGATGAAAGTTTGTTTGCTCAGCTCCAGAGAATTCTTACTTATAGGCTTCATTTTTTAATAAGTATTGTGGTTTTTTTTTTACTAAGATATAATCAACAAAAAAAGTTATATTAGTTTTAGGTGTACAAAGACGACGGTTTGAGCCACATATATATTGCAAGTGATTAACAGGCATCATCACACATAGTTACAATCTCTTTTTTCTTGTGAGGAGAACTTTCAGGATATACTTTGTCAGCAAATTTCAAATAGACAATAAAGTATTGTTCACTATAGTCATCATGCTATATAGTACATCCTCAGGACTTATTTGTCTTATGATCGGAAGCTTGTAGATACGGAGAAGGCAATGGTACCCCACTCCAGTACTCTTGCCTGGAAAACCCCATGGATGGAGGAACCTGGTGGGCTGCAGTCCATGGGGTCACTAAGTGTCGGACACGACCGAGAGACTCCCTTTCACTTTTCACTTTCATGCATTAGAGAAATAAATGGCAACCCACTCCAGTGTTTTTGCCTGGAGAATCTCAGGGACGGGGGAGCCTGGTAGGCTGCCGTCTGTGGGGTCGCACAGAGTCAAACATGACTGAAGTGACTTAGCAGCAGCAGCAGCAGCAGCTTTTGATCACCTTCACCCATTTTGCCCACTGCCCCTCTTCTGCCTCTGGCAACCAGCAATTTGTTCTGTTTCTACAAATTCAGGAGATTTTTTTTAGGTTCCACGTCTAAGATATCATATTTGATTATTTTTTAACTTGAGCAACAACTTAGCAAAGTGATGCCTTGTGGGTAGAGGTGAGGAGTCAAGAAAGAAAGGATGGTGTTGCAGGAAAGAAAGTGGGGCACAATAGGAGGCTTACATCCCACGTCTCAGGTGAATCCCTGGGACAGCCGCCAAGCGTGGGTTCTTGATTTCGTGCAGGAAAGCACTCATGATTGAGCCACAGTAAAGAGAAGAAGGTTTATTCAGGGAGATACACACTCCATAGACAGGGTGTGGACTATTGTCTATCCCAGAAGGTGAGATACTCCAGGTACAGGCTTGTCAGTTTTAACTGGGCTGGATAATTTCATAGGCTACTGAGTTGGAGGAATATTCAAGCTATTTAGGGGAATGGGGTGGGGATTTCTGAGAACTGGGCCCAGTCCACTTTTTGGCCTTTTACGTTCAATCTTGGAACTGTCACGGCACCCTGTGAGTATGCTCTGTAGCTATGACAATGGGCATATACTGAGGCTCAAAGTCTAGTGAAAGTCAATTCATTGACTATCTTGGACCTAGTTAGTTTAACCAGTTCATGTCATATCCTCGACAGCTGTCATTCTTCTAAAGGTTGCGCCCTGCCCGCTCCATCTCAGTAGGAGTTTTCTACAAAAGCAAATGTGTGTGTGTGTGTGTGTGTGTGTGTGTGTGTGTGTGTGTATGCCTGTCATGCACATGTATTATGCCATTGTGTTCTCTATATGAAATTTTGGTTGCCTATCACTTTGATAACCCATAAAGTTTAGAAATAGGCATTTCTGATGTCCACACAAATCTTCAAGTCCCCATTCAGAACCGAGGCTGAAATGAGCTGAAGTTGAGTGGTTATCAGTGAGGCTGGCATGCTGAGATCTGCTGGCCAGGGTTCGGGATACGGCGGGTGTGGTGAAATACCTCAGGCTTCAGCACTAGACAGACTCCTCAGCTAGATATCCAGCTTCAGCATTTAATAGGTTCAGCTTTGGGCAAGTTGCTTAATCTCTCTGAGCCTGGATTTCCTCTTTTGAAATACATGGAGGGGGAGGGAATATCAAATTTTCAGAGTTATTGTGAGAACTAAATATAACATTTCTGGTATGATAGGTAGTATTCAGAATAAAGACTCATTATCAGTACAGGTTGGAGGCATAAGTTAGCTCTCTGCTTCCTAAGATTTTTGTAAACTATAATGTATCTAAAGCTCCTGGTCACCCTAGCATCCATCTTCCCATTCTTCCCCTAGTAATAGTTTTCATGGGGCATATGTATGTCCTTTATCTTTTTAAAAAAATAATTGTATTTGTTTATTTCTGGCTGTGCTGGGTCTTTGTTGCTCCATAGCATGGGGCTTCTTCCCAGATCAAGGATCAAACCTGTGTCTCTTGCATTGGCAACTGGATTCTTTACCACTGAGCCACCAGGGAAGCCCTTCCTGTTTTTTTTTTTTTGAAGTTGGGTGTTTGTGTGGTGAACTCTCAGCAATGGATTTGAGGGAATATGGTATTTAAGCTCCCAGTCATGCCCTTAAAAGAAAAGAGCATTTCCTCCCTCACTCCCACCTCACTCATTCTCACTCTTCTGGGTTGATTATCCTCCCCACTGCCAAATTCTTAGGTTCAAATCCTAGCCCCTCTTCCTCAGTACTCAAGAATGTGACCTTATTTAAAAATAGGGTCGTTGTAGATGTAATGAATTAAGGCCACTGGGGTGGGCCCTCATGCAATATAACTGATGTCCTTACAAACGGGAAATTTGGGCACAGAAACAGGCACATGCAGAGAAAAGATGATGGGAAAAAACGCAGGGAGAAGAGGACCATCTGCAAGCCAAGGAGGTTGCCGGAGCCACTCCCTGTCCCCATAGACCTCAGAAAGACCCAAGAATCCCGACGCCTTGATTTCGGACCTCTAACCTCCAGAACAGTGAGAAAATAAATTCTTGTTATTTAGGTCATCCTGTTTATACTATTTTCTTATGACAGACCTAGCAAAATTACTGCAGCCTGGGGGTGGCCCCAACTCATGGTGGTGAACCATAGGACAGGCTGACCTGTGGACGAGAGGACAACAGAGGAACAAGGCAAATGACATCACGGAGCCACCATTTCAACCCTGGAATGAAGGCTTGTTTTACACCTGGAGTGCCATGCAAGGAGAGAGAAATAAACTTCTGTCTAGTTTGGACTACTTTTGTTTCAGCATCTGAACCAGAATGCCAACTAACAGTGATTCCTAAACAGCCTGTTTACTGTAACTCTTAGCTAAGGGGAATGTTCTATTTTGGATGGAAGATATTTATCATTTGGGGTTGGAGGAGGGGGGAATATGGGCACACTCACTCCTGTGAACTAAATACAGCCATTCAGGGACTTCCTTGGTCATCTAGTGGTTAAGACACTGTGCTTACAATGCAGGGGATGTGGGTTCCATCCCTGGTGGAGAAGCTAAGATCCCACATGCCATGCAGTGTGGCCAAAACCCAACAACAAACAACAAGAAAACGACTATTTAAAGGCACGAAGTCAAAATTCTGTGAACTGCTCTCATGTCATTTCGTGATTCAGAAGTTTTCTTCAAATAACTTGTTCTCACACCACTCAAATGAATTCCTGTACTAACTACTATTATTATAGTGTTGACAAACTATTATCCCCCTTCCCATTAGACCTTTCTTTCTTATAAGTGTATTTTTTAAAAAAGAAACATTTTACCCTCTGGTTTGGGCTTTGAACTTTCTGGGGAACTGCCATGGATAAGGCTTCTTGATCAGAATCCTAAATCAGCAGAATTTAGGCTGAGTCTGATTTTTAAAAAAAACCAAGTAATTATCGGTATTTTTATGTTTGGGTGTATGACGCCATGTCAATGTCAATAAAAGATATTTGATTTGAGTATTTGGCTTTTATATAGTCAGAAATGAGATCTTCTCAAATTATTAAATAAGAAGCAATTCCTCTTATTCCCCAGTGTCCTTCCTGATATCTCAAGATAATAGCAATTTTTCAGATCTAAACATTCCATTAATCTTCATTCCATTTGGCTTCAGACATCCTGTCACTCAGGGTTTCTGGCAGGCTTGGAACACCTGTGTTTTAAGTTAAGCAATTCCCCTTTCCTCAGTTTCTCTTGGCCTTTTATATCAATAGCTCCCACCATCGACCATATTTTCTACTAAAGCGTTTAAAAGAAGCTACCTCACCTGATTCCCAATCCTCAGTGTGTGTTCTTTAATTGTAGAATTTGCTGGACTTCCCCGGCAGTCCAGGTTTGATCCCTGGTTGAGGAACTAAGGTGCCGCATGCAGCGGGGTATGGCCAAAAATTAAAGAAAAAACAAAAAAGAAGAAGAATGAGACTTCCCTGGTGGTCCAGTAGCTAAGATCCCATGCTCCCAATGCAGGGGGCCTGGGTTGATCCCTGGTCAGAGAATTAGATCCCACGTCCTGCATCTGAGAATCCGAAAGCTGCAACTAGAGATCCTGCGTGCTGCAACTAAGACTCAGGACGCAACAAAATAAGTAAAAGAATAAATAAACATTTAAAAAATACTTTAGGATTTGTTACCATGTTCTCTGATTACATTATTTCTTTTATATTCATTATCTACTGCTGCATAACCAATTGCCTCAAAATTTATGGCTTGACACAACACATCTCCATTATCTTACAGTATCTGTGGGTCAGTAATCCAGATATAGCTGAGCTTGGTCTTGTGCTTCAGATTCTCTCAACAGGCTTAATCAAAGGTGTTCTGAGATGGCCTACATCTGTCTGGGGAGTGTGTCTTTCTGTCCATGGAATCTTCCAGGGAAGAATACTGGAGTGGGTTTCCAGTTCTTCCTCCAGGGATCTTCCCAACCCAGAGATTGAACCAGCATCTCCTGCATCTCCTCCATTGGCAGGCAGATTCTTTGCCACTGCGCTAACTTGAAAGCCTGTTGCTAGATCATATGGTAATTCTTGGGATTTTTAATTTTAATTTTTAACTCTTAAAGGAACCTCCATTGTTTAATCACTGAGTCATGTCCAGCTCTTGCAAATCCATGGACTGTAGCTGGCCAGATTCCTCTATCTATGGAATTTTCCAGGCAGGAATACTGGAGTGGGTTGCCATTTCCTTCTCTTTTAATTTTTAAAGGAATCTCCATTCTGTTTACCACAATGGCTGCACAAATTTACATTTTCAACAACAGTGTAGGGGGTTCCTTTTTCTCCACATCCTCTCCATTAATGAATGTAACAACAGACTGGTTCCAAATAGGAAAAGGAGTACGTCAAGGCTGTATATTGTCACCCTGCTTATTTAACTTATATGCAGAGTACATCATGAGAAACACTGGACTGGAAGAAACACAAGCTGGAATCTAGATTGCCGGGAGAAATATCAATAACCTCAGATATGCAGATGACACCACCCTTATGGTATAAAAGTGAAAAGGAACTAAAAAGCCTCTTGATGAAAGTGAAAGAGGAGAGTGAAAAAGTTGGCTTAAAGCTCAACATTCAGAAAACAAAGATCGTGGCATCTGGTCCCATCACTTCATGGGAAACAGATGGGGAAACAGTGTCAGACTTCATTTTGGTGGGCTCCAAAATCACTGCAGATGGTGATTGCAGCCATGAAATTAAAAGACGCTTACTCNCGTTCACTCTTGCCATCTCTTGTTTGACCACTTCCAATTTGCCTTGATTCATGGACCTGACATTTCAGGTTCCTATGCAACATTGCTGTTTACAGCATCGGACATTGCTTCTATCACCAGTCACATCCACAGCTGGGTATTGTTTTTGCTTTGGCTCCATCCCTTCATTCCTTCTGGAGTTATTTTTCCACTGATCTCCAGTTGCATATTGGGCACCTACTGACCTGGGGTCAGTACTATACACTTACCTAAACTCTGTCTTCAAGTTGGTTCCGCCTTTTGGCTCAGAACCTACTTGACAAACCAGTATGTTATACTCAGATATTGTTCCTCTAATCTATGTAAATGAAACTATTTGTATGGTGATCTGCCCTTCTTCAAGATTCAAGTTAATCATTTTATGGCCCAAGATGAACCATTTGGTGCCAAGATTATCACAAGATGCATCTTATGGGTGAGGGGCCTCGTGCCATTCTGAGTTTTAAGACATTCCTTTCTTTCATTAACAGACTGCTAGTGACTATAAAACACCCAGCTGAAGACTAGCAGGGGGGTACTCTTTCTGCCCCCTTCTGATGCGTATGTCAGAAGCTTTCTCTATCTCCTTTATACTTTAATAAAACTTTATTACACAAAAGCTCTGATTGATCAAGCCTCATCTCTGGCCCTGGGTTGAATTCTTCTTCTCTGGAGCCAAGAATCCCGGCGTCGTAATTCAACAACAACCTTTCAACCGTTTTCCAAATTGATGTCATTAATTTACATCTCCACCAGCACACATGAGTCCCAACATTTGGCATCTTCTTCATTTTCATTTTAGCCATTTTGGTGAGTCCAGGGTAGCTCTGAAAGCTGAGACTCAAATAGGAAGTCACCTCTTTTCTTCACCTTTTCTAATCCCCAAGACCCCCACTTCTTCCTAAACCTAGCTTTTCTTGATGATTCTACAGTTTGCCTTCAGTGTGGTCTGGGTACAGCAAAGTCAACCTATCAGAAGCCGTTACTTCTGCCCTACTTCCTTCTGCAAAGAAGGTTCTGTAATTCAGTGATACAGATAATTATGACCTGGGAGAAAGATAAACAGAGATGGAGATAAAGTTCATTTTATGGACAGGCTGATGTCAGAGCTATAGAGAAGGGGTAAAAGACATACAAATTCTGAAAATTCTACAAATTCTGTAGAAAATCTTGAAAACAAAGGAGCCCAGTCACACTGGGTTTAGTTATTGTCATCTCCCAGGCCAGGACCTTGCAGCATGTAACCCTTAGTATCCCTCTCACTCTTGAGTAGAGGTTGGTCATTACAGGAATGCAGGACTCTCGTGGCATCTCATTTTCGCTGTAATTGGCCAAACAAGAGGTCAATTGCCTACATATGTTTTTTCAGTACATATTTATTGAGTGCCTACTATGTGCTAAGCCCTGAATGAAGGAAGGGGATGTTTATTGTTTCAGTAGTTTCTGCAGCAGTAGAATAGCAACGAGATGGAGAGACTACAATATGTCCATTGATCCAATTATCTGTTAGTGAATGAAAAGATAGAGAGCATAGTCATAGTATTGAGGAGAGACTAGGATGAACTTAGAATTCTCTTACATTTACTACAGGGAAAACCTGATTTTACCAAAAAAAAAAAAAAAAAAAGAAGAAGAAGAAGAAGAAGAAAATTGCTACAGTTGTCAAAAGAGCATCAGATTGGTTACATAAATTATGAAATGTGTCAGAGTTCTATTTGTTCATGGATATTATAAAAATCCAGAGCTCACAGAGAGGACTGGCCAAACCTGAGAAAGAAGTCAAATATCGAAAGCACACAAATTATGTAGAAAGTAGTTGTGTTTTATCAGGCTCAAGTTGCCTGAATAGTGAATTATGCAGGGTTCATTTTTGGAGAAGGATATTAAACTCTAGCACAGAACTTGACCTGGCAAGCAAACAATACTTACGTAGTCAGGAGGGTAAAAGAGCCACTCATTCATTGTGCTAGCTTCTTATTGTTGCATTAAGAAAGTTCNTTATGCAGGGTTCATTTTTGGAGAAGGATATTAAACTCTAGCACAGAACTTGACCTGGCAAGCAAACAATACTTACGTAGTCAGGAGGGTAAAAGAGCCACTCATTCATTGTGCTAGCTTCTTATTGTTGCATTAAGAAAGTTCTATGAACTTAACCACTTAACAGAAGTGAAGTGAAAGTAGCTCAGTCGTGTCGGACTCTTTGCAACACTACAGACTATAGCCTGCTGGGCTCCTCTGTTTATGGGATTCTTCAAGCAAGAATAGTGGAGGGGGTATACTATCCCTTCTCCAGGGGGTCTTCCAACCCAGGAATTGAACCGGGGTCTCCTGCATTGCAGGTGGATTCTTTACCAGCTGAGTTACCAGGGAAGCCCACTTAAACCACACCCATTTAGTAGCTCACAGTCTGTAAACCAGAAGTCAAGACAGGTGGTGTGACTGGGTTCTCTGCTTAGGGTCGCAGAAGGCTGAAATCAAGATACTGACTGGATTGCATTCCCTCTGGAGGCTCTGTGGGAGACCCTGCTGCAAGCTCATTCTTGTTCCTGGCTGAATGAGGCTCCTTGAGGGTGGTGGTAGTGACGGTTTAGTCACCAAGTCATGTCCGACTCTTGTAACCCCTTGGACTGTCACATGGAGTCAGTAAGGCTCCTCTCCACGGGATTTCCCAGACCAGGATTCTGGAATGGGTTGCCATTTTCTTCTCCAGGGGATCTTCTAGACCCTGGGATTGAACCTGGATCTCCTGCATTGCAGGAGGATTCTCTACCATCTGAGTCACCAGAGAAGCTTCTGTAGTAGTAGGACTGAGGTCTCCATTTCTTTGCTATCTGTCAGCTGGGGCCCCCTTTTAGTAACTGCAGGCCACCCACATTCCTTGGGACTTGTCCTCTCTCCTGTCTTTAAAGCCAATCATGGCATATTGAATCCGTCTCAAGTTTTGAAACTGTCTCTTGGAGAAGGAAATGGCAACCCACTCCAGTGTTCTTGCTTGGAGAGTCCTAGGGACGGGGGAGCCTGGTGGGCTGCCGTCTATGGAGTCACACAGAGTTGGACACGACTGAAGTGACTTAGCAGCAATCCTGTCTCCGACCTCTAGACTCATTCTTACAGGGCTCCTGTGATTAAGTCATTCCCATCAGATAATCTCCTTATCTTACAATCAACTGATTTGTTACCTTAAAAAGTGCAACATCTAGATTAGTGTTTGGAAGGTGTGTGTATACCAGGGCAGAGAATTATGGGGGTCATTTTAGAAAATTTCCAGCTACAGAGTTTTCAGTTTTAGAACCTATCTTAGATTCTAGGCTAGTGATTCCCAACTGGAGTTGAGAGTAAATTTACTCCCCTTTCCTAGAACATATTTGGCAATATCTGGAGACAGCTTTGAATGTCATGTAGTATCCACTACAGAGGTCAGAGATACTGCTAATTGATCTATAAAGTATGGGAGAGTCACCGTAGTAAAGAATTAGCAGCGAAACATGTCAATAGTGCTAGAGTTGAGAGACTCTTCCTTAAAGTATGAAAGATGATTACTATTTCAGTACAGAATTATAGTAACATTAAATATAAAAATATAGGTGATGTGACACAAGATGGAAGGATAGGAGAAAAAGAAAAGGAGAATAGGGTATTTACATTTTACATAAAGAGGAGACTGAAATTGTAGAATTAATGGACTAATGAAGGAAGGTGGGTATACTATTCAAATTATAAAGATAAGGAAAAATAACAGTGATAAAACTATCAAGAAGAGGAGGGAGAAAGAAAGGGAAATAGGATGCAATGAGGAAACAATAGAAAGTGCCCGAAATTGATAAATAAGTAATATTTTAAGCTTTCTTTTGGGATTATGGAAGTAACCACTGATGGGGTTCAGAACACACTACCTCAAAACATGGCATCTTAAATATTAAATATTTTAAGCTGAAGGAGTTCAAGAAAATAGCAGAGGCATGATCTTTCTGACCTTCCCCCATCTTTCCTCCCTGAAACAGGTCATAAAATCCTCCCTATATGGGCAAGAGATGAGCAGCCTTATCTCTGAAGGTAAAGGGACGTAAAGAATAATCCTAACAAACAGGTCTTCTGGTGGCTCAGACTCTAAAGCGTCTGCCCACAATGCGGGAGACCCAGGTTTGACCCCTGGGTTGGGAAGATCCCCTGGAGAAGGAAATGACAACTCACTCCAGTACCCTTGTCTGAAAAATCCCATGGACAGAGGAGCCTGGTAGGCTACAGTCCATGGGGTCACAAAGAGTCAGACATGACTGAGCGACTTCACTCACTCTCAACAAACAGGTTTTGCTAACTTTCCCCAAGTTGGCTACACTGCATTCATGTTCTTTGATCTATCACATTTATTCCAATGAATGACTACCCATTTGCCATCACACTCGGCATAAAACTACTCGAGTTTGCTTTTTTGNCTCAACAAACAGGTTTTGCTAACTTTCCCCAAGTTGGCTACACTGCATTCATGTTCTTTGATCTATCACATTTATTCCAATGAATGACTACCCATTTGCCATCACACTCGGCATAAAACTACTCGAGTTTGCTTTTTTGGGTTTTTTATTTCCTTTTGAAGGTTCCCATGTCACACAAAATGTATATTAAATAAAGGTATAGGCTTTTCTCCCATTAATCTGTGTTTGTCAGTTGAATTTTCAGACACAGTCAGGAAAAATAAGAAGGTGGAAGAAAAGGTTTTCCTCCCACACGCAACCAGAAGAACAAAACTTAAAAAGTTTAAAAGAAATCTCCACACTGTTCTCCATAGTGGCTATACTGGTTTGCATTCCCACCAACAGTGTAAGAGGGTTCTCTTTTCTCCACATCTTCTGCAGCATTTATTTCTTGTAGACTTTTGGATCACAGCCATTCTGACTGTCATGAAATGGTACCTCACTGTGGTCTTGATTTGCATTTCTCTGATAATGAGTGATATTGAGCATCTTTTCATGTGTTTGTTAGCCATCCGTATGTCTTCTTTGGAGAAATGTCTATTTAGTTCTTTGGCCCATTTTTTGATTGGGTCCTTTATTTTTCTGGAATTGAGCTGCA